>LPNX010436559.1:123991-154768 GCA_001517045.1 Pseudotsuga menziesii | reverse complement strand
TGTTGAAAGATGGGAAGGAAGAAAGTTGGATTTGTGCGTCATTTGTGTCTACATATTTTGCAGGAATAGAGTCATTGGGATTCTTTCATAGAGTAAGTTACCATTGGATTAAGTTACTAAAGTTTGTGCGTCATTTATGTCTCAAAGCCATTTTTATATAACACTACAGTGGTGTATATTGAATGAGTCATTGAGATTCTATGCTAGTAACTATTAGTGTTGTATTCATGGCCCCATAGTATTATATAGAAATGACTTTGAGACATAAATGACTTTGGAAATAGAGGAAAACTATATGTTTTTCTTGTATATTTTTTGTTTCTTCTTGATCATGGATAGAAGTTAATAAAAATATACACTTTGGAAACAATTATTTAATATAATTAGATAAAATATTTAATATCCGGGTGAGATTTGAACTTGAGACCTCCTTTACAATCTTCCTTCATTTACACGACACTTGCCAGTCAATCTACACCCCCCTGCGGGCTATTGACACATTCATATTATATTATAATATAAAAGTTAATAAATTATCTAATATTATTAAACTATTGGTTTTCTTTAAAAGAAAGGGTATGCTTATGCATTTGTAAACGTGTAGACTTAAAAAAAACATATTTACATAAAATAAATAGAATCACTATAAATTATGTTTTCATTATTTTTATTTTAGAAAATAGTGGAGCAATTCCATTTCTGAGTAAAATTTTAATTTTCAAAATCAATGACTGAACACTAAAATTTCAAAAAAAAAACATATTTACATAAAATAAATAGAATCACTATAAATTATCTTTTCATTATTTTTATTTTAGAAAATAGTGAAGCAATTCCATTTCTGAGTAAAATTTTAATTTTCAAAATCAATGACTGTTCACACTAAAATTTCAAAGTCTCACATGATCGTTCAAAACTTATAAAGAATCATAAACATGATCATTTAAGGATATCCAAAAGAAGAAAGAGATAATCGTTGACCCACATTCTACCAACCTCCAGAATGTCAAATAAAATTGAAGGGAACCTGACAACCTTGAGCACCATAAACATATGGGATAATGGGAGAAGAAAATTTCAGCTCTACTACAAACAACGTCAAGCTCTAAGGTGTATTTGGAATCCAACGTCGAGCATTTTATGACATTGCAATTTAAGCCATTCTGCCACAGAATTCATATGAGCATGCGGCCCATATGAAATAAGAGCAATGCCAGGCAATTTACAGCTGAACAATCTAAAGACTTTAAATATATGTCTTATTTAAAGTTTTTAAATATATATAACTTTAAATGCTCTGATCAAGGATCAAGCTTGACAAGGAAAGCTCCCATAAATAATATGAACCACTTCGGGAAGTGAAAAAATGGGCCTACATAATGATACGAAGGGAGTTTTAGATGTATAGACTATACAAATTCTCAAAGTTTTTAAATATATATAATCTTATATAAAGTTTTTCAATATATACAACTTATGTAATAGTAAACTCTTACGAGCACATGAATGCAATGACCAGGAACAATTACGCTGTAAGCACAAAATTTCCTCCTATAATAAATTTAAGTTGGTTTATCCCAAACCAGCTTTAAAATCAAATCAGCTAGTTCTTAAGTTATTAAACTCTATATTCTTATGTTTTATTCAATATACATAAAATTGTCTCCAATAATAAATTTAATTTAAGTTGGTTTATCCGAAACCATTTTTAAAATCAAATCACCTTTTGCTTAAGTTATTAAACTTTAGATTCAAGCTTGTGTTTTCTTGAATATACATTAAATTGCCACCAATAATAAATTTAAGTTGGTTTTATCCAAAACCAGCTTTAAAATTAAATCAACTCTTGCTTAAGTTATTAAACTCAAGATTCAAGCTTGTGTTTTCTGGGATATACATTAAAATGTACCAATAATAAATTTAAGTTGGTTTATCTAAAATCAGCTTTAAAATCAAATCAACTAATGCTTAAGTTATTAAACTCCAGATTCAAATCAAATCAACTGGTGCTTAAGTTATTAAACTCTAGATTCAAGCTTGTATTTATACATGAGGTTAATGGATTCTCTAACAAGGATTAGAAAATTAATGGAGCACTACACAGCCAAGAGGATCATATGTACACTCCAACCACACCTAATACCTGATGCAATTTCAATATTTCTTGAAATACCCATATGTTATAACAGCGATGACAAATAATTTACCGCAGAACAATCAAAAGACATAGTAATATATTATAAAACATAGTAAATTCTTACGAGCACAAGAATGCAATGATAAGGAAATTGCATCCAATAATACATCTATAGTATGACCTTTACTTTAAAATATAGTATGACCTTTACTTCAAAAATCTTACCCTGGACGCCAAAAACAAAATGGGGAACTGTGCTCTTCTTTATCCTGGGAACGAATAATACTCAGGTTGCTTTGATAGTTTGTTCTTCGTCGAATACCTGTGCATAGCAACTGACTACTACGAAGATTTAAAACAACTTCTACCTCAAAAATGGCACTCTGCCCTGCAACTTCAACATCAGATATGACTATGTCACCGCAAAGGAAGCTGCAGTCTTACTAAAACAAAAGGTATTCTGAATGTTGTAAGACGAGCGCCTTGATAACATCTTCATTGTGCCTTCCAAACACTCCGATGCATGCCTCACTCGCCCACTCTGATATATATTCCGTCAAAAATGCTTCATATTCATCCTCCATCCAATAGTTGGGTAAATTTAAGTTCTGGGCTGCCATGACCAGTGTTCGAATGTTCCCGGGTACAGTATTTTGAATGGCCTCCATAACATTTTCTCCTGAAGGAATGCATTCCTTCGAAATTATGTCTAAGAAGTTGTTCGATTGTGTTCCTACAAAATATGCAGACACAAATGACGCACGAATCCAATTTTTTTTTCTTTCCCTTTCAACAACACCGATTTCTTGATAATCTTCTCTGCCTCAACAAAGATCTTCCCAAATTCTGCGCATAGCGAAAGATTATTCCGGTTGAAATACTCTTGCGACCTTGCAGCATTGATTTCCTCGGATGCTCTGTCATGCAACTGCTGGAACCGTGAGGTTATAGGCTCCAGGGCTTTCTGCAGAGAGAGCTCCAAAATACATCTCCGGCACTTGCACTTGAAACCCCAGCTTTTGCACATGGCTCAGCGCTGCGGCAAAGGGGCGAGGGTATCAAAATAGGAAATAGTGATCTCTTCACCCCTCTTGATGGGCTTAGAGGCATGAATAAACATAGCAATACCCACTGCCATCCTAGTGGAGTTTGGCAGGCAGGAATGGTTGATGAAGGACGGCAGCAGCCAGAGACCGCTATAATTCCAGCTTTGTTGGACAAGTTTGCCTTCAAATACTTTTGATTTTGAAGAAAATGTATGTTCGGGTCCGCTGAATGAATTTCGAATTATAATATCCCGTATACTGTTAACATCTACCTGCAAAATTTTTTCCCGGGCTGCTTGGCTTAGAGGCATTTGGCAATCCATCCTAAACAAATCAACAGATGGAACATCAAGGCCGACAGGCACAGAGTAGTAGTCTAAACTATAAAGTTGCTAGAAAAATCTCTAGGAATTGCCGGCAGCACTGACTACTGCGGCAACAAGATCTTCTTCGGACATCTGGTTAAGTTTTCCCCTGTGGTCCACATTGATTCTGGTCCATGGGGCGCTCCGATCGTTGTCTTCATAAGCAACTGCGAAGGCGTTTCTTACCAGAAAAAGTTGCCTGGTGCTTATTTCTTGGGTGGCGAACATTCCCCGACCGCGGCCGTCTGCTATCATCTTGATCTCCACAGGGCCAACGATATCATCGACCTCCGGAGGAGGTCCGAGACCGAGCAGGAAGTCAAAGATGTCATACTTTCCACTGCGGCTCTGAGCGTGGAAAACCTTAGCCTGACGAAGGGCGTCTTATATTTCCTTCTGGCCATTGCCTGCCTTGTGGGCTTTCTCCAAATATTCACATGCTGTCGCATACTGCCCGAGGCCGGCCAGAGCGCGGCCTTTTCTATAGAGCGCTTTCAGGTTGCCTAAATCTATCCCAAGGTCCTTGTCAGAATCCTCTAGCGCCAGTTCAAATTCCTTAACCTGAAGCATTGTCTCCGCCCGGTTGGAATACGCGTGCAGGAGGCAGTTGTTGATATTCTTAAGCTGAATCAGAGCGGCATCTATGCATTGTGTATAATCCTCGGCCACTGCTTCCCATCTTTTTTCTCTGACACAGCTGTTGCCCTTCTTCCTCAGCTCCTCCACATCGACATGCAGCAGGCTCTTTGTACACTTCTGGCCATTATCGTCCTCGATCAAAGTCATGATACCGCTTATCCTGAATGGGCTGAGCTCGTTAATGCATTTCGGTACGTTCTCCAGCGGCGGGCGGCAGTGGCAGCAGGACGGCGGTGGTAGGACGGAGGCAACGGGAGCAGGCCGAGTTTTGAAACTTTCCATCAACTGAGGACGTAGGGACCCACGCCAGGTGGCTTATCCAGCATGAACGTACATGCTGGATAAGATCATCCCACCCACAATAGGTCACTCAATATTTCAGAAAATTAATGAAAGAATTAACACTTTTCTCTTTTGGGAAGGCATGAAAAAATATATCCATAACTTCGTTGTAGCCTGCAACATTTGCCAATTGCATAAGTGTGAGTAGTGAAGTCACAAGGGGATTTGTAGTCACTCCCTATTCCTAATCCTTTATGCTTTACCACCCATTAACCTTTCATTTTTAACATTATTTTGAGGTATAAGGAGAACAAATTTCTCACATCAGATTCAACATTAAAACCAATAATCTTGGTGAAATTACATTCATCACTCGCAGTAGGTCACTCAAGATTTCAGAAAACTGATGAAAGCATTAACAATATTTCTTACAGGAAGGCGTGAAAAAATATATCCATAACTTCGTTGTAGCCTATAACATTTTCCAACTACATAAGTGTGAGTAGTGAAGTCACCAGGGGATATTCCGTCACTCCTTATCCTAATCAAATATCAATAGACATATGTATGGGTTTTATTGTGGGGATTCCTAAGGTAGTAAATAAAATATTCATTAGGGTGGTAGTAGATCATCTGACCAAATATGCCCATTTCTATGCCTTACCACCCACTTTCACATTCTATTTGGTGGCCCATGTTTTCCTATATAAAATTTTCAAACTCCATGGCATTCCTACTTTTGTTGTCTCTAATAATGACCCCACTTTTACCAGTAATTTTTGCCAATATCTCTTCAAACATCAAGGAACTCAGTTGAATATTTGCATGGCATGCCACCCCCCAAAAAATGGTCAAATTGAAGTGGTCAATATGTGCCTGGAAAACTACTTGCATTTATTTTCATTCGATAAGCCACACCAAAGGGCACATTAAATCCCTCTAGCTGAATGGTGGTATAATATCACTTATCATGGTTGCATACAGATGACACCATATGAAGCAGTGTATGTCTGAAAGCCCTGGTCAACGATTTCCTATATACAAGATACCTCATAGGTTCAGTTAGTGTATGATGCACTCTACACCAAGGCTGACATCCTTGTCATCCTTGAAGACAATCATCTGATTCTTCCCCAAAATAGAATGAAGAAATATTCCAA
Organism: Pseudotsuga menziesii; assembly: GCA_001517045.1. Classification (NCBI taxonomy): domain Eukaryota; kingdom Viridiplantae; phylum Streptophyta; class Pinopsida; order Pinales; family Pinaceae; genus Pseudotsuga; species Pseudotsuga menziesii. Next base: position 149,139 of record LPNX010436559.1, on the reverse strand, counting down.
TTTACATCACTCTGAGCGCTCCTTTGAATTTGTGAATCTTTTTTTTTCTTTAACTACAACCATATAAATATACATCTATCAAGATCGATCTCCATCAGAAAATCGCTCCAAAGTTATATGGAACCTACACAATTCTGCAACACTTCGACAAGTTTCCTAGAAGATTTTTCTACCAAACCACTCCAAGATTCACCATGTCTTCCATGTCTCTTGGCTCAAAAGAAGTGGTAGTATCAAATTGAAAAATACATACCATTTTACTACAATTGGATGAGGAAGGCTCCATTTTCCTTCAACCAACTACAATATTGGCTTCCAGGGAAAGACAATTGTGAGGGTGAATCATTAAGGAAGTTTTGATCTATTGGAAAAACATGCCTCGAGGATATGCCACTTGGGAACCGACCAACATTTTACAACATAATTTCCACACCTTTAACATTGATGGAAACATTGATTTTGAGGGGGGGGGGGGGGGACTATGTCCAATATTGATGAGTACCCAGCGCCTAACATTGATGAATGCGATGAGAGAAATCCCTTGTTGGTTGTTGAATACATACAATATATGTCTAGATCATACATCGAAATAGAAGTCAATATATCCTCTTTTGAATATACAACATAAGTTGATGTATCAATTTAGGTTGAATTAGTCATTTCATCCTTATATATCATGTTACTACATTCATTAAATTATTAGATCACAATACATATTAATTTTTAAATGTTGGTTTCCATGTTTAATACACAATCAAACTTTTAGATCAGTGTGGTTTTAAAGCAGAAAATTGTACTCAATATTAGCTCTTGTTCACATTCAAACTATATGAATTTCTCTTGAGTAATTAATAGTGTGGAACTCATGGAAATTCCTTAGTTATGTTCCTCTATACTACATATCTTATAAAATTGAGATAAACCGTTGTTAACACTTAAATTTCACACACATGTGACATTTTGACTAATATTATAGAAGTACATCATCAACATATAGCATGTAACTCACTAAATACATCCTCATCATATCCACAAGAGAAGTTGATCCTTATAATCATGAAGTTATTCATAATGTACAACAGTGTGACATTTGCATTAGGAACCTGTGTTGATAGCGTGACTTTTTGTTCAGCAACCCACGTGGATCTATGAAAATTTTCCTTAGAAAGTCATGTGACCGTGAAAACAATAGGACCACATACCTTCCACAATGCATTCAAGGCTCACAACAACTCCCTTGGACCCAAAATTCAAATTGGACTCCTCACATGCTTGGAAACATTCACTAGCCCCTTTCATGTACTTGGAAAACCAATTCACAAGAAAGTGTGTTCACATTGGTATATAAATGTTTCTTAGCCTCCACTGGAATATAAAATCTTGGCATGGGCATGCATTCTAGAGGTGAAAATTAAGCGCAAAGTTATGCTACAAGAATTGCATTGAGAGATCAACTTTCAATCCACTTCGTACCACTAGTTTGCATGCAAAGTATGGAGTAAAAAGTGATTTTTTACATGCTATTTAGGCTAAAAGGATTTGAGGTTTTCAAGGGACCTCTTAGTTCTCACTAGGAGTTGAACTACATCATCACATGCTTGTTATTCATAGAGATTGTCAATCTAGGCAATTTGATAACTTACATTAGTTTACACTTTATTGTTTCTTTCATATTTCCTTGATTTCAATTAAGTTAGTTAATCTCACTCATTCACACAAACAAGGGACCTAAAGTCTCCTCTTGTTACAAGTATTCTCTTTGCCTTGCACCCATAAAGTGATCTTGAAAAATTAGAAAGGAGTGGAAGGTTTAAAATACTTCATTTTGCACATTTAATTCATTATCATGAAATATTAGATTAGTTGTTAGTTTCAAATGGTCACGTGTCTTTGTTTCATTATACTCTTTAGTTAGTTGCAAATTTCACTTTTATTTTTTCTTTCAAAATGCATGTGTGAGATTCCCACTTGAAGTACACACCAAGAGACCTATAGAGCCTTTCTAATCATGTATTCTCTTCATATTACACTCATGATTAATATGCATGAAATAAAAAGCTAAAGAAGTTTGAAACACCTTTATTGCCACACCCTAAAATCAAATTTGGACACATCACATTGTAATTATCAACCAACTAAAATCCTTCTCCAAGGAGGTCACAAAATAATATTTTAGTTAGTTTAGGATGGATTGGGATAGGAAATCAAATAATTCCCATCAAACTTCTACATTTTTGAAACATAGTGATTGTTTACTTTTATGGGACTTATCAAATCATGATATACTAAACTACAATCAAACTCAGAATAGGAAGCACAGTGCCTAAGGATGAAAAAGTCAAGATATAGTTGTTTCCATTCACAAAATACAGCCAACCATATACTTATGGAGGAAACACTTTGCCACTAAAGGCCAAACCCCTTATCCACACTTAACCTATGTATCTTAGTGGCCAAAACCTAGGATTATCATTGGGTGGAATTTGTGGGATGCATTTGCCCCTGATTTATATTTCATTGGATATTGGAAATGTTTCCATACCTTTCATAACATAGACCCAATACCCCTCATTATAACTAAGTATTCCTACCTTCACTAATCATCTTTGGTGGGTTCATAACCACCAACAAGAGAGATATTCTAGAGAACAAGCTCCCTTATTCCAATATCTCTCTTGTTGGGAGAACAAGATATTTCTACCTTCACTAATCATCTGTTAAATCAAAGAAGGGAGCTTGTTCTTGGCGTTGTGTAGGTTGATGGGGAAGCATAATTGAATATTAGGACAACTATGAAGGGGGTTTAGGCACCACCGGGTTACATGAGAATTCAGCTAAATATTTGGGATTGAGAGAGATTTTTCCTAGCCCCAATTTACGGGTGCACTCAAATAGTCACTATGCCTTCCAATATCTCTCTTATTGGTGGACACCATGATTAGTGAACCCATGGATTTCTGCAGCAAACCATGATTACGAAGACTACATAAATCAACTACCAGATCCGACGCCCACCTACCTTGAAACGACCCTCTTTATTCTCTACAACCTGAAATTGCATGAAGAAGAATCCCTCTTGGAATTCCTCGATAGCAATAAGGCCGTAGCCATGACCATACACAAGAGTGTTGGAGCTCAAGGTCGAATTTCATGACAAATTAAGGGGAATTCGACCTTGAGCTGAACCAGTCTATGTATGGCATGGCTATGGCCTTATTGCTGTTGAGGAACGCCAAGAGGAATTCTTCTTCAGGCAAGACCAGGTTGTAGAGAATACAGAGGGTCATTTCAAGGTAGGTGGGCGTCGGATCTGGTAGTCGATTTATGTAGGCTTCGTAATCGTGGTTTGTTGCAGAAATCCATGAGGGGCACTCTTCTATTCTTTTTCTTAGCTTTCGCATTAATGCGTCCCCGTATAAGACCGACAATGTCGAAGGCTGGGCTGACAAATGGACCAGAATCAACGACTTGTCGCCTGAGAATTTCTTTACGATATAGGCAGTCGCCCACTTCAACATTTCCCTTTTTCTCGGGTTGGATTCGAAGTCCCAATCGCATACCACGAGGCAGAGAAGATGGAAGGAATCGAATCTAAGGCCACGAGGCAGTGATTCTTGATCATCGTCACTGAATCTGAAATATTGATGATAATGTCGACGATGGCGAGAGGATTCTATCGAATAAACCGAGGCATGCCAATGTAGTTGTCGATGTCGGTGAGCATGCAAAGTACTTCGGCTCGCAGGTCGGGTGTCAGATTCGGCCTTTTCTGTTCCATCGCATTATGTCGAGCAAAAGTATATGTTTGTTTCCCTTCACGAGACGTCTTCTGTTAGGGCAGAAATATTGGAATTCCAATCGAAGTCTTTGGAGTTTCTTTGTGACTAGAGGAGTAGCTATGTCATCTGTTAGGTGGTTTCAAATTATCAAGTATTTGAGTTCTTCTAGTCTCTGACGCATCTCGGTTTCCATTATGGGTTGTCTGTAGCAGGTTATGATGCCTTTGGGTGGTATGTTTGGGTGGTTATGTGCTCAATTAGCCATCTCTCTTCCTTTTACGTAGATTCTAGTTGGGAAAAATCTCCTTGATGTCGAATGAAACATTTGTTTTGAATGGGCACTAGTTGTATTGATCACAGGTGTCCCAGAGGCGTTTTAGGCAGGCTCGATCGTAGTTGAATTTGGATGTCTTGGATATCTTAACGGGGTCTTGTATGAATTCGAGCGATAAGAGCTGGTCGATGAACTTGCTTGGAATTTCATCTTCGTCTTTTTCTGATATGTTCATATCGCCTCTGTGATCCTCTCCCTCTCAATCTCTTTTCTCCATTTGAATTCAAATTACCTCAATTCCATGAAATCTCAATCGATATTAAACATTATTAGTTTTTCCTATGGTCCCCCTATTGCCTCTCCCCTCACTCCCCTCGGTCCCTCATCCTCTTTCCAACATCGTCAATAAGGTCCTCGAGGTGGGGGTATGTACACTCCTCATGGAATCCCTACCAGTCGTAGAGTTCCAATATCTTCACTAAACCATAGACGAGAGTCACTAATCGATATACATACTTAACCATACAAATGTGAATATGTATATAAAATAAAATAGAAAACATCATAGATGGAAAAACCATGTATATAAAATAGAAAACATCATAGATATCATAGTAATTCATGTCTCTCCATGAATATCACTTAATGGTGTCGATCCTCTGACCTCGAATCCCATAGGTAGTGGACCATGAAGATATGGCCTACCTCCCTGCCACCTTGATCTAAGGCATCACTTGACCCCAAAAACCCATCCAAGGCTCCTTTGGTGGTCTCATAGGTACTATTATAGGAGGTCGCAACGATTGGATCCCCTCAAAAAAGGAGGAGCATAGAATACTCCCATGGATGAAGAGACCATGTCCCCTTCTTGTCACCTTCATCATCAACACACATATGTTATGTAACAACATGTGTGCCTACCATCACACACTCCACCAAAAGGAGATGGCCTCTAGAGATCCTACGAGGGCTTGTTTACCTCAACACATTCATCACCACGGCCTCCACTTCCCTAACTTCCAAATCCTTAATGATCTCAATCTTAATCTGATCACCAATTTGGCATCCTCCAGACACCTACAATATTGCTCCACTAACTGGTCAATAGTTCGTCGACTAACCAAAGATAGATGGAGTGGCTCTTAAATCCCACAAATAGGGATCCCACTTAAGAAATAGATATTATTCCCATCCAAGGGAAGCTCCTCATCCCCAACAAGGAAACACTCTCCCTGGAGGTCCAACATCCCCAACAAATCCCTCATAAGATCCTCACATGACCTCATGTACGAACACAAGAAGAACTTGAGCAACCATGCATCCCATAAGGCCTACTTAGTAGCAACATGGCCTCAAACATGGTCAGTAACCACATCATGGTGGTGCTCACACCACTCAATCATATCCATATTACCAAGTCAAGTAGCCTACAACCACCAAGAACAAACATACTTTCAGTCCTCAACATTAGAAACACCAAATAAAATGACAAAACATCACAATTTTTTACTAAAAAGTCATTGAATTAACACATGTTTCGCCATCTTTTACCCATGTTCAAAATTCACATGGAAGAAACATCCATCTCCCTCTCCATTGTGACAAAACATCAAACATTCGGGGGAGTTTCTCTACATGCCTTCCCCATTGTGTGACTGTCTATCAAACATTCATGTAGGTTTTCCATGTGGAAGGTGCACTACATGCCCGCCCTACTACACGACTATCCAAAAAACAATCACGCAGGTAAGTTGTGTTTTTGAATGGAACATATCCCATGCTAGGAATGACTATCAAGGAAACCCCCCACATAAATCAACATGACCATTCAATTGAAATCCGCGTTGAAGATCGAAAAAACTAACAGTCGTTTTTACGAGCCATTTATCCACCTAAGCTAAAACCTAATATGCTAGAAATGAAAAGGATGGAATTGGGGATTTACTAGAACTTACACAACTAAAATTCATCAATGGAATCTCCTAAAAACAACAAAAAATCATCTAGGTCATCCAACCAATGAACAATACAAATGATTTCGAAAAGAGGGTCCCACCACTATATATATAACCAATTCGAGCAACTTTCAATGGATTGTTTAGGAAACTCATTACACTGTTTGAAAAACCTTTAGAACCACTACACTCAGCTTCACAAGCTCTTCAATATGGTATCGACGTTTTGTTTCCCCTAAAACATTATATGGCACCTATTATTTTGTCTATTTTTCTAGGTATGTTATGATTTTTGTTAATTCTTTATGCATCATCAAAATTCTTTTCATGGTCATTATTGTGCTTGGGTATTTTAATCGTATGTGCATGATTATCATCAGGAAGTACTCCCCCATCATCCAACATGGTTTTCAGGCTCCACTCATAAGCATATCATCTCTACGTTACATATAAGCAACATATTCCCTTTTTTTACATTGCACTTATCTAGTCATTCTCATTAATATCCTTAAGGATCCAACCCCTAGTAATGACTCATCATCAAAGTAATTATTAGGAGATATCATAATCCCTCATTGGTGTGCACACCATTACAACCCCCTTCACACTTGGACACCCATGATGTTGAAACACCAATTCTAAGGAATTTTATATCTCATGAAGTTTTCCAAGTTGAAACCACATATAATCACCTTGCATTCTACCAAACCCCTCAGATTAACCAACACACATTATGATCATGATTCATAAATAACCTCTCGTCCCCTTCATGAGAAATATACCATTTGATTTCTTCTTCATATCATCAACCCTAAAGAATACCACAATGCCCCCCCACCCTATAAAGACACCATTAGCATTAAGTCATTCCCACAGGAATGTTCTACATGGAATTAATTCATAGGGAACCCACTGTCTCTTCTATACAAAACCACTGCACAATCATTGTAAAAATGAGCATTCCCCAACTCACTAAAAAATGTGAGAATCCCATCCATATCATTATTTTTGTAAAAATTGGTTCCCCAACCCACTCAAAACCGTTGCAACCTCATCCATATTGTTTTGTACAAATGGTTCCACGATTCACCTAAAAATCATGGGAACCCCATCACATTATACTTTTTGCAGCATCTCCTGGTTTCCCTTGATCGATGTAGTTGATTCCACATAATGCTAGCTCTTTTAGTTTTGTCATCAAGATACATTACCCCATCAGTATTATTCCTATGATCAAACCGTCATCTGCACTCAGTATCCCTCTCAGTACACCCTGCATCACCACATGAAGCTAGTTGTCATCTAGAACTCACCTAGTTTACATCAATTAAGAGAAGTCATGATCCCCAAGCTTATCAACTAGCCTTGTGCTATTTCTATCAGTATTCCAATTGGTTACAAAATTATCTTGGCTATCTAGTCATTCTCATTAATATCGTTAAGGATCCAACCCCTAGTAGTGACTCACCATCAAAGTAACTATTAGGACATATCATAATCCCCCATTGTGTGCACACCATTACAACCCCCCTCACACTTGGGAACCCATGATGTCGAAACACCAATTCCTAGGAATTTTATATCTCATGAAGTTTTCCAAGTTGAAACTGCATATCATCACCTTGCATTCTATCAATCCCACCCCTCAGATTCACCAACACGCATTATGATCATGATTCATAAATAAACTCTCGCCCCTTCATGAGAAATATACCATCTGAGTTCCTCTTCATATCATCAACCCTAGAGAATACCAGAATGGGGCCCCACCCTATGGAGACACCATTATCATTCAGTCATTCCCACGAGAATTTTCTACATGGAATTAATTCATAGGGAACCTATCTTCTCGTATGTACAAAACCACTACATAATCATTGTAAAAATGAAAATTCCCCAACTCACTCAAAAATACAAGAATCCCATCCATAACATTATTTTTGTAAAATTTCGTTCCCCAACCCACTCAAAACCATTGCAACCTCATCCATGTTATTTTGTACAAATGTTTCCACGATTCACCTAAAAACCGTGGGAACCCCATCATATTATTCTTTTTGCAGCACCTCGTAGTTTCCCTTGATCGATGTAGTTGATTCCACGTAACTCTAGATCTTTTAGTTTTGTCATTAAGATACATTGCCCCATCAGTATTATGCATATAATAAAATTGTCATCTTCACTCAATATCCCTCCATTACACCCTGCATCACCACATTAAGTTAGTAGTCATCTAGCACTCACATAGTTTACATCACTCAAGAGAAGTCATGATCCCCACACTTATCAACTAGCCTTGTTTTATTTCTATCAATATCCCAATTGTTTACAAAATTATCTTGGTTATTGTGATATGAACCCCGTAGATTATCACTTACTTCATCTCTCATAGATGTCATATCACCTCATTTTGAGAGTTAAATTAGTTATTATTGTACCTTGGGATCCCTTCTCACCAAAATAATGGATCTCCTTGAACTAAGTAGGGAGAGTCATGAGTGCTCCCTAATTCAATGGTCTCCCCTATGCTTGACACAAACAAGTATATCATGTTAGGGGGAGTTGTATGTTCCAATGGTATCATTATTCACATGTATGATTAATGGAAGTAAATCATCCAATATCTTGAAGTTCCCCTTCTAGAAACTTCATCATTATTCAAGTCCCCCTCCCTCATGGGATCTTCATCATCATCAGTAGTTCCACTTCTTCGGCATCAGTAACATCACCAGTCCATGACTCATTTACTCATACAGGGATCGAGGCCTCCTTCATTCTTGTATCAACAGTTTTGAGAGCTGACTCCTTGATCTTCTCTTATTGTAATCCAATTTCACGAATTTTCACGAGCAAAGGAAGAGTCGTTTCTTTGTATAAACAAATAATTCATTCTTTGTAGCTTCAACGATCATCATCAACCACCTCCCACATGGGAAGGTCCTTTTACCCACAATACTTTAACTTATCATAACAAGAGAGAAAGAAATTATGATGGTGCATTTTGTCCATATATCACCTTCCAAAACTCATACATCCGATGGGCATATGTTAACAATTAAATATTGCACAAATGTGACATTTTAGCTAATATTGCAGATGACGTCATTAACATACAACATGCAAATCACCTAATACATCCCCATCATACCCACAATAGAAGTCGAGCCTTAGAATGATAAAGTCACTCATTATGGACAACCGCATGACATTTACATTGAGAACTCGTGCTGAAAGCATGACTTTTTGTTCAGCAGCTTGTGCAGACCAGCACAACTTCTCCTTTGAAAGTCACATGACTATACAAATGATGGAACCACCTACCTTATATGGTGCATTCAAGGATCATAACATTTCCCTTGGACCCAAAAATTTTATTGGATCCCTCACATGCTTCAAGCATTCAATAGCCCCCTTCATGTACTTGGAAAACCAATTCACAAGAAAGGGTGTTCACATTGGGATCTAGATTTTGCTTGCCCTCCATTGGCCTATAAAAGGAATCCATGGGCATGTATTCTAGAGGGATAAATTAAGAGCAAAGTTATGTTTCTATAATTTCATTGAGAGCTCAACTTTCAATCCATTGTTACCACTAGTTGGCATGCAAAGATTCCTATCCTTCTTCCTCTAAGAAGCAAGATTTTTCTCCATTGCTTGAAGTTTGTTATCTAGAATTTGTGTGCACAAAAAGGATCCTACCTGAGGAATATTGAATCCTTCACCTCCTTGGCGACACCATTGCAACAAGCTTTACCATTAAGTAGTCATCATTTGGTTTAGCACACTCTCTCTTTTATTTTTCTTAGTATTTGTCCATTTTGTTTTATTTTTTGTGTTGAGTTTTCTTTGACATTGGATGAATGGAACACTAAGTTACATTTAATAAGTTGTGTCCTTGTTGCAACCTACAAGGATTCAAAGTGGGAAGAGCACTCTCCTTTTGCGTATATTCCCACAACAATCATAGTGTGAGAGGTGTTTTGGTAGACTAGATCATTGCAGTCTTCCTTGCACCCTCTCCAACATCCTACAAATGTCAAACTAATCTTGATACTTATGAAATTCTAAATTCCATTACAACTACTAACACCATTTTGCTTCTATAGTTGCAGGTGCATTGGAAATTTTACCTTATGCCTAAAAGTATGTTCCTAGCAATCAATCTTAAGGATATGTATCTTTCATTTTAAAAATTCTTAAAAAGAAGAGTTTTGCATATTGTTGGGATAACTGCCTTGTTTGTGGCATCTAAATATGAGGAAACCAATCCTTGTATTCAATATTATATGAACATTTCTAACATTTCTAACATTGGCCTTATGCCCTTAAAGAGTGGGATTATGAGATACCTTTAGAAAATGCTACCACTTAGGATTAAGTTCAAGAAAGATTATTTAAAACCAAAGGGAGTGAACTCAAAAATTAAGATAAAGGCTTGAAATATAAATTGAAATCCATCCATAATTAAGAGCATAAAACATAAGTTGAAGAAAAGGCAAGGGAGGAAGTTGAAATGGAATAACAAAAGCTTCTAGAAATTTAAGAGTTAAAGAAGAAAGAGGAAGATGAAACTATTAAGGAAATAGGAGTATAAGAACAAAAAAAGAAGAGAAGGTTGAATTATAGAAGAAATAGAAAGAATGAAGAAGAAAGACTAGAGGCTATAGAAAATACAAGTCAAGATTAAAAACAAAAATCAGAAAAAGCAACCAACATCAATGAAACAAGTGACACGGGCCAAAAATAGGTAGAAAATTATTCGACAAGATTTACAGGACAACCCATATAGAACCAAACTTATACTAAGTAGCCTCACTTAGACAATTGGATTGATCTAACCATGGAAGATTTAATAGCCCCAAAACATACTCCAATTTTAGCAAAAGGAGGAAAAAGGAAGAGAATTAAATTAAAGAGATAGTTACTCCAAGTAATTTGGAAAATATACAATCATGTGTGAGAAGCATATCCATGACCCTCACATATATAGTTGATTTCTTATAATAAATGGTTGAATACTATTATTAAGTAGACCTATAGAAAGATAAAGACTCATTTGGATAAAACCATAGTATACACAAGTGAAGTAAAGATATTTGATACCTAAAGAAGAAGAAGTGAAGTAAAGGTATTTGATACCTAAAATACAAGATTGGTAGAGTTGTTATCAATGTGGTTTTCTTATTCAATGTGGTTTTCTTAATATAGAGAAAAATATTAAGATATTGCAACTACCAACTTTGTGGACCCAAGAAGACAACACGTTTTCCCACATTGAACATAAAAACTAATAGGAAGAATGGGAAAACGCGGTTAAAACTTAGTTATTTTAACTAGTTTGTATTTGTAAAAAACTAAAGAAATATTTACGGTTTTTTTGGAAAAAAAATTGAAAAAAAACTATCATTAACATTTTGGTCGATATTGAGAAGCCAACCGTTGGCCAATGAATTGACTCGAGAATAAAGTCATTTAGATGTTTTGATGCGATGTAGACTATCATGTATATTTTCAAATAAGCCGGATGTCTGGTAAGAGATTTAATTTCTTTCTTTCAAACTATTTTAGAGCATTATTGTATTTTCCCCCTAAATATTGTTTATATGGAATGGAAATGAATTTGTATTAAGTAATGATTTTTGTTTATTTAATTATAAAATTTTATATTATTTTATTTTATTTTTTAAATTAATTTTTAAATTTTCTAACAAATGATAATAATAATTATATTTTAAAGTTATGTTTTAAAATATTTTTAAGGATTGTTTTAATTTTCAAATATGTTAGATAATTGAACCTATTATAATTTTTATAAAAAAATTTAAAGAAATAAAAATATATAAAGGTTTTCAAGTTTATCTAAAAGGTTGTTGAGTGATTAATTTAAATGATTTTTCATAGTAACTAGAAAAGTTTTTAATTGTACTTCTTTTTTGGGTTGAATTAATGCTATTATTGTTGATTATTTTTTCTTTGTCAACATAATAAGACAACATGAATTATATGGTTGTTTCAAATCTCAAAACTAGGGCATCTACTAACAACTCAAATACAACATTAAAAATCTAAATCTTAAAATTGCTTATGAAGAATCCAATATTTGAGATTCATAAAATGTAGCTGGAAATTATGAATCTAAAAGTGTAACTCTTACCTTGTTTCTAATGAAGAAATTAATGATTTCAGGAAAATCACTCGAGCATATGTGAGATAGCTTGGTTCACTCAATGTAACCCGTTTATTTTCCCATCAAAGGAATGTTATTCCAACACATGTTACTCAAAATCAATATAACACCCCAATACACTTGTGGAAGATTCATTGGAATCACTACTTCATGATAGTTCATCACCTTTGAACCAAACTCCTCCAACCCCTAACTCTATCACTTTACCTCAGTTATCTCAAAATTTCGAGCCAAAGGAAGAATGTAACATAGAATCTAAAAACTTGAAGTTTGAGGAACAATACATGGAAAACAAATTTGAAAAAGATCAAGGATGGATGTCTAGAGTTGCTTTAGCAATACCCCGACCACTCCATCACTTACCTAAACATCTTAAATGTTTGTTACCCAATTTCGATCAAGATTTAACAAGACTTCCTTATGAACATACTAAAAAATTATTCTTTCCATTCATTAGATGGATCTCAACAAAAGATACAGTATCTCAACTTTTTCTCTATAATTTTGAAAATAAATCCTCCACTTGGTATTTCAATCTACTATTTGCTTTGATTGCAAAGTGGAATGTTGAGTTTGAAAATGCTTTTTTAGATAAGCTTGGGAAATAATCACTATTGATATGCTTATGGATGAGTTTATTTCTTTGGTAATGGTCCAAGAGAATGAGTGAAACAGTTTATTCAATGCTCCACCACAATAATTAATACATTCCATGTTGAAACAGTACAAGCAGAAGCACTTTAGATTGAGGTTTACACAAAAGCTCGACCTTCTCCTACTTCAATGTTACAGTGAAATGAGCTGGAAATAACAATCTCACCCAAAATATTGAGGAAGATAAAATGTCAAAGTTAAGATGATAAGTTGTAAATAAAGTCACAATTAATGGTTAAGGAAGCAATATCCCACCCAAAAATTGTCATCCTACCAAGACCTTCCCTGAAAACAACATCAAATGCGAAAGAAAAATATTTTATGAACTAGATAACCTTCAACAAACAATGAGAAGGTTACCAAATGATAGTGTAGATATCAATAAAGGACCTAGAGAAGGTACTTTAGTCCAAAGGCCTAACAAACGTTTCTTTCAGAGACCCGGAAAGCCACAAAAGTGCTTGAACCTTTACCAATAAAATTAAATATTGACTTAAAAAGAGTAACAATGTAAACATTTTTCAATTATCACGGAGAAAACCATTCTGAAAATGACCACAATGGATTAATGCCACAAATTTAGTTGCAATCCAATTTTTGGACGAATTCATTCAAATAGAAGATATAAATGAAAATGAAAACATAGAAGTAATGCAAAAATGGAGGAACAACATGAAGAAACAACTCTAGTTCTTTCAGATATGATTATTGGTTTAAACCTTACCAGGGAAGAGAAAATATCAAAACAATTACATGTTCAAAAATATTTTAATCTTAATAGAAAATGACCTATTCCACAAAAAAATACCTCTTAACCCACAGTTCAAGTGAGAAGAAAAATTGGGTTGTTTGTCCCATTACTAAGTCTTTTTCAAATAATCAAAATAACAACAAGCCCTCAACCGACAATCAAGATCCTATATTAAGGAAGTATAAGATAGTTGAAGGTCTCAAGAAGATCAAAGAAAACATATTAGTCCTTATGTATTCAAGAATTCCTAGAACAAACAATATTGTTGTTGAATTCCTTTGGAAAATAATGAAATAAAGTCACCAAATATCACAACAACAAAACCTAGTCATTAACATCCCTTTTAGCTTCCTTTTTTGCTTCCATTTACTTTTTAGTGATTATTTATATAGTTTTTATGAAAAGTCAACATTATTCCACAAGATGGCACTAAAGTCATCTATATTTCATCTATTGACTTTAGCACTAGATTTAGCACAAAATCTAGAGCCGAATTTAGTGCCAAATTTAATGCAAATGTTGACTTAGCACCAAATTTAGAGATAGAGTTAGCGCCAAATTAAGATCCAAATTTAGTGCCAAGTTTAACACTAGATTTCATGCCAAGTTTCTAGAGTAACTAAATAAAAGCGAGTGAAACTTTTCAAAAATAAAGCAAGTAATCTCAAAGGTTAAAAATAAACCACTTATCTCAATCTTCATGAGTTGGAAGGAATTTCAATTATTTTAATTAAAACCCTTAATTCTCCCTCAAAACCTACTCTTTCATTCTTTTCTAACTGTCTATCTTTCTCTCTTTTCTTCTCCATCCTTATCCTTTCTTCCTTAATGTTTCCTCTCTTAGGGTCTCATCCTCAAGGAGGATAGGGTTTTAGTTTCATGGAGGAACCTCCATGAGGAAGATAATGGATTATCCTTCCCTTTTCCTCCTTCCTTCCTCTTTTAGTTTTCTTTTCCTTTATTGATTTACTAATGTTTATGGTTGTAAGTTTAGGGTTTCATGTATGGAGGAGAAGTCTCATCAAATAATTTCCATAATGAAGGTAATGACTTGTCCCAATTTTCCTTATCATACTTCCTATTTTACTGTTAATTTAGATAATTTATTTTTCTAATTTGTTTATTGTTATTTCATGGTTAAGGGTTTAGGATTTCATGCATGGAGGCTAGGGTTTCATGGTGGAACCTACATAAATAAGGAAATGGATTCTACCTTCCCTTTTATTCTTCCATTCCTCTTTCGATTTTCCTTTTCTTTATTGATTTTCTAATGTTTATTGTTGTTTTGTTTTTGTAGGTTTAATGGAGAAAGAAGAAAAAATGACATTTTGGGGGTTTTCTTTAATGCACAAATCTAGTTCATGGGTATGGCTTAAGGGATACCATTGCATTAATGTAATGATATCCAAGTTCAAATCCCATCTATTTCTTATTATGTTTCCATTTGTAGTCACTTGTTTGCATGCATAGGTTTGGTTAATTTCAATTAAAATCTACAGTTTGAAAGGTAGCTCAAATAGAGCTCTTTCCTTTTGGGAAGTGACAAAGGTTCTCATCCCAACATTTCTTTAGCATTTTCCATTTGTATTTATTTTTTCACCATTTTCATTTTTTCGTAAGTTATAATTTACACTAGTTTAGATTAGTTTTAGTTCAAATTTGCACTTCTATTCATAGTTTTTGTGGGAATGTAGCTCAAGTAAAGACATTTCCTATTGGAAAGTGATGTGGGTTCAAATCTCAACATTTTCTTACCCTTTTTTCATTCCTTTTTTTTAACATTTACCAGTTTATGTTTTTATTTGTATAAATTTAATTTACATACAATCAACACTAAATTGAAACTAATCCTAGTGCTAATTATGACACTAAATCTAGTGCTAATCTTAGCTCTAAACAAACATAGCAATAATTTAGGAACTATAAAAAATTGCAAGTTCATGCCAAGTTTAGCACCATATTTTCCAACTCAATTGGAAAAAATGTACACTAAAAGGGACTCTAAATTAGGCATTGCTTGTTTGTTTGTTATAGTGTATTGTAAAAAATGTCACAAAAACAATCATCTATAAGTATCTCTTTGTAAGGAAGGAAATTAAAGTATTAGAATCCACATGTTTTTCTAACTTGTAAAATTTTTAATAAAAATGTACATAATTCCTTGTCATATTCATGAGGTCCATTTGACATAATTCCCTACTCAATATATAAAATTTTGAATGATATTGCAACAAACTTCTCTACTCACAGTATTCAACTAGAGGGGTCAGAAGTTAAAGTCATAGGAGAACTTAAGGATGTCCTAATACATATAGTTTACAATCCTAGGGTTCATCAAATCATTAACATTATTGTACTTGATATCCCTAAACTTATGTTTTTTTCTTAGTAGGGATTGATCTAAAAAATTACAAGGATATTTTTTGTCCAATTAGTCACATTTATGCCCCCTTATAATGGGCAACCCAATAGTATCATAATCGATCATGAGAAATATTTGAAACATATTGTGACTGATTCACAACCAGCAAATTAACCATTTTCCTTTGTTTTTATGATCCTAGGAAATTATTCTCTTGTTTCATACTTTAAAATCGTTATTGCAGAGTCTTCACCTATTTCTCTAAAAGAACAATTTGAAATACTTCACATATATTTTTCTTCATTCTAATATGATTGAAATATATATATTACATAGGAAAAATTGAGAAATAGGTACCAACATACGGAATTTGTTTTTGTTATGGCTCTAAGTCTCATGAAGAATCTAGGATTAGCTATCTCATAAATTATCCATGAGGGGAATGTAGTTTTGTATCATGCATATTATAATTTGAATGCACTAAAAATTATTTTAGAATATGAAGCACTAATGCAAGGTCTTGGGAAGGCCATTGATCTCAAGATAAAGAATTTTAATTTATTTTGTGATTCTAAAATCATCATGAGACAAATTAAGAATAATATCCACTACAAGTATGTTCACCTTGAAAATTATAAATGTAAACTTTGAAATTGATTGACAACTTTGAATCCTTCAACAACACTACAATTTGTTTAACTGAAAATAGAATGGTAAATTCATTGGATACTACAACCTCCTACAAGACTTGAAACAAATAGTTTTTCCGTCAAATTACATTATATTCACTCAGTTGCTAACAATATTTATAATTAGAGAATATTTTAAGAAGAAGAATAAATCATAGACTCTTACTATTAAAGATAATTTAAAAGTTTTTTCTACCGATGATGAAAAACATGAGAAATAATTAGACAATTGCAAGGATTAAATGGGAAATTTCAGATCTAACATGATCCCAAAAGGTGTGGTCACTCTTGAAAACTTGTTTGACTTACAAGACAATTTCAAAATGTCATCAAATGTCAAAATTCAAAACTCATAGTTGAGCTTTTAGACATGAAATAAAAAAAACCTTAAGGATTGTTGATAATCCAAAATATTAGAAAACAAGCTTACATCATTTTTTTAGAAAATATCAAGATGTTTTTTCTTGGAAATATGATGATAAAAAAGCATAGCATCCCTACATAATCCAACATACAATACCAACTACAAAGGATGAAAAACAGTTTCAATTGAAACTACATAAAATTCACCCTTCTTTGGAACCCCAAGTACACAAGAAATTGAAGAATTCCTTGAAATAAAGATGATCTTACAAGCTTGTCACTTTACATTGGTAGCAAATATTGTTCTAGCTAGGAAGAAACGAGTTGAGACTCAATTCTATATTGATTTCCAAAACTTGAACAAAACTTCTAAAGAGGATAATTATCTAGTACCTCCCATCGATTAGATCTTGCAATTAGTCTCAAGATATAAGATATTTTTACTTCTCAAGCTACCACCAAGTCACTTGTGGCTAAAGAAGACAGGATTTAAACAACATTTCAAATTAAATGGAAATTTTTTTGTGTATAGAAGGATGCGTTTTTGTTTGATTGATGCAAGGGCCGCTTTTAAAGGATCCAGGGACATTTATTTATGTGGTTTAATGAATCTCAATGTCATTGTATATCTTGATAACATAATGTTATATTACAAGAACATATTAGATCATCTAGAACACCTCACTCAAATATTTGAAAGATGTCAGAAGTATGTTATTTCAATAATGGTATATTACAAGAACATATTAGATCATCTAGAAAGATGTTGGAATTATACTATTTCAATTAATAAAAATAAACCTATATTGTTGGTGATAAAAGGCAAGTTGTTAGGACATGCTCAATGAAGGTGTCATAGTTGACTTTAAAATGCATTAAAGTCATCGCTCATTTTCATATCCCTCACAATAGAAAACAATGTAATCATTTTTTAGTAAGATAAATTTTGTAAGGAGATTTCTACTTTATTTTCTTGAAACTCTGAAGCCATTGCAAAAAAAAAAAGCTATGTTGAATACAAATGGACTAAATAAGAATCGAATAGTTAATTCTTTAGCTTCATGTAGTCTTGCTTTTAGTATAGATTTCTTCCTATATGCATTTGCATATAATTACTCCTTAGCAGTGATGAAAAGGATTTAAAAAGATATTTTAAGAGACAAATTTGTATGATGTTGAATTAAATTACATATCCATTGACAAATAGGTGCATGCTGTTTTTATATACATCAAACATTTTATATCCTACATTATGAAAAATCGAACTAAAGTGATTATTCATCATCCAAATCAATTTTTATTCAACAATAATTAGCTAAGAGTATGAGTTGTAATTTAAACCTCCGAATATTATGCATGCCTACTATCTAAGAGTATGAGTTGTAATTTAAACCTACTAATATTATGCATGGTCAACGACCATGTACATTGTGATCTAAATAACAGGATTAAGAAATTAAAAAACAAAAGGAATGGGAAAATGAATTTGTGTACTTAACATTTGTGTTGATTCAAACTGACAGTATATTGATATGAAATGTTTCTTACACCATGGGACAAATATTAGTTATTTAGGTTCAAAAGGGAAAAAGACATTAATATTAAAATATTCACAATATCAATTTGTTAACATAGTTTTTTTTTTAAATTATGATAGAATTTCATTACAATTTTTGAAAAAGGATGATGCAAATAATGTCTTAATTATATATCCATAATGGACTATCTAAAGATATTTTCGTCAGAGAAACCATTACTCACAAAACAATTGCATGTTGATTAGTATTGGCCTACTCCTTAAGATATTCACATTTGTATGCCTGAGAATGTAAAATTTGTCAATTTAGTGTTGGAGGAGATAGAAAAATTATCAATACCATTGCAACTTATTTCAATTAAAATCCCTTTTAAGCAGTCAGGTGATAATATTAATGAGGAAATAAAATTTTGATCCTCAAAGAACCACAAATACACCTTACTACTAAAAATTATTTCAGTAGGTGGGTAGACTATGTGCCTTTTAATCAAGTTAACGAGACAACATCCATACGATTTCTTGAATAACAATTTCATACTAGATTCGATGTTCCTTTGGTTATTATGTTTGATAATCCATCATATAATTTACCTTCATCTTTATTGTCCGAATTCACATCTATAAAGGAATCATTGTTTACTTCTCAACAAACTATTATCTCCAAGTAAATGGAGTAAGCAGATCTATAAACAAGATTTTAATTCACCTATGAAAAAGATAATAGTAAAAAACCATAGAAATTGACACAATGCTTTACCTAATTCTTCATGAGATAAAGGCGTAACAACAAAATTACTCTAGGGACTTCCCCATATTATCTAGTTTATGTGAAGGAAATAAATTTACCTCTTTTTTTTCTTCCCTTCACTACAACATATTCTCAAGGAAAAGCCTCCCCATCCCTCCTAAATCAAATATATTCATTAATCATGCTATAAGAAGAAAGGGAAAAGGATAATGTTAATGTATAATTAAATGATACACTAATCAAGTTGATGTATATTGGCCTTATTCCCTTAAAAAGTGGTATTTTGAGCTACCTTTTGAATATACTACCACTTGGGAACAATTCTAGTAAATGTTAAAATTGAAGGGATGAACTTAAAAACAAGATAAAGCCTCAAAAGATAAATAAAAAACTAAATGGACGTAAGAGAACAAAACAGGTTGAAGAAAAGGCAAAGTGACGAGCATATCCATGACCCTCATATCTAGAGTTGATTTCTTATAACAAACTAAAGAATATTATTATTAAGCAGAAAAATAAAGATTCATTTGGATAAAACCATATTATACACAAGTTATGTAGAGGTAATTGATACCAAAAGTACAAGATTGGTAGAGTCACTTATCAACTAGGATTTATATCACTCATGCCACTTTGGATAAAGAGCAAATATAGTCTATAGATGTGCAAAATATTGAGCTGAAAATTGTATTAGTAGAAAATGAGGTAAAGTATCACAAATCTTCACAAGAATTGATAACAACTTTCATAGAGAAAGCTTTATATCAAAAAGTACAAGATTGGTAGAATTGAAACCAAAAATACAATATTGGTATAGTTGTTATCAACTAGGATTTATATCACTCACGCCACTTTGGGTAAAGATAAAATATAGTCGATAGATGTGCAAAATCTTGAGCTGAAAATCATATTAGTAGAAAATTAGGTAAAGTCTAACAAATCTTCACAAAAATTGATAACAACTTTCATAGAGCGTGATTTGCAAGAAGATGAATTTCAAATGTTTAGATAAAAATGAAATTCTATGGAAAGACTTTCCAATTATAGAGTTTGGAGTTAAAATTTCAGTGTTGTATAAGGCTCGAGTCTTATTTGGAAAGAAACTCAAGGTAAGACATGATCAATTTTAATTTATTAAACAAATTAAAAAATACATGAAACAAGAGACTCGTAATATTAGAACTCTCATCAAAGAGGAATTTTATCAAATTTAGCAACATATGAGTTATTAGAAAAGGGCATCTCATGAGGATTAGAGACAAATAGAATATGACTAGTTAGCATGACTTAATATGTGGAGTTCATTGAAATATATTTGATCAATGTCAAAGTTCCTTCCCTTGGGCCACTGAAAAGTTATGCTTAGTTGATCAAGTGTGAAATATTTTGAGGAATTTCTCAAGAAAAAAAGAATGTACATTTAAGAAGCGTCAAATGTTGATAAAAAACATTTTCAAATCTTTTTGACTAAAAGGGGAAAATAGATAACACATATTCAATGTGATTTTCCTAATATAGAGAAATATATTGAGATATTTTCTATGCGCCTATCAACCTTATGGGCCCCACAAAGACAACATGTCTTCCCACATATTGATTTATGTAAGAACTTGTTGGAGGAAATGAAAAAAAAAGCAAAGTCTATCAATGAACAATCCCCTAGATCATCTAATGGTTAGGTTAAAATTTAGTTATTTTAACTAAATTTTAGTTTGTATTTATAGAAAAACTAAATAAATATTCAGGGTTTTTTTTATAAAGACCTTTTTGTAAAAACTACCTCTTGCATTTTGGTTAATCCATCTATTGTGAATTGATTGCAGAAGAAACTTATTTATATATGTTAATGGTATGTGGACTACTATGCATTTTGTCAAATAGAGTGGATGTCATGTTAGAGATTTAATTTGTTTATTTCAAATTGTTCTATAGCATTCCAATATTTCCTACAATATTTTTTGGGAATTTTTTTTTTATAAATCTTGATTATATGGAATGGAAATGAATTATGCATTTAAGTAAAGATTCTTGTTTACTTAGTTATCAGATTATATATTATTCTATTATTGAATTTTCTTTTGGAACTAATTCTTTAATTTTATGAGGAATAAAATCTCAATTCTATTCCTAAGACATGTTTTAAAACATCTTTAATAATAGTTTTAATTTTCAAACAATTTGGATAATTGAACCTATTGCAAATTCTATACAACTAATCAAAGAAAAAAATACAAATGCTTTAAAGCTCACCAAAAGGTTGTCACCACAAGGCACAATTCCACTAGAAAGAAGGACATCATCTCCATCTACACAAACATGGAAGAAGACTCATGTCATAATATCCATTTACATGTAGAAATATTATATATGAGTATTGATCTATAACAAAATCTCAAAATAACAATATGGAATGGAAATAAGATAGCATGTTTGAAATAAATAGGTAGCATCTACAAACTGAAGATATCCCACTAGGCACAACACCAAAACTGTTGAAGTGGAGTGAAGTTATCTCATCAACCAGGGACTTGTACTCTAAAATTAACTACATGAGTAGTAAATCTTTTGATGCGGGCAATGAATTCCTTATAAACATAAATGAGGTTATTCTTGCATACATGCTTATCAACTTGATTTTCCTTGAGAAGTGATCCAGGAGGATCTAGGAAGGACAAATTTTCAAAGTCCTCCAATCTTAGAAAAACTAGCACCAGATCGAAGGGCTCGTCAAGACGATTCCAACAGCGTTCATTTCACCTCAAATGGACTCCGTATGAGAAAGTTATCGCGTTCTGTTCTATGAGGTCAACATGCAAAATTGGAAAAAAGAGGTGCCACGTGGCACCACTGACAGGGTGACACATGGAATCCGTACTGTACAAACATGATGATGTGGCACCACTAACAGGGTGACATGTGGCATCTATACAGTATGGACGGATGACGTGGCAGTTGTACGGACAGACATGTGGCAGTACGGTCCAATCAAGATGCGACACGTGTCATGTACAGACGATGAGGTGGTAATCCAGTCAGCAGTATGGACCAATCCGAATGCGACACATGTCAATATGGAGATGACTGCGCAACTTAGTTGGCAGTATGGCAGATGAGTTGGCAGCTGACTAGGCGTTGAGGTGGACCAATCTGAATGCGACACGTGTCATGTACAGGCGTTGAGGTGGACCAATCCGGAACTGCCACGTGGCAGCACTGGATTGGCCAATATTGATTGAAGTTCACCAAAATGTTGTTGCTCCACCGGTTTCAAACTCCTGACCTCCCATACCCTGTCTCTGTGCCTTTACCAACTGCGCTGGTAGTGTTCTTTGGATAATGTATGGAAATAATATTATTTAAAGTGGCATTTCGAGCCCCAAAGGAGCCAGGGCTTAGCCCCAACCTTGGTTCTTCCTCCAACGTGACCGGGAGCTCCGAACAGCACGGGAGCCCGCACTCTATTTCAACACATGTCGAATTATAAACTATATAAAATGGGTTATAAGTGGGTCTAAAAACAAGTTACATTATAACAAATTTGTTTTAAAAAAAAAACCATATTGTGGGTTCAATGAACCATGTGGTTTTGGGGGAAAAGAATTTTATTGTAATATTCTAAAAATATAAAATGTGGTTGGCATAGTTGTAACTATGTCAACTACATAATTTAAGAAGAGCCTAACCAAGTGTGGGGAGTTGGAACCATATGCCTTCTTGGGCAAAATTTGTTGTAACTAAAGAATCATGAGGAGAATGTGGAGTGGGGCAAGCCAAGCCTATATAAACCCACTTAATTTCCATTTATAGAGCATGCTTTGGAGTGGAGACTTTGTAGCTAAAGGAGAGAAGGGAGACTGCGTAGCTCTGCAGGAGGAAGGTACGAGTGTTTATACTCGTTTTACACCATCTTCAAGCTTCGGAGTTGCTGGAAGCAGTCTTGTTGTGTTTTGGGCAGCAGTTCTCTTCCTGACCATTGTCGCCAAGGTATCATTGTATCATTGCCATGTATTTTGCCTTATGCTGAGATTATAGATCGGCCCTCCTATTGAGAAGCAGGCCCGAAGACGTAGTCCATCCTGGACGAACTCTGTTATCAACTTGTTGTCTTTATGTGCGTATTGTCTACGATGTTTGGTTCTCTTCTTATGGATTTGTGAGCTTCATTCATGCTCTTTATGCAATTCATGTTAACTTCATAGAGTAGCAAAGATCTTGTTTTCGGATCATGTGGTATCAGAGCAGGTCTATGTGACGTTGGATTGTGAGTGTGGATGCTCACGAGGGCTAAACTGCAAGTTGGTGAGGGTACATTAGAGCCTTACAATTCCGAGATCGGGCATGCACACCGAAGGAGGAAGATGGATGCTAATGATGCCCGCATCGAGATGGAGGAAAACTTTCACAAGGTCTTCTACATGATGGCCGACAAGGTAGACAAGTTGTTTGCAGACTATGAAGAACGCATGGCAAAAGAAAGAAAAGGTAGTGAAGTAAAGAAGGAAGACAAAGAAGTGAAGGATGAAGGCAATGCTTCAGTCAACCAAGGAGGAGGTGGCAAAGAGCCTCCTGAGCCTCCCTCTTCACCTTCAGCTTCAAGCACAAGTTCAAGTGCTTCTTCCTCATCTCATTCTCAGCATTCCAAGGTTCCTCACAAAGAGCCTCAAAAGAAGCCCTTATTGAAGCTCGATGTGAAGTTTGATTTTCCCATGTTCAATGGGGAAGCGAATGCAGAGAAGTTGAATAATTGGATAAGGAAAATTGAGGTCTATTGCCGAGTCCAGCAGATCAAAGAAGAAGATGTGAAGATTCCGTTGGCTTCACTTCAGCTGACAAGCACCGCACTTGTATGGTGGGAAAGCAAGCTTCAGCAAGGTAGCAAACAAATGGGTAATCTTCTCTCATCGTGGTCTGCTTTGATTTCTGCTTTACATAAGCAATTTTATCCGTTGGGTTATGTTCAAAAGGANAGCTGTTCAATATTGGAGGAGGTTCATTCAGAACTTCTCATACATAACATCTCCTTTGCATGCCTTAACAAGTGTGAAGAAATCCTTCCAGTGGGGAGGTAAGCAGCAGAAATCCTTCAACACATTGAAGGGAAAGATCAGCACCGCCCCAGTCCTAACCTTGCCCGATTTGCAGCAGCCATTTGAGATAGAGATAGATGCCAGTGGATATGCCATGGGGGCAGTATTGATGCAGCACTGCAAGCCTATTTGCTACCATTCAAAGACTTTTACTCAAGTAGTGATCAACTACCCCACCTATGACAAAGAGTTGTATGCTTTGGTTTAGAGTGTCAAGAAGTGGAAGCACTACTTGATGGGTAAGGAGACGATCATCCATACTGATCATCAGCCCTTGCAGTATCTCCAGTCCCAGACTAAGCTTCAGNTGTTGTTGAATCCTACTAGTGTGGATGAAGCAAGTGTTTAGGCTACTCATCTTGAGAGCAGGGGGAAGCATTTGCAAGAAGACCATCCGAAGAAGCCTTTCAAGCCCACCAACAACCACAAGTCCAAAAAGAAAGACAAGAGCAAGAAGACAGCTACTGCCAAGAAGGAAGGAGGAAATCTCCATTGCAAACATTGTGATACCGATGGGCATGATGAAGAAAGTTGTTGGAAGTTTCATCCTAAATAGAGGCCAAAGCATTATGGAGGCAAAAAGAAGAAAAAGACAGTTGCAACAGTGCAATGAGATTTGTGTTCCGAATCAGGTGNACAAAGTGGCAGATATGCTTTCTAGACCTCCTATTGTTGCATCTATTGTTTTGAAAAATGCTTCTTTATCCCATGAAAGTTATATTGAGCAGTATGCTACTGCTGATGATTTCAAGGAGATTTCTG
>LPNX010436559.1:59941-123619 GCA_001517045.1 Pseudotsuga menziesii | reverse complement strand
CTATTGCTTCAAAGTTGATCGATGAGGTGGACTTAGATGTTGTTCCTCTTGACATCTGCGGTATCGTATTGGGAATCCCATACTTGTATGATCGAAAAGCAGTATTGTTNTAAAGGGGTGTGTGATGTGCTCTACTTGTAAGCCCACTAATAGAAAATTGGGGCTGTACTCACCACTTCCTGTTCCTTCCCATCCTTGGGAAAGAATTTCCATGTATTTTGTGGGGGGTTTGCCTACGTCTAGCAGGGGTCATGACTACTTGTATGTGGTTGTGGATAGGTTTAGCAAGATGTGTATTCTTATGCCATGTAAAAAGTAGGTCACTGCAGAGCAGGCTGCTTCTCTTTTCTTTCAGCATGTATGGGTTCACTTTGGACTCCCTACATCCATTATCTCGGATCGGGACTCCTGATTCCTTGGAGAGTTTTGGACAAAATTATGGTGGATGATGGACACCAAGCTGAAGAGGAGCATCGCTTTCCATCCACAGACCAACGGACAGATAGAGGTAGTCAATAGGACAGTTGTCCATTTGCTTTGAGGCTATTGCAACAAGCATCCTAAGTTATGGGATGAACAGATCCAGTATGTGTAGCATGCCTACAACAGGGCTATGAATTCTTCCACTCAGAGCTCGCAATTTGAGACATNACCAAAAATGGGGTGGAGTACATTGTGAGAGCTCACAGTATGAAGGCTAACACCACTCTTGTTAGTGCAGGACATATGAAGCGGCTCATCAACACTAATAATAGATACATGCTCATGGTTGTGAGAGCAAAAGATGTTGAGGCATCCGATGCTTTCAAAGGTTGTGATCCTTCTCATAAAAAGGATATGATTGATATTGTCGCTAACTATGATGAAATATTTTAGAAACCTACAGGTTTGCCTCCCAAAAGGGAGATTCAACATGAGATCCATATCCAACAGGATGCCCCTCTTCCTAATGTGGGCATGTACAGGTTTTCCACAGTTGAAATGGCAGAGATTAAGAAGCAGGTTCAAGACTTGCTGGACCAAGGAGTGATCAAACCCAACTCCTCTCCATGTGGTTCGGCGATTGTGTTGGTGATGAAGAAAGATGGCACATGGAGGATGTGCATTGACTATCGGGCTCTCAACAAGATCATGATCAAGAATCGATACCCGCTTCCTCACATAGATGACTTGCTCAACCAGTTGAAAGATGTTGTGTTCTTTACCAAGTTGGATTTGCGCAGTGGCTACCACTAGATCAGAATTGCAGAAAGTGATGTGTGGAAGANGGTACTTGCCAAAGACTCCATTGGACTTGACTTATGGGAGAGAGGTTGATTCAAGCGCTTCCAAGGATGAAGACAAAGCCCACAGGTTCATTCAGAGAGTTCAACAAGTACATCAAGCAGTGCAAGAGCAGTTGGAGAAGAGTTAAGCCCAGTACAAGGCTCGCCATGACAAGCATAGAGTTGATCATCAGTTTCAGGTGGGAGATCAAGTGTGGCTTCACATCAGCAAGGAGAGTATGAAAGGAGAAGGCAAGAAGCTCAAGCCCATTAGATATGGTCCCTTCACCATCTTGGAGAAGATTGGGACGAATGCCTTTCACTTAGAGCTACCGCCATACATGCAGATCTACTCAGTGGTGAATGTGGAGAACTTGAAACTCTATGAGCCTCCCATGATCATGGATGAAAGGGAGAATGTCTCATTGCCATTAGTTGATGAATTTTCTCCTGAGTACATGGATGAGCTATAAGAAGATGTCATCCTGGACAGAAGGACAAGGACTTATCACAGAGGTGATGTTGATTATCTTCGAGTGGGCATCAGAGGCACTCATCCAAGCAAATCCAAGTGGATCGAGAAGGAGAAAGTGAGGGAGCAATTCCCTCACCTATCTGTTGATTAGTAAAGGCTTTTGGAGGCCAAAAGCTTCTCAGTGGGGAGGAATGATACAGGAGGATCTAGGAAGGCCAAATTTTAAATGTCCTCCAATCTCAGAAAAAACTAGCGCCAGATCAAAGGGCTCGTCGAGACGATTCCAACGGCGTTCATTTCACCTCAAACGGTCTCCGTATGAGAATGTTATCGCGTTCTGTTTTATGAGGTCAACAGGCAAAATTGGAAAAAAGAGGTGCCACGTGGCACCATTGACAGGGTGACACGTGGCATCCACACTATACAAACATGATGACATGGCACCACTAACAGGATGACACATGGAATCCGTACAGTACGAACAGATGACGTGGCAGTTGTACGGACATACATGTGGCAGTACGGTACAATCAGGATGCGACACGTGTCATGTACGAACGATGAGGTGGCAATCCAGTCAGCAATACAGACCAATCCGAATGCGACACATGTCAATACGGAGTTGACTGCGCAACTTAGTTGGTAGTACGGCAGATGAGTTGGCAGTGGACTAGGCGTTGAGGTGGACCAATCCGAATGCGACACATGTCATGTACGGGCGTTGAGGTGGACCAATCCGGAACTGCCACATGGTAGCACCAGATTGGCCAATATTGATTGAAGTTCACCAAAATTTTGCTACTCCACCGGATTCGAACTCCTGACCTCCCATACCCTGTCTCTGTGCCTTTACCAACTAGGCTGGTAGTGTTCTTTCGATAATGTATGGAAATAATATTATTTAAAGTGGCATTTCAAACCCCAAAGAAGCTGGGGCTTAGCCCCGACCTTGGTTCTTCCTCCAGCGTGACTGGGAGCTTCGACCAGCACGGGATCCCACACTCTATTTCAACACATGTCAAATTATAAACTATATAAAATGGGTTATAAGTGGGTCTAAAAACAAGTTACATTATAACAAATTTATTTTTTTTTTAAAACCATATTGTTGGTTCAATGAACCATGTGGTTTTGGGGGAAAATAATTTTATTGTAATATTCTAAAAATATAAAATGTGGTTGGCATAGTTGTAACTATGTCAACTACATAATTTAAGAAGAGCCTAACCAAGTGTGGGGAGTTGGAACCATATGCCTTCCTGGGAAAAATTTGTTGTAACTAAAGAATCATGAGGAGAATGTGGAGTGGGGCAAGCCAAGCCTGTATAAACCCACTTAATTTCCATTTACAGAGCATGCTTTGGAGTGGAGACTTTGTAGCTAAAGGAGAGAAGGGAGATTGTGTAGCTCTGCAGGAGGAAGGTACGAGTGTTTATACTCGTTTTACACCGTCTTCAGGCTTCGGAGTTGCTGGAAGCAGTCTTGTTGTGTTTTGGGCAGCGGTTCTTTTCCTGACCATTGTCACCAAGGCATCATTGTATCATTGCCATGTATTTTGCCTTATGCTGAGATTATAGATCGGCCCTCCTATTGAGAAGAAGGCTCAGAGACGTAGTCCATCCTGGACGAACTTCGTTATCAACTTGTTGTCTTTATGTGCGTATTGTCTACGTTGTTTGGTTCTCTTCTTATGGATTTGTGAGCTTCATTCATGCTCTTTATGCAATTCATGTTAATGTCATAGAGTAGCAAAGATCTTGTTTTCGGATCAAGAAGCCTATTCAAACCTATTCGTGGGGATTTAAGATCTGGTTAAATGGATAAATAGTGTGTGGAACCCTAAAGGTCATTATGACCTGCAACTTGGATCTAAGGGTTTCTTCACTATCATCTTCTTCAACCAGGAAGACCGAGATCGATTCCTAAAGGGAGGACCGTATTTTTTATTTTCGGCTGGCTTATACCTTTGCCCATGGAAATAACAGTTTAACCCAGAGACGGAAGATATGATGGTTGCTCCAGTTTGGATTCGCCTGTTTTCATTACCAGGTGAACACTGGGATCTGGACACACTGAAGGACATAGGGAACACCCTTGGGGAATTCATAAAAGTAGCATAACAAACTAGGGTTCAGAGATATACATCCTTTGCTTGGATCTGTGTCTATCTGGACCTATCCAAAGAACTCTTGGAAGCGATCATTTTAGGTTGGGAAGATGAGGAATGGATTCAGCCCATTTACTATGAGATGGCACTATCACGAATACAGTCATCTGAGGAGGAACTGCCCAAAAATGATCCCTTCAGTTGGAACCTCTGACCACCGTCAGGAAGGGGAGGCAGAGAAGGACGGGTTCACACAGGTAAAGAACCATGGAAGAAGTAAGGGTGGAAGGACATCCAAAGAAAAGAAGGAGCAAGAGATAAATACGCATCGATCCAAAAACCCCTTCGAGGTGCTAGGGAAGGAAATGTTGGAAGGAGACACTGCTAAGGAAAAAACCATAAAAGAATAGCAGGAAAGACTGGCAAAGGCCCCTGAGGAAGAGGAAGTGCAGCAGATGGACATGACTGAGGAGGAGGAGGGTGAAGAGATGGAACTGGGTGAGCTGGAATTGGATGCGATTGAGGAAAAATGTGGAAAGAAGGGACAGGGCTATGTGTCTCGACGTTATATTGAGCTCCTTCAGGAAAAAATCATCAGAACTAGTGCTCACGAGAGTTTGGGGATTGATCCAGATCTGCAAAAAGGCAGCAAGAGGAAATCTCTGGAAGAGGAGCTAAGGCACGGACGAAAGACGAATAAGCAATGCATTGCCGTGGTAGGTGTTAAACTCGTTGAGTTAGGACAATATCCAACGATTAAGGCGGCCTTCTCTGAAGTTAACAAGGTTTGTCAATCAAGCTTATTTCTTGGAATATAAGGGGGTGTAGTAACCCCGGGAAGTGGAAGACACTAAAGAGGAAAATTAAACAGGAAAACCCTGATATCCTGTTCCTTCAAGAAACAAAGTGTAGTCTTGAAGGTTTGGAGAAAATTAGATATAAGATCTGGAAAGGAAGTCATCTGATGGCCCTGGATGCTGCTGGCCAAGCGGGTGGAATTACAATTCTCTGGAAACCAAGGGTGGTAGAACTATCTGACTAGCGAGCTAACAAGCTTTCTCTTATGTCTCAGCAATAAGTTTTCTCTTATGACAGACTTCCACCTCCTAGACTCGAGAGTGAAGGGTTCGATGGGGAATGTTTATGGCCCCGGCAATTTCCCTGAGAAGCAGGATTTCATTGATTTGTTCAGTTGGATTAAGGTCCAAACTGAGGTTGGAAATTGGGTGATAAGAGGAGACTTCAACCTTATCGCCAACCTAGGGGAGAAGAAGGGTGGTAGAATAACTCTGGATAAATATCAAGAGGCTTTCTGTGATTTTCTTTCACAAATCCCCTTAGTGGATCTGGAGATGGGCACTGGTTGGTATACCTGGAACAAAAAGAGGGGAGGGGAGCAGCTGGTGGCCTCTCACCTTGACAGATTCTTGGTTTCGGAGAATATTGTTCATAGCACGAGGGAAATAGTGGTTGATTTTCTCCCTATAGCAGGCTCAAATCACTGGCCTGTCTGCCTCAATCTCCACTCTGAGCAAACCGTTTAGATTTGAGCAGTTCTGGATGGAACGTAAGGACTTCAAGGACCTTGTCAATCAGTGGCGGAAGGAGTTGGTCCCCCCTCCAGGAACCATTATGTAGCGCTTTTAGTAGAAACTTAAGGCCCTAAAAGCTAAAATCTGCATGTGGAATAGGGAAGAATTTGGGAATATTTTTGAAGATTAAAAAAGGCTAATAAGTGAGCTGGACCTCATCAGTAGGAAAGGCATGGAAGAAGGATGGGATGAGGACATGAAGGTCAAAGAAAAATACCTTTTGAGCCAACTAGAGGCAAGGGAAAAGCAGGAAGGAATATTCTGGAAGCAAAAGGCTAGGGTAAAATGGTTGTAGGAGGGTGAAAGAAATACCAAGTTTTTTCACAACTCAGTGATTCAGAACATGATTAGTTCAAGAAACCAAAAGCTCCAGAATACTGATGGCAGTAGAGTGGAAACTAGAAGGGATATAGAAGAAGAGCTCACCCAATATTTTTCTGAGATCCTTAGTGAGGATGGAGGGCACAGAGGGAGGGAAATAGAAAAGATCACCCGTCTAATTCCAAGGGCAGTCACTAGAGAAAAAAATGAGATGCTGACTAAACCGATGGCCATGCAGGAGGTAGAGGAAGTAGTCAACCAGATGGCCCTAGGGAAAGCTCCAAGCCCGGATGGATTCACCTCCAATTTTTTCCACCACTTCTGGGATCTTGTCAAAGAGGAGGTTCTGGAGATCGTTGAAGAGTCCAGAAACAAGAGGGGAGTTCTTAAAGCCTTCAATGCAACCTTCCTAACCTTAATCCCCAAGGGGGAAGGGGCCAATAGTCCAGACAAATTTAGACCAATATCCTTATGCAATGTGATCTATAAGATCATATCCGAAGTAATAGCTAATCGCCTAAAACCTCACATTCCCAAACTCATCTGCCCTAAGCAATCGAGGTTTGTGGAAGGAAGGTAGATCTTGGATGGTGTCATATCCTTTTCCATGAGGTGATCCATTCACTAAAGAGCACTCGGTATCTAGGCATGTTGATTAAGATAGACATAACAAAGGCTTATGACAAATTGAGTTGGTAATTCGTGGGAAAAATGATGGAGGCCTATGGCTTCTGCCATGGTTGGGTGGAATGGGTCTTGAACTTAGTCACAACCCCCTTCTTCAACATCCTCCTGAATGGGTGGCCAACTCGTGTCTTCCAGCCTTCTTGTGGTAGTAGACAAGGTGACCCTTTATCTCCTTTCCTCTTCATTCTTATGGCTGAAGGTCTAAGCCATCTTATCTAGACCCAAGCAGAGTGAGGAGAGTTGAGGAGGCTAAGAGTCCATGATGGAATGACTCCTCAGACTCACCAGCTATTTGTAGATAATACCATGCTCATGGGGCACCCTTCATTCCAAGAAGTGCAAAGCTTCAAAAAGAGCATGAACCTTTTTGATAAGGCTTCTGTCTTGGCAGTCAATCCATTCAAATCACAGGTATTTTTTCTGAATACTTCCCTAGCCACTCAAAGGAACATCATTCAGATCTTGGGTTTTTCGAAAGGATCTATGCCTTCTAAGTATCTTGGAATACCCCTTGGGGTGGGGAAGCTGAAGAAAACATCCTAGTAGGAACTCTTGAATAAAATCAAGCAGAAGCTTTCAAGCTAGGTCCTCCGACCCTTAAACCTTCCTAGCAGGCTGATCCTGGTTAAAATTGTCATGCAGGCTATGCCCATCTACCTCTTCTCGGTTCTCTCTACTCCTAAGTCTGTTCTCCAGGAAATTCAAAGTTTGCAGTGGAACATATTGTGGGGTAGTAGAGAGGCGAAGGCTAAATTTTCCCTGGTTAGTTGGGAAGGAATTTGTCGTCCTCAGGAGCAGGGAGGATTAGGGCTCAGGGATCCTGAAATCATGGCCGAGGTCCAGGGAGCAAAAGTTTGGTGGCGATGGGAAAATAATTCTTCAGAGCATTGGGCCAGGTTATGGCACATAAAATATGCTCATGACAGGCCCACTCATCAACTGGTAAGGTTCAATGAGGCACTGAGCGGTTCCCCCATATGGATGAAAGCGGTGAGTGGCAGGCACATAGTGCAACCTCATAGCTTCTGGGAGATTAGCGATGGAAGGTATGCTAAGTTCTGGGATGACTCATGGAATCAGCTCCCCATTCTAGGGAGAGACTCGAGATGGAAGCATATTAGGGAAAAGGCCCTCGAGGAGGGTAAGGTTCAGGTGGGCCAATATTGGATGATCCGAAACTTAGAAGGACAATGACAGTGGGATTTTCAGGAAAGATCGGACCTCACAAGTGATGAGGAGTGGAGGGCTTTCTAGGAGGAAATTCACAAGCGCTTCGTTAGGGTCAAGGAAGGCCCAAATATTTTGAGGTGGGGATACACGGACAGGGGCTCCTTTAACATAAAGGAAGCATACAATATCAAGATGGGAAACCAGGGGGAGGATGACAGAATCTAGAGGAAGATATGGACCTTGAATATGTGGCCCAAGGTGGCACTTTTCGCGTGGCTGGTGGTCAAAGGAAGAATTCTGACCAGCGAGAACCTTTGAAGGTGAGGTGTCCAGGGACCTTCTCATTGTTGTCTGTGTTATCAGGAGGCGGAATCCATGGGTCACCTCTTACATAGCTTCCCCTTTGTGACTGCCATATGGGACAAAGGAGCGATGGGGTTCAGGAGATGCGACAAGAGGAGAGGTTGACCGGCCCAAACCCTAAAAGAATGGCACCCCAAAGCTTTTAAGAACCAAAGCCTTCGAACCTTATGGGTTGCCTTTCTAGGCATGGCCATGTGTTATATATGGAAAGAGCTGAACGCAAGGATCTTCAGGGATAAACACAGTGATACGGAAATGGTTTGGAAGACGGTGAAGGATAACCTACTATCCTCAATCCAGAGTATGCAGTGGCATGATCAAGACAAGGTAATCCTTGCAGAGGAAATCCATATCATTGATAATTTAGGACTTAACAGATCCCATATGGTCGGCCTGCAAAGATGTGACAGGATTTGCAAGCCTTCCATCCTGACCTCCTGTTCCATCCCACCTCCCCAGGTGTTCAAGCTTAACTTCAATGGGACTTCCAGGGGAAATCCTGGGCCTGCGGGTTGTGCCAGGATCGCAATGGAAGGATCATAACCATTTATGTGGGAGCAATAGGCACTGACACTAACAACTCTTCCGAATTAGAAGGTACGATCCATGGTTTTGAAGTTTTAATCATAGGTGGGTGCTTCCCTGCGATCATTGAGGGAGATATCAGCATTCTAATCCAAATGTCCAAGCGGATGGTAAGTGGACAGGCCTATGAGAAGGTTTCCTCTAGTTGGCGCCTTGCCAGCAAACTAGACTACCTTCGTTCCCTGCTCCTAGCTGACACGATGGTCTCCTTCGACCATGTTAGACGCGACGCCAACAAGGTGGATGATTTACTAGCCAATGCTGGTGTGGAGGGTGATACGGGTTTCTGTTGTGGCATGTTGGTGGAGTTTGGGGCTGAAGTGTGTGCCCAGTAATGCAAGCAGATGGTCGATAGGGACCTTGATTGTAGGCCACAGGTGGCCCGTCCGGACGATGGCATCGCAGATGGTGACAGGAGGCGCGAGCATGCCTAGGCTAGATCTTCTTAAATGCTACACAGAATCTTTTGGATAACTGACCGAACCATATGGTTGTTGTCCTTTGCCATCATTATGATTTATGCCGCAGGGAATGACGGGACGGGAGAGATGGGGCAAGATCGGGGGAAGAATTAGGTTTTTAATTCAAACAGGAGGTATGCAGCAGGCGAGGGTGCGAGAGATTCCATTAGTATGATCAAGATGATGCAAGCGTTGTACTGGACAGGGAGGGAAATCATGCTTCCCCCTCCTTTTATTATGGGTTGGCCCTTTCACCCATCATCTTTCTACGTTGTGAGGTTTTTACGTTTCTAATTTTCGTTTTATCTCAAGTTTTCCTCTAGGTGTCTGTTGTTCAGTTTGAGTCTCTGCTCCACTCTCTGTTTCAGCTCCGCCTTCCCTCTCCCCAGTGTATGGCTCCCAAGCATTTGGTATATGTGGATTCGGGCTCTAGTGAGGCTTCTGCTAGCCTGGGTCGAAAGGGTAAGGGAATTATGAGGAGGACTCGCCTAGCAATGAGGGCTCAAGTTCAGGCCCAGGAGGCAATGAAATTTTACAAGGAGCATGTCCCGTTAGGCATTTGCTTGGAAGTAGAGAAGGTGTTCGGGGATCTCTGGGAAGAGGTTAAGCTCGTGCCTAGGGAGGACCTACGCAAGGAGGTGGCGGACTGGGTCCTTGACCCAGGCACCACATCAGGCAGAGCCTTGGCCTATGATCGTTTGTTGATGACTTATTAGATGAACATGAGTCTGGTAGGACATTCCTCAGTTCTGAAAGAATCCAACTGTGAAGGGGATGAAGAGCCATAACAATGAATATCATCTAATGCACCAGAAGATTGACGTTATCGTAGCTAAGATGGGCATCCTTTTCTACCCAATTGGAAGAGGACTGGAGGAGTACGCTCGAAAAAGGGCGAAGGGTAGTAGTCGTGGCAAAGCGCTCTGTGGAGACCGTTCAAGAAACTAGGGTGGAACGGCCCCCCAGAATGTCACTACTGGCTCGGCCTCGGCTGTTTGTCCCAGACTGGGTTTTGCCCCTCAGGATCGGGTTTGAAAGTTGCTCTTTCTCTGTTTATGCTTCTCTTTTTTTCTGTATCGACAATTATAGCGGGTTTCATTTTCAAGATGTAATAGTTTTTATGTTGTTCAGTCTTATTGTAAGGAGCTTCGGATACTTAAGGATAGTGGATGCGGTTTTATTGTAGGGGGGATGGGGAATCTCTGTAATTTTGTGGGAAGGGAGAATATGTCTGAAGGTGGAATGTGTCTAGGACACTCAGACATTTTGATAGACATAGATGATATCTGATTTGTAATGCTGATCCTTTAAATTAATACGCTGTTTTATTTACAAAAAAAAAGGAACATTGGTTTCGTCATATTTGGATGCCACAAGAAAGGAAACTTTATCCCAACAAGTTCAAACAAGCTTCTTGTTAAGACTCTCTCATATGAAAGATATTATCCATAACATTCATTTCCAAAAACATAGTTTTAGGCCTGAGCTGGAATTTCTAGTGCTCCTACAACAACAAGAACAAAATGACATTAGGACTTCTAAGGGAATTCAAAATTTCAGAAGGATAAATATCAATTTGTCATACGTAGAATGATTGAAAAGGTCCAGGGAAGACCTCAATGATCAAATCTACCATAACATCTCTCATACTGTGATTTATGTCGGCTTGATAAGATATGTAATCTAAAGGAACATAGCTTAGGCCCTACTGTGAGTTCCATATTGTTGGTTACTCATGAGCACTTTGGATATTTTGAACGTGAACAAGAGCCAATATTGAGTACAATTTTAGGATTTTAAAACCACACTCATTGTTGGAATATGTAATGATGGGTGATTATATTATTTTGGAAGGTAATGATGCCCACTCTTATGTAAAAAAGTTATACCACATGCATTATGTAATAATTTAATCTTGTTATTATTTATTATACAAAGAGGTGAAATTTCCTTTATCCCACATATAATATTGAGATGTAATTCCTCCTTACCTCTTGGTATCTAGTTAATAGAGTCTTAACATTGAAAGACATCTAATAATCATCTTGTAAACACAGTGTGTATGTTGTGTGTGTTATTGTGAAGATGGAGTGTGAAGTGTGGGAGCTCTTATTGATGTTTAATAAGAAGACAACATTCCCATGGATGTTGCTTTTTTTGGTATGTGTGTGGGTGAGCAGATCTAACCATTGGAGGCAAAGTTTGTCTCTTTGAAAGGTAAATATGACTATATGAAGGTTGAATTTGCTGTTTCAAGGGATATTTTATTGTTTTTGGGATGCTTTTTACCAATATGGTCATTTTTAAATCTTACAGGCAAAATTTGTCTCTTTGAAGGGTAAATATGACTATATGAAGGTTGAATTTGCTGTTTCAAGGGATATTTTATTGTTTTTGGGATGCTTTTTACCAATATGGTCATTTTTAAATCTTGCTTGGCGTGGTTTGTCTTGTTGTGTCATGGATTAAAAGGTTCAAGCTTTGTGCAGGCTGTAGGTTTAATTTCTTTGCATGTTGTGTAAGTCGTGGGTTCAATTTCGTTCGTGACTCCCTACGCATTGAAACACCTAGAGTCGTAACCCTTCTCTATGTGTTCAGGCCGTGGATTCAATTTTTGGGTGTGACTCCCTTTTATGTCGTGAACTCTTTCTAGTTCTCTCCTTTCAATTATAGATTTAGGGTTTGCTTGATGCGGTAACTTCAATCCATTTTTCACTTTGGAATGGGGTTTAATTTTAAATGTTTTTCATTTAACAACTTTAAAACATATTAAATATCACTTATTTTTTGAATTTAAATATTTAATTTTTAATATTGTGTATTTAATTTTTTCTTTATTTAAACCAAATATTTAACATTAGTAAATAATTATTGTTTATTAATATTTGATTTAGATATTTTGGAAATAATGTACATGCTTTTATGGGTATTTTTTAAATTTTGAAATATTAGATGTCTTTTTTTTAATTCAATATTTTTCTAAATATTTGTTCACATCTAAATATTTAGTGTTTGATTTAACCAATTTGGGTATTTTGTATATGCTTTTGGTCACTAGCTCTTTGTAATTGATTGCATTAGAGATTAGTTTCTTTGTATTTTCATCATGCTGCAGAGGTTATATTGTGTTCCTATTTGTCACTATCATATCTTTGTGGTAGATGCATTTTTTGACATTTTAGGAGTATGCATCTCTAGATTTTTCATGATGATAGCAAGAAATCATTTAATACTTTCTATTCTAACAAGTGCTTAATGACTATATTTGTCAATCTATGTGACATCTTATGCTATGTGTTCATATATATGCTCTTACTAATTTATTATGTACCATCTTTGAATCTATTTGATATCATGTTGTATATTATAATGGTTTGTCTTTTTTATTAGGGTTTAGTTTCTTTATCATGTACTGCAAAGATTGTATCTAGTTCTATGTTACTTGCCTCTAACATTCCTATATAGAAGCATTAACATTTTCAGGGCATTCATCTCTAGTATGTTAACATGATGACAACAAGAAACTATCCCATAGTTAGTCATTTCATATTTTTATAAGTGATGTCATGATTAGATCATAATTTGTTATATTGATCAAATTAAACTTTTTGATTTATTTTCATATCATGCAATGTATTGATTCTATGGGATTATCATATTCTATGCTTTACGCTTGGAACTTCTTTGTGTAGATTAGATCTCTATTTACTTCATTTCATGTGCATTTGTGAAGAATTGTAGGGCAGATTGGTTCTGACGTTCCTTCCTATATTAAGCATATGTTGTGAGGATATCTATTCTTTCAATATTATTCCTCATTGATAAGCTTATCCTTGATAGAAAAGAGTGATCATGTTTTCCTCTTTATCTTGGATGTTTGAAGTTTTCATTCAATGGGGGATGTAATGTAAAATCAATCACCATATTCCAAATATAATGTAGTGAAGCACCATCTTCTATTGTTAATGCCATGATGATTATCTCCACGATATCATTTTCAATGGTAGACCATCGAGGTATTGTATTTGTGATGAAGTCTATTGCAGAGTTTTATTGCATATTTCATCTTGGTTGTGAAAATTGTCTTTGTGATATCATTCATGATGTATACACCATTGGGGTATTGTGCTCGGGATGAGTTCTTTTGCATAGCTATATCAACTATCAATTGATTTTCGATTGTGATGACTATTGTGGTGTTCTAGGAATTTTTTACTTAGATCTAGTATCCAATATGGCTTCTCTTTTATATATAGGGACTTTGTTGTTGGATCTCTTGCCACATGTTCTAGGCATTCTGTAGTTGGATATTTCTACCACATGCTCTATTGTATTGGACATACACTGTTGTGGTAATTTGGAAGCATTCACCATATAACTTGGTTCAGGTGCAATTTCATGGTTCATTGAGAACTAGTTGTTTTTATCTACTCCATGAGAAAGTGTGTTTATTCTTAGCTTATGGACATTCTAGAAGTTTTCATCATGAGGGATGTATTAATTATTATATCTTCTAGTCATCATTAAGGGGGAGTGTTGGAATATGTAATGATGAATGGTTGTATTAATTTGGAAGGTAATCATATCCAATTTTATGTAAAAGAGTTACCCCACATGTATGATGTAATAATTTAATCTTGTTACCTTTTATTATATAAAGAGGTGAAATTATCTTTATCCCACATATAATATTGGGATGTAGTTCCTAATTACCTCTTGGTATATCAAGACATATAATGATCATCTTGTAGACACACTATGGTGTATTCAACAACAAAATTTCCTTTGTTAGTCTCTAGGTTGTCAATACTTCCCACAGGAACACTTTGGAGAAATATGCAAGCAAAGTCTATGCAGAATTATTTGGGATATCTAGATGTGTTCTCACTATTCAATTTACCACTCTACGGAGTTCCATTTCATCAAACCTAGAAACACTATAATCGTCACAATCAGTGGCATGAGATTTGCTCTTGAAATTTTTTTTTTGAACTCGAAAGAAGAAGGTAAAGAAAATGTGACCAATTCGTGGTTTGGTTGATGCTGCAATTTTTTTGTCGCATACTTACCATCTATGAATCATGTAGACCAATAATCTTTTCCATTCTATGTTGTGAAATTTAAATTCAAGGTAGCATATAATACATTGCATGACTCGACAAAGTGTGGTTCTGAATCACATATTTTAGTGCATGTGAGAGATGTATGGTTTGGATATCTATATAAAACTGAGAGACATTATTTTCTTCAACAATGTTCTACCAAATACGGGAAAAGGAAGATGTTGATAACGTTAACAAGATGGGTAGAAAGGATAGAACAAAATTGGGCAGATTCATTACCTTATCACTATTACTAGAAAACTTTTATAAGACATTGAAGGCTACCAAGCGGAAATCTTAAAAATTGGAGGGTATGTCCTCATCCTGCACATCCACAAACTCCTTAATATAACAGTAAAGAAAGGGTTTCCTACACCTTAGACTCAAATCATCATTCTTCCTATTTTCAAAAGTGGCGATAAAAATGACCCCTCTAACTATCGGGCTATTATGACTAGCCCTCTCTTAGCTAAGTTATATGGTATTATCTTATAAAATAAGATCAATGGATGGCTAGAAATGGAAGGTAAGCGGGATAAAGGCCAAACAGGTTTTAGAAGGAATCATTCAACCATGGACCACCTCCTTACACTAAGGATCATTGCAAAGGAATGTCATAATAATAATTCTGGCCTATTTTGTTGCTTTGTGGATTTTAGGAAAGCTTTTGATACAATGCTTAGAAATAAACCTATGGAATAGGCTAGAGGAGTTTAAGGTTCCTTTGAGTTGAGAGTTGTCGTGATAAGGTTATATAAAAAGGTCATTTCCAAGTTTAAGAATAGTGAGGGGTGGATAACAAATATAAACTATAATATTGGAGTTAAACAAGGTTTCCCCCTCTCCCCTACCCTTTTTGACATTTACATTGATAAACTAGAAAAGTGTTTAGAAGAAGCAGGTTGTGTTGGTATAATCTTAGTTGGGATAGTTACCATTCTCCTACTTTATGCTGATGATATTGTTCTTATGGAAAGGTGTCCTTCTTATCTCGATAAGAAATTAAGAATTATTAAAGTTTTTTTCTTTAACATGAGTATGACTGTTAACACTGAGAAGACAAAAATCATGGTTATAAAATCTAAGAAAGACACCTATGCAAATATTTATTTATGATCATAGGAATCTAGAGGAAGTGACTTATTACAAGTATCTCGAAATTGATATTCATCACAAGCTCAATTGGAACTATAACATTGAGAAAATGATTAATGGAGGGTAGAAAACTTATTTTGGTCTTGAAAATAAATGTAAATCAACCAATATGGTCATGTGGGATAAAAAGAAGTTCCTATTTGAAACTCTTGGCATCCATGTTATGTTGTATGGTTTTTAAGTATGGGGTGCAACATTTCTAGAGAATCATGGAGGTAGATTGAGAAAATCCAGAAGTGGTTTATAACTTATAACCTCAAAATTAAAAGCAATATGCCTTATCCTATTCTCCTCATAGAAGTGGGTATTTCCCACATCGAGAGCATTGCTATGACTAGCTACCTGATGTACAAGCATAAGATAAATAACATGGGAAACACGGTACTTCCTAAAATTGCTTTAAACTCAAGACAAAACCAACTACGCCTCAAGCGGTGTTGGTGTAAAGATACCATGGATTGGTTAAACCATTGGGGCATTAATGAAAATGACATTTTGCAGAATGTTGACAATGTCAAAAATATTATTACTTCTAAGTTTAAAGAGAAATTATGGTGTGAGGAAAAATTAGTGGTTAAGAAAAAATTAAGATACTATGAGGAGGTCATTAATCATAACTTGGAGGATCATAAGTATCTCTCAGTAGTAACTAGCTCACAGAAGAAAATTGATATAGCTAATATTAGAATGACCTCTCATGAACTCCATAGCGAAATAAGGCATTGATCTATTCTTAAAACTCCTTGGGAGGAAAGGGTTTGTCGTATGTGTGAGTCTATAAGCATTTAGGATTAAATCACTTACTCTTAGAGTGTCTTTCTTACACCCACATTATATCTGAGTTTCATAGTATTTGCTACAATGAAAACCTTTATAACCTCCTAACTTGCCAAAACTATAGTGAGCCTGGAAATATTCTTGGCAAGATTTTTTAGCACGGGGACAATATTTTAAATTAAACTAAGTATTTTCCTTCTTAAGGTATGATAGACCAAAGTTGGTCTTAGTGGACATTAATCAGCATCAGCAACGTCATCATCATCATAAATAAGAAAATACAATGTAGTTCGTTGATGAGATCAAACCAAAACCATCAATATAAATTATAACTAACTTAAAAAGTTTAAAGTGGACCATAATAGACTAAATCAACTACTCAACTAATTAATTAAGTAGTCGACTGGTAGTGGACCAGTAATGAACCAAGGAGATTACATCTTCTAACACTCCCCCTTAATCTCAACTAGGACAATATTCTTAGCACTGTCAGTGCCCAAGCGTTGTCTTTGAAACTCAAATGCAAGCATTCACAATGGTTTGGATAACATGTCATTCAATTTTTCCTTAGAGCCACAAAACAGTAAAATAATTTCTCCATTATTGACTACCTCACAGATGGAGTGATAGCGAGTGTCAATATGGTTGATATTTCTAAGAAAGACACGTTGTTTGGAAAATGATATTGTAGAGTTATTCTCACAAAATATAGGATTTGGATATTTGTTTGTGTGTCATGTATCCTTTAAAAGTCTTCTTAGCCATATTGTGTGTCATGTTGTTGTAGTAGTTGCTACATACTCTTCTTTTGCAAAAGACATGCTGACAATGAGTTGTTTCTAAGAGGCCCATGATATCATATTGGTACCCAAATGAAAAGCATAACTAGATGTACTTTTCCTATCATGAATATTTCCTACAAAATCACTATCAGTGTACCTTGAGAGAGTATTGTCTATTGAATGAGTGAACCAAAGTCCATACCCAATTATACTTGCAACCTATCTCAAAATTATTTTTCCAACTTTTCAGTGAAACTCTTTGGGAGACTCCATAAACTTGGAAATCAAGTTGACAACATACATCAAATCAGGTCTAGTTGCAATGAAATACATTAAACTTCCTACCATCCTTTTATAAATTTTATAGTTCATTGTCGGTCCATCATCTTGCTTACTTAATTTGGTGTTTGTAGCAATGGTGGTTTCATTGGTTTGCATTTGTCCATCTTGAATCTCTGCAAAATGTTTGTAGCATACTTATGCTGATAGATGAAGATGCCTTGTTCACTTTGGTTAAATTCTATAACAAGAAAGTACCTCATAAGGCCTAGATCGGTCATTTCAAACTCCCTTTTCATAATTGTCTTAAATTCTTCTAACATCAAATTTCCAGTATATATCATATCATCAACATAAACACAGACAATCAAAATGGCACCTTACTAATTTGTTTTGACATACAGAGTGGGCTCAGTACTACTCCTGCTTGGGGAGCTTGTTTTAGACCATACAAGTATTTTTTCATCTTACACACTTTCTGTTATTGACCCTTAAAAGCATATCCAAGTAGTTTTTCTACAAATAATTCTTCTTCAAGTATTCCATTGAGAAAGGTTGATTTCACATCAATTTGATAAACATGCCATTTATTTTGAGCTTCTATGGCTTAGTACAATTCTGATGGTCTCCAACCTTGCTACTAGAGGAAAGGTTTCATCATAATACACACCATGTTGCTGAGAAAATCACTTGGAAACCAACCTAGATTTGTGATTCTCTATCTCTATTTTTTCATTTAGTTTGGTCTTATAGATCCACTTTACACCAATACCAATTTTTTCAGTTGGGAGATGAACAAGATCCCAAGTTTGATTTCTTTCTATAGTATCAATTTCATCATCCGTTGCTTGTATCCATCATACATCCTTCATTGCTTCCTCAAAATATGTGGGGTGATATGAAAACAAAGCATTTAAAAGGTGCTCATCAATGGTAGGATTCTGCTCATATATCTCTCTCAAACTTCTGGTTCTTTGGTTATGTGATGGAGGAGTTGTAACATGACTAGAAGAAGGATTTTCTGATTGTATTTCTTCTTGTTGTTGTACCTTCAATCTTGGAAATCTGAGTGGTAGATATGGTGGTTTTGAACTTTCATTCCGTTGAATGTTTGTTGAAGCATTCTAGGATCACTCCAGCATTTATCTTCTACAAACTTAACATCCCTTCTCACCACAACCTTTTTGGTGATGGGGTTATACAACTTACAATTTTTTTGTTGTTCACTCTAACTAGTGGAAATGCATCTCTCACTCATTGTATCCATCTTTTTCCTTAATTCTTCAGGAACATGTGCAAATGCTACACAACCAAAAAAATTAAGATGTGAGACACTAGTCTTGGTTCCACTCCAAGCTTCTTTAGGAATCTTGTCTTTGACACTCACGGTATGAGATTTGTTTAGTAAGTAACTGAACATGAAACAACTTCATCCCAATAATCATCTAACAACTTCTTGTATGATAACATGCTTCGGGCCATGTTCATGATCGTTTGGTTCTTTCGTTCAACAACTCCATTCTATTGTGGAGTCTATCTCGTAGTGAACTATCATTGGATGCCATGTTGTTTGCAGAATTTTGTGAAATAATGTGAATCATATTCATCTTCACCATCTAACCTAAGCACTTTGATGGATTTTCTAGACTACTTTTTAGACAATGCCTTGAATTCTTTAAACTTGGAGAAGGTATTTGATTTGTTCTTGAGAATGTAGACCCAAAATTTCCTGCTAAAGTCATCAATAAATGTTACAAAATAAAATCTACCTCCTATGGATTGGATTTGCATGGGTCCACCTAGATCTGTATGAACTAAATCGAATTGTTAGTTTCCTCTAGATGAGGAAGTGGGGAAGTGTTTCCTTTGATGTTTCCCTAAGGTACAATATTCACACGAATTGGATTTTTCATTCATGATTGGTAAAATCTTGATCATGGACCCATTTTACAAAACACTAAGACCCTTTAACCGTAAATGACCATACCTACAGTGCCACAACTAGGTTTCATCTTGACTGGAGACAATATGTGCATATGGCTGTGACATGGTATCACTTCTAAGACTGAGAGGGAATATCCTATTCTCTATCATTTCTACTTTGGATAAGAGTATTCTACCGGGATATTTATCATAGATAGCACAATCGGTGTAGAAAAACCTGGCATCATACTTATTCTAATCAGTTGACCCACATTGATCAAATTGACCTTCATATTTGGAACATAGAATACATAATGTATAAATGTTTTCTCATTTTTTTTAGTAAGAACAGGAAAAACACCTTTTCCTTGAGCTATAACTTTAAAATGATCACCTAACTTGGTTTTTGTGATGAAAAAAGAATCTAAGCTATAAAATAACAACTTGTTACCTGCCATGTGATTGTTGCAGCCACTATCCAACAACCATAGATCTAGGTGATAACTTTCTTCAGTGATTTGACATGAGAGGAACATGAATTTTGATGAGCCATATTCAACATTTGAGACATGGGTTTTCCCACTGTTCTAGTGTGGTAACTATCTCACGGAAGAAAATTGATATGGCCAGGTTTAGAAGGAACT
The DNA here is from genome assembly GCA_001517045.1 of Pseudotsuga menziesii. Lineage (NCBI taxonomy): Eukaryota > Viridiplantae > Streptophyta > Pinopsida > Pinales > Pinaceae > Pseudotsuga > Pseudotsuga menziesii. Next base: position 103,931 of record LPNX010436559.1, on the reverse strand, counting down.
ATCATGAACTCCATAGTGAAACATGGCATTGGTCTATTCCTAAAACTCCATGGGAGGAAAGGGTTTGTTGTATTTGTGAGTCTATGAGCGTTGAGGATGAAAATCACGTTCTTTTAGATTACCTTGCTTACACCCACATTAGATCCGAGTTTCATAGTATTTACTACAATACAAACCTTTATAACCTCCTAACTTGCCAAATCTATAGTGAGCTTAGAAAGCTTCTTGGCAAGATTTTTGAGCACGTGAACAAGATTTTAAAGTAAAACAAGTATTTTCCTCCTTAAGGTCTAATAGACCAAAGTTGGTCTCAGTGGACATTTATCATCATCATCACCATCATCATCATCATAAATAAGGAAATACAATGTGATTGGTTGATGAGATCAAACCAAAACCATCAACATAAATTCTAACTAACTTAAAAAGGTTAAAGTGGACCATATTATACTACCATAATAGACTAAATCAACAAAAGAAGCAAATCAACTACTTAAATAATTAATTAAGTAGTCGAATGGTAGTGGACGGCCAGTAATGAACCAGGGAGATTACATCTTCTAACACTACTCCTTAATCTCAACTAGGAAAATATTCTCAGCGCTTTCAATGCCTAAGTGTTGTATTTGAAACTCAAATGCAACCATTCCCAATGGTTTGGAGAACATGTCATCTAATTTCTCATTAGAGCCACAAATCAGTAAAATAATTTCTCCATTATTGACTAGCTCATAGATGGAGGGATAGCGAGTGTCAATATGATTGATAATTCTGTGAAAGACATGGTGTTTGAAGAATGCTATTGCAGAGCTATTCTCACAAAATATAGGATTTGGATATTTGTTTGTGTGTCATGTATCCTTTAAAAGTCTTCTTAGCCAGATTGTGTGTCATGTTGTTGTAGTAGTTGCTACATACTCTTCTTTTGCAAAAGACATGCTGACAATGAGTTGTTTCTGAGAGGACCATGATATAATATTGGTACCCAAATGAAAAGTGTAACTAGATGTGCTTTTCCTATCATCAATATTGCCTGCAAAATCACTATCAGTGTACCTTGAGAGAGTATTGTCTATTGAATGAGTGAACCAAAGTCCATACCCAACTGTACCTACAACCTATCCGAAAATTATTTTTCCAACTTTCCAGTGAAAGTCTTTGGGAGACTCCATAAACCTAGAAATCTAGTTGACAGCATACATCAAATTAGGTCTAGTTGTAATAAAATACATTAAACTTCCTACCATTGTTTTATAAATTTTATAGTCCATTGTTGGCCCATCATCTTGCTTACTTATTTTGGTTCTTGTAGCAATGGGGGTTTCATTGGTTTGCATTTATCCATCTCGAATCTCTACAAAATGTTTGTAACATACTTATGCTGATAGATGAAGATGCCTTGTTCACTTTGGTTAAATTCTAGAACAAGAAAGTACCTCATAAGGCCTAGATCGGTCATTTCAAACTCCTTTTTCATAATTGTCTTAAATTCTTCTAACATCAAATTTCCAGTGTATATCATATCATCAACATAAACACAGACAATCAAAATTTTACCTTGCTAATCTGTTTTGACATACAGAGTGGGCTCATTACTACTCCTGCTTGGGAAGCTAGTTTTAGACCATACAAGGATTTTTTCATCTTACACACTGTCTGTTCTTGACCCTTAAAAGCATATCCAAGTACTTTCCTACATAGACTTTTTCTTCAAGTATGTTATTAAGAAAGGTTGATTTCATATCCATTTGATAAACATGCCATGTATTTTGAGCTTCTATGGCTAGTACAACTCTGATGGTCTCCAACCTTGCTACTAGAGGAAAGGTTTCATAATAATACACACCATGTTGCTGAGAAAATCCCTTGGAAACAACCTAGATTTGTGCTTCTCTATCTCTTCTTTTTCATTTAGATTGGTCTTATAGACCCATTTTACACCAATACCAGTTTTTTAGTTGGGAGCTCAACAAGATTCCAAGTTTGATTTCTTTCTATAACATCAATTACTTCATTTGTTGCTTGTATCCACCGTACATCCTTCACTGCTTCCTCAAAAGATGTGGGGTGATATGAAAACAAAGAATTTGAAAGGTGCTCATCAATGGTAGGATTCTGCTCATATATCTCTCTCAAACTTTTGGTTCTTTGGTTATGTGATGGAGGAGTTGTAACATGACTGGAAGAAGGATATTCTAATGGTAGTTCTTCTTGTTTTTGTACCTCCAATCTTGGCAATCTGAGTGGTAGATATAGCGTGTTTGAACTTTCATTCTGTTGAATGTTTTTTGAAGCATTCTAGGATCACTCTAATATTTATCTTCTAGGAAGTTAACATACATGCTCACCACAGCCTTTTTGGTGATGGGGTTATACAACTTATAATTTTTATGTTGTTCACTCTAACTAGTCGAAATGCATCTCTCACTCATTGTATCCATAATTTTCCTTAGTTCTTCAGGAACATGTGCAAATGCTACACAACCAAAAAATTTAAGATGTGAGACACTAGTCTTGGTGCCACTCCAAGCTTCTTCAGGAATCTTGTCTTTGACACTCATGGTATGAGATTTTTTAGCAAGTAACTGAACATGAAACAACATCATCCCAATAATCATCTGACAACTTCTTGTATGATAGCATGCTTCAGGCCATGTTAGTGATGGTCTGGTTCTTTCGTTCAACAAATCCATTCTGTTGTGGAGTGTATCTCATAGTGAACTATCACTGGATGCCATGTTGTTTGTATAAGTTTGTGAAATAATATGAATTATATTCACCTCCACCATCTGACCTAAGCACTTTGATGGATTTTCTAGACTGATTTTTAGACAATGCCTTGAATTCTTTAAACTTGGAGAAGGTATTTGATTTGTTCTTGAGAAAGTAAACCTAAAATTTCTTGCTAAAGTCATCAATAAATGTTAGAAAATAAAAGCTACCTCCTATGGTTTGGGTTTGCATGGGTCCACCTAGATCTGTATGAACTAAATCGAAGTGTTGTTTTCCTTTGGATAAGGAAGTGGGGAAGTGTTCCCTTTGATGTTTCCCTAAGATACAATCTTCACATGAATTGGATTGTTCATTCATGACTGGTAACCTTTTGATCACAGACTCGTTTTACAGAATACTGAGACCTTTGAAGCGTAAATGACCATACCTACAGTGCCACAACTAGGTTTCATCTTGACTGGAGACAATATGTGCATATGACTGTGACATGGTAGCACTTGTAAGACTGAGAGGGAATATCCTATTCTGTGTCATTTCTACTTTGGATAAGAGTATTCTACTGGGAGCTTTATCATAGATAGCACAATAGGTGTAGAAAAACCCGGCATCATACTTATTATTAATCAGTTGACCCACATTGATCAGATTGACCTTCATATTTGGAACATAGAATACATCATGTATAAACTTTTTCTCATTTTTTTTAGTAAGAATAGGAAAAACACCTTTTCCTTGAGCTGGAACTTTAAAATGATCACCTAACTTGATTTTCATGATGGCAAAAGAATCTAAGCTAGAAAATAACAACTTGTTACCTGTCATGTGATTGTTGCAGCCACTGTCCAACAACCATAGATCTATGTGATAACTTTCTTCAGTCATTTGACATGAGAGGAACATGAATTTTGATGAGCCTTATTCAACATTGGAGACATGGGCTTTTCCACTGTTCTAGTATGCTTACTTCTTTTCGCAGTCTCGTTCATAATGTCCATACTTTTTGAAATAGTTGCACTGAATGTTGGACCTATAGGTCCATCTCTTACCTCCCCCCCTTTGAATTTGAGAGTTGTGAGAGTGATATGAGCGATATCACCGTTCATGAGTGGTTTTGTCCTCTATAGGATGAGAACCTCTGCCTCTTCCTCTGTCTCCTCTACTTCGATCTTTGTTGAGGGAATATTGAGTGCTAATTAAGGCATTAATTAAGAAATCTTCTTCCTAGGTCAGTCGAGATTCATGGGACATAAGGGAACTTGTTAACTCTTCTAGGGTGTACTTAGATCAATCTTTAGATTCTTCTATGGAAACAATGACCATGGAAATTTCTTGGTGAGACATTTGAGAAACTTTTGGACAACAATCTTTTGTTCCATGAATTTTCCATAAGATTGGAATTGAGTCACAATCACCAAAACCCAAGTCATAAACTGATCTATTATTTCAATTTCTTTAATTTTTAGATTTTCCACCTGTATTCGAAGAGTTTGGAGTCTTACCGCTTTGACTCTGTCAATGCCTTTGTATGCGGATGTAAGAATATTCCAAGCATGATGTGTGTTGATGGCTCCCGATATCCACGAGAAAATAGACTCCACGATGCAGCTCTGGATCAACCATTTTGCAGTAATATTTCTTTCTCTGCAAGCTTCAATGGAATTATTCTGGGAATTAGACATAGTAGTTATATCGACTATATTCGGTTCTTTGAACTCGTTTTCAATGATGTCCCAACATTTATTAAGTTGGAGAACCGTTTGCATCTTGATCGATCGTAATTCATCATTGGTGCCAATCAACATTGGAACGAGCATCTGCTTCAAATTTGAGTTGGTAGAAGCCATTTTCTTATGACTCTTTACAAATGGTCAGACTGGATCTGATACTAGAACTGGAGAACTAACACTAGATTTGGTCCTTTTACACAATGTCACAGCTTATGGAGGCAGGACAATGCGATAATAAAAAAGCATGTAAATCCATAGAGGATGTCGTGGTTCACTTGAAGGACCACTACAACACTGTAGACAATGTCACAATTCCCAAATGGGCAAGGCACCACACTGTCACAACAAAGATAAAAATAAAAAATAAAATATGTTTTCATGCACATGTTCTTCACTCTGTGAAGAATCTTCATGCTAATGTGCTCTCGAACATCTCATCCAATGAATACCAATGGATCCGATCTCAGATCTATGTTCTTTACACGCTATGAAAAGGCTTACTGAAACAAACTCACGGAACTTGGATTACATTGGCTCTGATACCATGATAAAGTTAACAAGAGGAGCACAAAGGATAAAACAAGGCGGGGAAGATTCATTACCTTCTCACTATTACTATAAAACATTTATAGATAAGCAAATACAATGTGGTTGGTTGACGAGATCAAACCAAAACCATCAACATAAATTCTAACAAACTTGAAATGGTCAAAGTAGACCATAATAGACTAAATCAACAAAAGAAGCAAACCAACTACTCAACTAATTAACTAACTAGTGGACTAGTTGTGGACCAAGGAGATTACATCTTCTAACAAATGTCATGCAAACCTCGTTGAACTGGAAACAAACAACTACTACTCAAGAAACTACAGTTAAGAATCTAGCCTCATAGATTCTACCCACTAATTCACAAAAGAATATTTTGGCAAGGTCTTTTCAAGTTAGAGACCAACTATTACCGAACACAATCTCAAATTTCATGAGAAATTTACTAAAGAATTGTGGTGTTCAACAAACTTAGGATATACTATTCATATGTTCTCGGAGTTTGTTTATTTCTGAACACAATATTTTTGAAGTATGTCTCATTTCCAAATGATATTATCGAGTGTTTTTTCTCCATTTTTTTACGAGTAGAAAGTGTATTTTCTACCCTCATACCATATTTTAATACGACACTATACGCAAGCCTCAGGCATTGAAGATAAAAGAGCAGGTATAGTTGTCTCCTATATCTATTTGTTCATTCATACACTCATTAGATAGCCTAATGGTGTAGCAATGGTAAGGTTCATCTACTAAGTGAAAATAAAGTATCTTCTTGGCAGTGGTATGTTCTGTTTATTTACATTCATTTGTTATTTTTTGTATATTTTTTAAAGTTAATATCATCGTAAATGCATATTACTTCAAGACAATTTGAGTGTGAGCATATTCATGCTATTTGGGGTTTCACCTGGCCGATCCATAGCATGTTAAGAGTAGCATAGGGTCCCAAAAATCTCATGTCCTCAAGGGTTCAACTGGTTGCAAGCTTGTTATGTGTTGGAGAGCTGTCAAATTTCATTTAATAAAAAATTTATTGGGCCTACCTGTCTTCTTTTCTTTGGGATTTTGAATTATTTCTGTAAATTATCTTTTATCTTTCTTCATTTGTGCTTTGAAAAATCATTATATGTTAATCATTTACTATTTTCACAACACTTTTCTATATTGTAGCAAATGTAAATTTCATTGATGAAATGCTTGCAATATAATAACCAGTTAACATTCTATTTATTCCAAGAAGCAATTGATTTATAGAGCTAGTCTATCTTACTATAATCACATAATGATATTCATTATGATCAATAAGCTTAAATGCTTTCATTTTGACAACATACTTGCATCTGGCGAACAATGTCACATTAATAAACAATATGTTTAGTGTCATGTCATGCATCACAATCTGCACTGCTTATAGGGTAAACACTTACATTCTTCAATTTAACAAACTTATTTAATAATCTAACGCTTATATACTGCAGTAATTTCAAGCATAAATTATCTAACTACCATTTACACTCAATTTGCATTGCTTGGTAGTTAACATTTCAGTTTTCTTTCCTCATTTGCTATTTCATTTTTATTACTTTGTCAACATATTTTCATTCAATTTATTCATATATATATATATATATGCTATAATGACTAGCGTTTTCATGGTTGATTGTTACATTGGGCTTTAAACAATACTCAAGTTTCCATCCCCTTAAACCCTTTGACCAACCCTTCAAGGGGGTTACCTCAAATTTATTATTTGAATCATCTCAGACATCAACACTTACAACCAACAACATGGTTCCTTAAGGGCAATTGCTTCACACAAGTCTAAACATCTAGACAAGTTATTTTTGTTTCTATTTTGTTCTAAAAACTAACGTAATGGCGGTTTTGGAAAAAAAGAAAAAAAAATGTATGTATGTGCGCACTCTACTGCTGCCACTTGTTTCCCAACAATGCAACTGCAATTGGTGGAGACGAGATGAACAAGGTTTCCAATATCCCCCAGGCTTTGCAATTATTGTTCTTCTTCATTGTCTTCCTAAAATTCTCACTTCGCTTCGTCCTTACAAACCCCAGAACTATTAGTGAAAAGAAAAACTTGTTGCTTGACAAGCTAAAACAAAAGAAACCCTGTCAAGATGACATAAGACCTTATAAATCAATTGCAGAAATGATAATGTTGATCTTTCACTCTTTCAGATTGTAAGGGTTCCCAACAAAGTGTGAAAGATCAATTTTGAAAGAGGAAACGGGAAGAACTGAAGTAGGAGGGAAGAAATGAATTAAAAGGACACCTAGTATTATTGGTGTGAAGTAGTATGGGAGGAATGAATGAAGATGACATCCACTATAAAAACAGTATATTGTTGGTGAACAACATTATTGATGGACAAAGCTACAACATTATTGATTCACAAATCTACAAGTGTAAGGTTCACATTTTTGTGCTACAACTAGTACGGTTCAGATTTTTGTGCTTAATCTTTTGACTTTTAGAAAAGATTTCATGAAAAAAAATATAAATTATTATGGTTTTATAGTCATCCACTACAAATCATAAATAACATTTTTATTAATTAAAATTTTCAATATTAATTTGAATTTTTTTCAACTTACAAATAAAATATTTATTTTTGTCTTTAATTTTCATTAAAAAAAATATAAATTATACAAATATCATGTTCATTTTTAAACAAACATAATAATAAGAAATTATCAGTGTACTTCAACATAACCAAATATTAATGTTTTTCAAGGATAGCATTTCACATTTAACCCATAATTCAATATTCAATATAAAACTCAATTTACATTATTTATTAAAAATTAAAAAAAAATTATTTTATAATAAAATAAATTTATAAACATTTAAATAGGCTTGTCATCACATGCCTACCCTAATTGAAATAAAATATAAACATCCTTCTACACCAGATTAATAAAATCTCTTATTGCAAAATTCATTTTATTCATTTCTTAGAAAATAATTGAAAGTGATAAAAAAAAATCCAAACATTCCTCGTTAAAATTAAATATAAACATACAGCTATACCAGATTAATAAAATTTGTCATTGCAAGATTCTTTAGAAGCACTGAATATATAGGCAAGTGAACACCTAAATTTAATAACATATCGAGGCGAAAGTTCCAGATCACTTATGTGAACGGTGTTAAAAAGACACAGCTAGTTTAAAAAAAACCAAAAAACCAACCAGCTGTGGGAGGGCAGGCAGCCTATGTTTCTCAATAATAATTCCCTGTTGTCTAACTGACCAACTAGTACAGACTGAGCTGCACTATACACTGTACAGTAGTGTATTTAATCATAATCAATGAAGCAGAGATAAATCGAGGAAAGAATGGCCAAGTAAAAATACAATATGGAAAAGTGGGTTTCATGATAAGTATCTTTATCCAATGAAAAAGGGGGCTGGTGCTAACTGTGTTACACTGCTGAATTTCTCCATGGAGTACTTCTTGTGGGCAGCTATAAGTTTGCCTTTCCCAGAATTATGCTGAAAACCTAACATCAACTTGCACATTCTCTGCAAAGCAAGCAAAACCTCAACAATGCATTCTCGGATAGTCAAGCTGCAAATCTTATTAAAAAATCAAAACAGTGAAAGGAGATGGAAAATAAACGCTCCTCCATGGTGGAAACCTTTTCAGAGTGTGCTGGCCAGTGTATACTGCTGCAGCCGCTAGCATGGATAGAGGGTATCTTAACATAACATATTTCAAAAGTACAGTTCCACTAGGAGGACATCATCTCCAGATACTGGAAGAAAAGTTATGTTTTAATATTCATTTATATTACATTGTTAATTGAAATTTTGGAGTGGACAAGCATTTATGACTTTCCAAATTGTGTTAATATGAAACAAGTGTACTGTTAACATTGATTTATGGCAGTGGTTACAAATTCAAAATAAACAAATATTTAAAGTAAAGAATATAAAAAAGGTTTGATGCATGAATAACTCTAGCTAATGTTGTAAGAGATAACTCATTTAACTAGGAAAAGTCGAAAAAAAGTGACTAGCTTGAGATAGCCAGCGAGGCACAACACCAAAACTGCTGAAGCTAAAAGATACTCTAACATCAAGAAGATACAAGAAATCAAGGACTTTACTCTAAAATCAACTACCTGATCAGCCAAGCTTTTGGTGTGTACAATGAATGCCTTATAAACATAAATGAGGTTATGCTTACATAAATGTTTATCAGCTTGAGCTGCCATGTGAAGCGTATTCAAAACAGACATAAGGAGTTGAGACAGAGATATTAAATTGCAAGCCCCCCTGAGCATCGAACTCTCATGCAATCAAGAGGGAGTTATTATTGATTAGCTAAAGTAAAAGAAAACAAAAATCCTTTCAGACTGCAATCAAGAGGGAGGTAATTATTATTGATTACTTTTCTGAAATTCGAGCTCTCCCGCAATCAAGAGGGAGGGAGTTATTATTGATTAGCTAGAGTAAAAGAAAACAAAAATCCTTTTCTGAAATTCAAGGAAATGCATTTATAATTTTTTACATACCATCTGCAAAACATCATTTTTGTTTTATTTGTAAATATGGTTAGAAAAGTTCATAAAATCTTCAATACCAAGAACATTTATTTCCTCATATGTGGATGCCACAAGCAAGGCAGCTATACCAACTGGGATGCAACACTAGGTGCAAACCTAAATACAAAATATGACATNATTAGGCACAAACATGGATACAAAAAAAGACATAAAACAAGATACAAAATTAGATGCAAATGGGGATGCAACATTATAAGTAAAATTGGATGCAAAACTAGGCGCAACATTGGGACGAAATTTGGATGCAAACCTAAATGCAACGTTAGATGCAAAATTGGACACATAATTTTATGCAAAACATGGTGCAAGACTTAATGAAAAACTAGGAGCAAAATAAGATGCAACATTGGATGCAAAACTGAGCGTGAAACTGGGTGCAAACAAGGATGTAACAAAGGACGCAAAAAAAGATGCAATAGAAGTTGCAAAATTGGATGGAAATAAAGGCGTAACAAAAGATGCAAAAAATTGGGCGCAAAAATGGACACAAAAATGGATGTTAAAAAGGACGGAAAAAAAATGCAATAGATGGCATTTTATGAAAATGTACAATAGCACCAGATTGTTCACCACAATTGAGAAAAAATTACACTAAAATCTGGCGCTAAATTTGACGCTAAATCTAGTTTTTGTTGTAGTGAATTAAGTTTCAAAAAGATTATTATAGTAACAGTTGTTTAAGGCTTTCTTTATGTATTCTAGAGTGAAAGTCTAAGAGCTTAATTCCTTCACCTTTTATGTAAGGTATCAAATGATGATATACGAAGAAAAAATTGCAGAACCTAAATGATGCTACATGCATACAGAACTGATAAGAAAATCAAAATGAAGCTCCTTGTGTGAAGCATTTATGTGGGAATACATGGTAACATATTTAAATTATGGGGAACTAAATTTGAATGGCAGGTGATTTCAAACTTAGACATCCATCTGTAAGCTATGAACTGAAAGAAAGGCCACAAATCGTACCTTATGAATTTGCACCATCGTGAAGCCGTGAACACAACAACAACACCACCTCGTATTCCTGGCACTACCATAAAGCACAGACAACAGACCTCCTATAGGAACCACCGATGGATGAGCCAGTCACCACGAAGCACCACCGATGGACGGACAGGCACCACGAAGCAAACCTCCCAGACGAAGCAACGGACAAGCACCACGGAGCAGCCGACAAGCACCATGGAGCAGCCGATAGGCACCTCCTCGACAAACAGACAAGCCAACAGATGGGAAAATAGACAGGCCAATGAACAAGGATGGACACGGACTCCTCGCTGCTCACAAGCGACTCCTCACAGTGACAGACAGGGACAGACAAGGACGGATTCCTCACAGGGACGGACAAGGACGAACTGCTCCTCTCATAATGAACTCCTCAGCGATGGATAGGGACTCCTCACAGTGGCAAACTCCTCCTCTCATAACGACCTCCTCGACGATGGACCAAAAAAAGACAAAGTTGTGAACAATTGTGTTCGGCGTATACATATATATAGTTTTTCGGCCGAACATGTTTTCGGCTGAGAACTTTGTTCGGTCGAATGTGTTTTCGGCCGAGAACTTTGTTTGATCGAACATGTTTTTAGCCGAAACATTATTTCGGTCGAAAAATATTTCTGCCAAAAAAACGTTCGGACGAAAACCGTTCTGCCGGACATTATTTCTCCGACCATCCTTACATAGCCCACATAACGAGGTTTTCCGCTAACTTTAACATTCAACCGCTATAATGTTTCGATCGAAAGTTAGATAAATTGTTTCGACCGAAAAAATAACTTAATTCGGCCGAAAAAATAAAATAGTTCGGCCGAAAAAATAAATAGTTCGGCCGAAAGTAGTTTAAATACAGATTCCGAAAGTGGATTCTCATGGAATAGACACCCACATTCATGATTTCACCCTTTACACATATGCATTTATATCTTAGAGTTTTGGTGTGGAGTACCATTTATCATTTTTCATCTATGGAAAATAATGAGACAAGTGTACTCTTATGGGTGTCCTTCAAAATTCATAATTAACAATTCAAAAAAATAAGAAAATAGCTTAGTTAACATGTGATAAGTACAAATCGTGATAGTTGGAAAAATTAAACTTCAACTTGGCAATTAAAACTCCAATCGTGACGATGTGCAACTATTAGATTATTAAATACGACTATTAGATTAACTTCAATGATGATACAACTTAAGGTTAACTTAAACTGCAATCACCAATCACCACTTTTAACTTCAATGATTTTACAACTATTAGCTAACTTCAAATCTAATTATAGTATATCCTCTTAGGAGGTCACAGGTTAAGAGCATGAGTGAGCCTAATGGTTAAGAGCATGTGTTTCCTCTTAGGAGGTCACAGGTAGAGAGGTAGTGTATGCACACCTACAAGGGGGTCTCATACACCAAATTGATGTCTAGCCTAGTGAATCAATGCAAAACGAAGCAATCTCAATCATATTCATTATTTAATCATTCATCTTATTATAATTAGATACTACGTCTATTTCTTTTGTTCTCCCTTCCTTCGTCATCCTCGTAACCATGCAGACAGATGCATAAATTCACGATCCTTCTCTTCAACCACGGGGGGTTTTTCGCTAACTAGCTCTCATAACACCACTTAAAAGCTACACATGTTATGCATTTGTCCAAGGGAAGAAGGCATAGTTCCATGGATATTGCTAGAAATATCAAGGTGATATATATATATATATATATATATATATATCCCATAAATAGGTTGTTTGCATCAAAACACGTTTAATGAAACAAAAAGATCGATGATGTTCCCCTCTAGTGGACTATCCAAGCTGGAAAAATGGGTTAACGACTTACAACAGCATAAGGAACCGATTAGCTAAATCTATTGGAATATAAATCAAGGTACTCCAGGTTGCTTGCTGAAGGCTCCAAGTCCCAAAGGCATAGTACCTTCAATGTTGTTATTACCTAGACGCAACGCTTTCAGATTGGGAAGAAGGTCTATTCCATCTGGCAAAGTGCCTTGAAAATTATTGTAAGATTATATAAACTAGGTGTTGCAGGGGTTTGTAAGAAGCTTTCCAATAGCCAAAGGAATGATACAGGAGAGATTATTGCAGTTCTCAATTGAGTTGAAGAAGCTGTGTAGTTGGTGATTTGCCCAAAATATTGGCTATCTCCAGGCAGACATGTTGTCTATTCCAGTGGAAACGCTGCCACATAGCCCTCTACAGGGTAGGGAAATTGAAATGACTCACCTGTAGTTGACACCTTCACAACCACATGGATCAAAATCAGAAGAGTTGTAGTTTCTCCAGCTTGAAAGAATATCTGGAGGACCTGCAAAAGACAATTTGACTTTTAAATGTGCGATTCCAGTGCAGACAATCAACCAACAGAGTTGACAGGAAACAACATAAGACATAGACAACTATATCCATTTATTCTCATTGTGATCTTCTGCATGGATCATGAAACTTGAACAAGATTTTGCTCCCCATTTTCATTAAAGTCAATGACCAAAAGCATAGATTAGCATTTTCATTACAGTCAATGACCAGAAGCATAGCTTTCATACAAGTCTTGTATGAAAACTATGTCTCATGATGAGCGAGATTACTGACTTGGAGGATATAGAAATACTGTGCACCATGGTTCGGCCACCGAGCAATTTTGGCTTGCATTCAATTCCTGAGAGTGATATATATGAGACGCCATGCCAACGAATTTTGATCCTTTAATGCGTATTTCATCAACATATGGACGTTAGACTCCATGAATATAAGATGTGCTATCGAGCATAGAATATGGTATACTGCATCACATGAAATTCTCTATGGCAGGCAAATCAAATCTTGATCAATATAGAAATTTATAATAAAATATAACTTAATGGACTAGTCACTCTCACCAACATAGCTAGGAATAAGTATTTATACTAGTGACACTCACATATATATTTAGACGAGTCACTATGTTAATAATAATATTATGTAAAAGAATAATATTTGACAATTTTGTAAATAAATGTATTTGAAAATATCAACTATATATAACAAAAACAAAGGTAAGGAATCCCTTTATCTATTAATGAATAGAATTGTAGCTAAAGAGGACACTCTGCTTAAATCACCTATATATGTAGATGCTATTGATAGATAGAACAATATATCGTCCTTTTACACCACAATAATAATAAATAGGGCATTTTCCATATAATAATAAGAGAAAATCTTAATAAATAGGGCATTTTCCATATAATAATAAGAGAAAATCTTACATCATTTTGTGTGCTATATAGTACCTAGGGCATTGAACAATGTAATACCTAATTTTAAATAATAACAATAAATGGGCACATTTGAGTTGATTTTTTTAAACCTAGTTGCCTAGTTTCACTCTATTTAAAGGAGTCCTAGTGTTATAATTGTTATGGATACGTAAATAGAATTCTTGGTCAAGTGGCATTTTAATCATGACATATAACCAATTAAGAAACAGTCCATCCATTATTGCAACTCCAATACATTCACACGAGGACTAAGGTCACAACCCTGTGATCATATTAAATAAATATTGTGATATCATAAACATGATCATTGTTCATAGCCTCGTATCGATCTTCCTATAGGCTATCCCAATGCCATAACCAAAACAAACCAAGGAGTTGCATTCTCAATCAATCGTATTGTCACTGTTTATAATCAGAAATCCACATATGACCTCATTGAGTAAAACAAGTTAGCTAAAAGGCTTAGATATAGAAGTTGAGGGACAAATTTGATTAGGGCTTTTCAAATTCCAACACCAAAAGATTGAATTTCGGGGCAACTTGCAACGCTTTCCAAATATTAATTGTTGACCAAAATGGAAGTCAACAAAATCCTTAGCCTGTGCATCAAAAGAAGTGGTAAGTATATTTGTATCATTTATGTTTATGTAAATGCTCTCGTCATCACATGGAGTGGTACAAGTGTAATTAATGAAGTTAAACAGGATCTAGAAAAGCGTTTGAGATGATAGATTCATGTATTTTGCATTATTGTCTTGGATTTATAGTACAGCCAAAAAAAGGAGAGTTTATAGTATTTTTATATTGGAAGCAAAGTATGTGTATCAGAGAAAATTTCAACTCAAAATGGGTCACGTAAAGAAATAATAAAATAATAGTTAAAATAATAAAATAATATTTATTAATTTTGAAGGAAGAAAAGAAAAAAGAAAAAAAACTAATTTTTTTGTTCATATTTTTGACATATCTCTTTGTGTTTTTATTCAAATTTCAATCGGGAGAACACGTTGGATGCAGAATTAAATTCTGCATCCAACGGGTACCCACACTGCATACTTTTGATATACCTTGCTACCACAAAAACAGGAAATACCTAAAAAAATGCAGCGATATTCAGGGAAACAAAAAATGTACTATCAAAATCCACTTTAACAGACCCAATCACATTCTAGAGAATGACATCATTTATAATAGTTGAGGTGGCATTAGTTGAGTTAAAGATTCTTATTTGTTAAATTGTAAATGGTAAGTGAAAACCCATAGTTAACTATATCAATGTTGTAAGTAAAATGCTCGTTATGAAAATAGTACTCATAAATTATTTTTGAATATAATATAAATGTAATAAAATACTTTTGAAGTACTAAGAAAGAAAAATATTATTTGTATTTCAATATAATTACTTTTTTATATTTCAATATAAAGTAAATTACAAATACCAAAAAGTAAATTGTTTATTGAAAACTAAAATTATGTAATTACTTTTTCAATATATAAAATATATATGTCAAATATTTATTTAAAATCAAAATCATTTGACATCTTATAATAAAAACAATTTAATGATTAATCGTTTTTATTTTTTAAATACTTACTATATATAATAATCTATTATAATTATTATTTAAATATAAAAAATATATTTATTTATTTTATAAAAATAAAATATTATATTATAATAAATTACTATATATATTCCCATCCGGTTAATTTTAATATTAATACCATTTCTTTTTAAATTTAGATATTATTCAATGTTCATATTCTATTATCAATTTTTAACCTTTGAAACACCTACATCTATACCAACATAAATTAGACACATACATTCGAGTTACAAAATCGAATACATGCATAAAACATTAATGTAGCAATTTGAATGAACTATTATATCATAATAAGATATTATATTATTAAAAAATTTATTATATGTAATAATAATGTTTATACAGATAATCTCATTTGCTTAACATTAACTTAACTTTTTCGTGGTAGAAATTTATGTACTATTCATTCATCTCAATATTAACATTTTTTTTAATTTATTTATGATGTTATTAATTATTACATTGAAAAAGATATGTGATATACATAATATATATCATAAAAAACTATTAAAAATAAGTTTACACATGTTTTTGAAGATGTTAAAAAGATTAAAAATAAATTTAAAACATGTGTTTTTTTTAATTTCTAGTTTTATATTTTTATTTTAAAAATAATTTTTATTTTTAATATATATAAGAAATGACAATTTATTCATTTAAATTTAACTTTATGGTTAAAATTCAAAATTATAAATACATGCTGTAAAAACATATTTTGAATATTGAAAAAGTAACTTATGTTTCAAATTTCAAAATTAATATGTTTTATTTTATGAGTACATTACTTTATAAATACATTCATCATATTATATTTAAAAATAATTTATGTACTCAAAATGGCTTTACTTTTAGTTATATCAAAAATGGTTTTTTTATTGGTTTTATTTTAGACATCTTTTCAATTTAACTTAACCATAGTTGTATTGGTTATAGTGTAAGAGATGAGTAGTTAATATACCTAATTCCCCACAGAATGCCTAATCCATAATATTCTATTATATCTCTTATGAGACTCATTTTAAACCTCAAAATTCTTCGAATGTATGCAAATTGTTTTTACATCATCATCATATTTTTTTCCGGTATTTCTTGTTTTTGGGGTAGCGTGGTCTGTCAAAAGTATGCAGTGTGGGTACTCGTTGGATAAGGAATTTAATTCTGCATCTAGGGAGCTCTCCCGCTCGAAATTTGAGTAAACACACAGGGAGATATGTCGAAAATACGAACAAAAAAGTAGTTTTTTTATGATACCTATACCCAAATTTATATTAAAAATTTGTTTAAGACCTATACGGTATTTCAAATTTAAAGCAATTTCATTGGCTAACACATGATGACATGAAATTTGAATTAGGGTTGAAAGGCTCATTTTGAGTTGAATTTCCTCTAATGAGGCAGTTGTCTAAGAGATCCAAGATCATAGGTTATACATTTTAAGACAACAACAATACTAGTTATAACACGTTTGAAGCTATCATCAAATAATGATCCTAGGAAGATAGACAATATCTTCTTTCGACAATTGGTAATCTGATTTAAATTTCTTTCACGAGTCCAAATTAATTTAACAATGAGTCTTGTTTCCAACTTCATGGCTTTGTTGAAGTTATGCATTAGAAGGATGCAAAGAGTATGCTAAGGTATATAAAAGGGATGTTGGATTTTGTGCAGTGTTTGAAAGGAATGACAGGTTTTAGAAAAGTTGCTTAAGAAATATCACAAGAAATCTACTTCAAAGTGTGTTTAGTATGGATTGAGGTGCTATTTCATGGACTAGTAAGCAACAAACTACAATTGTTCTATCATCTCTAGAGGTAAAGAACAATTTTGTAGTAGGAATTGCTTGGGAAGCAATATGGCTTAAGCGGATTCTGGAGGATAAATGTCGCTAACAAACTAATGCAATCCCCTTGTACTATGATAATCTGGGAGTATTAAAGTTTGTAAATAAATCTTGTATGTTAGTGAAAGACAAACATAATCAATTCTACATCTCCAATGTGCTTCCATTTGCACTAGATTTCTCTAATGGTGCATTGACCATCTTTGTTTGACTTATTTTAATCTTTCTTTGACTTTTACCCTCTTGTCTCAATAGGTCTCAAGTATTTCCTCCTAAATTGTGAATAAGTCAAATATTATTCACATATCTATGCAAAATCCTAACGATAGATAAGTCCAAACCCAATGTTATTTCATCTGGGAGTTACTTGACTCAGTTTGACATCAACTATCATCAGATTTCATGGTTGACCAGCCAACAGATTACATCTTAAAAACACGTATTTCCATAACTTTCTCACATCATACTTTATTCAAGTTTAATAACAAGGAGACAATTATGGACTTTATCTCAATTACTCTTAATTTCAAAAAA
The DNA here is from genome assembly GCA_001517045.1 of Pseudotsuga menziesii. Taxonomy (NCBI): domain Eukaryota; kingdom Viridiplantae; phylum Streptophyta; class Pinopsida; order Pinales; family Pinaceae; genus Pseudotsuga; species Pseudotsuga menziesii. The sequence goes on along the minus strand of LPNX010436559.1, from coordinate 86,068 downwards.
ATAATTGATTCTACGATATGACTTTGACAAATGGTTTCACTTGCACTTAACTAATTTTACCAAGGCCCTTAACCATGCAGTAAATGAGCAAAAGTTGATGACTTGGCAAAAATACTTACACAATTTGCCAACAAAGACCAACATATTCAAAGACCTCTCGAGTTCATATTCACCTTCGCTCAAGAAGAATTCAAGAGTTTAGTTCATGCATTACCTTCATAACATGTATTTTCTTTCTCTTTCTGCAAAACACCTTAGAAATATGCTAAGTGTTGGCCATGAATAAGGCATTGATGGACAAAATTTATTAATACAAATATACACATACACCTGTCAATAGATATATACCTTGTCTAAGGAAAAAGTTGAGAATATACATGATTCGGAATGGAACTTGTCCCGAGGTTAAATATTGTCTTGATAATCATCTCATAGTCAGGTGCTTGACGTCTGCTCACATTAATCACCACACATTACCTTTTTAATTATATCATTTACCTTTACTTAACCTTACAAATGGTGGCTTCAAAATTTCAACTCTTTATGACAAATGCTACATCCGAGGGTGATCCTAATGAAGATGTAATTTACCTTATTGCAAAATTAAAAGAAGTTTATACAGTTTTTTATCTTTGACCTTCATAAACTCCACTTTTGCTCGGAACTCCTCTACGACTTCAGTCTGCCACTAATATTGACGCACAATATGGTTATCAGTTCATATGATGTTTCTTATGTTGTTATTTTATAGTTATGCGACGATGCTACTTAGGTTGATGCTATGTACAGTTGTTAATTTTGTCTTTATGTTAGGGCATATGATAGATTTTTTTTTTAAATATTGTTATTTTATATAGATTTGCAATTATTGTAACTTATATGGGAATTAGAGTGATATTAATTGATTCATCGTGATAGACTACACACAGTTATGGTATAATGTTCTCAACATTATATATGGTGAATGATGATATCAATTATGATATATTATTGTTGTATTTGCATCATGAATTAAATTGTGTAATAAACTTTGATTATTTATGAGTGTTATTGACATGTCAAAATTACATGTTGTAAATGCTTAAAGTGTTACATCTTATTATTTGATGAAAATATGAGAATAATTATATTATATTGACTTACAAGATGAGTTTTGATCACCAGTGAAACTATGTTCCTTGGTTTTTTTAGTAAATATGATGTGGTGCAGTAACTATTTTCACTTTGTTGATACAGTATGATCAGGAAGCAATGCGATATCGTATGTGGACTTGTTTCATGATGATTAATGATGGACTAAATGATTGTGAGTGGAAATGATTCAAGAATTCCACTCTAGGGACTTCGAGATCGAGTAATTTAGAAACCACAATCTTGTGGAAGCCCATAGCCATGAGGAATTATGGGTTGGGGAAAAATTCACTCAGTAATACCTTTCTAACTACAATTATGATTCCTAGTCGACCAAATTCCCATGCATCCGATGAGGTGGCCAGAGGAGACCAAAATCTGGTGTTGTCGATGAGGTCTAAAACCAGAAGTCAACAACTTGAGGTACACCAGCCGTAGAGGAAGGTATATGGAGAAGGACTTCTGATGTATGGGGCTGGTTTCCTTGGAGGGATATGGAGGGGGTCATGGCCAACCTTTCAAGATGCTTGGTTGACCAAAATCCAGTGCAGCCGATGAGGTGACCAGATGTGACCAAAATCTGGTGCAACCGATGAGGCCAAAATAGATACTCAAAGCCGACCAAAATCCAGTGTGACCGATAAGTCCCATAGATCGTTTTAGCAATTTTACTAACCATGAATATTATGGTGCTTGGTGTACTGTCTGCAGACAAGTTATAGTATAGGGCCCATGCCATGGTGAGTGGGACCACCCAGAGTGTTGGCATGGAGGGTTATGGAGGTTTATCAGGTGGTATTATTCTTAGGGAGAGAGTGAGTAAGGAATGAGGGATTTTGGGGGAGGATGTAATTTTTTCTGTCTCATTGAGTCGGTTTTGATTTATTATTTTTTTCTTACTATTTTTGTGTATGATGAAGTTAATGCATAACTTGTATAAATGGTTGCATTTTAGACCCTAGGTAATTAAACAAAAGCATATTGTAATTAGGGAATTGAACGGTAGTAGTGAAGGAGGAAAATTCTTGTGTGTAGGCCACACGCAAGAGTTTTCATCTTCACAATAGTATCTATATATATTATATTAATTAAGTAAGTATTGTGTTGTGTATGGTATTAAGTATAAAGAAAGTATGTAAGTAAGTATGTTATTATATGTTGTGAACCTATCTTTGTGGGGAGTATAACTTCGAGGCGAAGTTTCTCGAAAGTGGGGAGTATGTAACACCGCTAAAAACTAATTAAGGATTACAATTATTAATCCTTCGTTAGCTTCTAATGAAGTATTAATAATGTGGAATTAATTCAATGAAAAAAATAATAAATGGAAGAAATATTAATAAAGTTAATATTACTATATTAATCTAGGTTAAGATTAATTAAACTTCATCAAATAAAGTAGGATGCATGAAGGCCATGTGCCCCTCATGCATAATTCTTTCTTATAAAAATAAAAATTGAATTGTATGCATAAATAAGGGAATTGCAGGGGTGAGTTAGGAGTCTTTTTCATGCTCTTTGTCATGGTGGAGATGGGGGTTTAGAGCATGAGGGTAGAATAGGATTTTGACTAGGGTGTTTAGTTGGCTTAGTATTGTTGAGTGAGGGCTCAAGGGCTCTCAATATATGACTAAGGGGTTGGTTGGGAGGAGAGCGGTCCCCCCAAGTGTGGTTTCCATGTTATTTTTCTCACAGCGGTTTTCTCCTTCTACTTGGATCAACTGGTCATCGATGCAACTGTAAGTCATTCTCACATATTCACGTATGTACTCTTAATTGTCCTCATTATTTGTTAATTTGGAATATTACAAGTTTTTTTTTTAATTTCGGTTCTTTGGTAATTATCTACTTTTATGCTTGTAACTATTGATTGTTGCATAATTTGATTATTATTTTATCTCTTAAATAGAATTTAGTTTTTTTTTAATTAAAGATTAGGATCCTACATGCAGTACATATCTACTAAGGAGCAAGTGGTTGACATTATCACAAAGTCTTTGGGAAGAGGAAAACATATTCATTTCATAGACAAGTTGGGGGTGGTGAAGAACAACTTCCTCGGTAAGAGGGAGTGATGAAAATTATAAAGGAAGTGTTTTTTCACCTTGTGATGCCTTGAGGTGGACATGAACACTTAAAAGTTGTGGTCCCTAATACTTTTAAAGTGAGAATGACTTTATTTTTATAAAGTGAGATTGGGTCATAAATTCAAAATATAACTTTATGAGAATTTAAAAAGGTGAGAAAATAATTAATGCCTCATCTATTATTTAAATGTGAGATAAATATCATTTTATGACAAAAGTGAGCGTTAATGAGGATCATCGATCTCATGTAGTTATGATTTAATTTTAGTCATTAATCTTGAAGAGGGTGGTTACCCAAACAAAAAGCTAGGGAAAGGCATTGAGCTTAGTTCATTGTTACCGTGAGTTTTGGCAAACAAGAGAGAGAGAGAAAAAGAGAGAAGTCGATTTCTTCCAAGTGAGAAAGAGAAACCCTTGAGAAAATGTTAGACTTTTGATTTGGAACGATTCCCAAGGTGATTGAACATTTATTGCTCGCATTAAATTCTGGAAGAGGATACAAATTTATAGATACTGTAGATTAGAGAGGAAAACTGTACAACAAGCATGAATATCGAGAAAAGGTCAAACTGTACCAGTCCATACTATTGCAAAGAAATCGATGCACACATGTGGAGGTCATACAAGCTATTTTGCATGACTTTCGAGGTTGTTTGAATGTATTTAATATTGTTGTTCTGCACAGAAATCAAGGCAATGACTAGGACGTAATTTAAGATAAAGTTTATATAAAAATTGAGGCCACGGGTGTGAGGTCGTACTGCTTTTTTTTGTGGGCACAAACTTCAAGATAATTTTCAAAATTTTCAACAGGTCATTCAATGATCATTTGGCACAAATTTTGAAATGAAATGGTTGAGATAAGTATTGTTGTAAATTTGTCTAGTTTTTCTTATTTTAAGAAAAATATCTCTCCGAAACAGGTTTTCCCTTTGGGGTTTTATCCTGGACCGATTGGTCAAAATACCAAGTCATATTTCATGTGTGTTGGATGCCATAATTTTTTGTGTGTGAAAAGTAGGCTGCCATAAAAAATTTGAGTTATTTTATGTTAAAAAATTTCCATATGTTTCAAGCAAAAGTCAAATTTTTAATGTAATGTGATTTTACATGATTTGGGGATTGGGCATTAAACTCAATGCAACAAAATAAACTTGAAACTGGGTTGGGATTTAAAAAAATTCAACACTATTATCAAGTATTATGCTTGTCACTATTTAAACACTGAACCACTAAGATCATAAACCACAATTCATTCATAAATGAGAAATCATCTAACTAAAATAAATCTAAAACGAAATATAGGTTACAATTTTCAACCATACATAAATTATAAATTAGAATTAGAATATCAATATCAAAAACAAAATTGAAAATACAACCATGTTGAAGTTTGTACAGTGAAATTATAAAACATAATACCGTGAAATATCAATCTTATACATCAAAATCCCAATCTTATTTATCAAGATTCATATTTTTAAATGTCTTGGGACTTAAAAGTTAAAAGGTAAAGAGTCAAGTCTAATATATCAAGATTAAAAGAAAAAACAAACTAAAATAGAAAGTAGAACATGTCAAATGACAAATGAGCATCATTGATCAAGACAATGAGTTGGGAAAATACCAAATTGGATGATGGAAGTCAACGACTATGGAAATCGGTGGGTAAATGGTAAAAAACATTCCTAGGGTTAACCACAAGACTCGTGAAGACCAAAATGAATTAAAAACATGACCACTTCTTTCATTTTGGACCATGAGAGGAGGGGAAACTAGGGAAACATTTCATGATTTCGAGGAAACATACCATGGTTGTGTTTCTGAGCATTTCCAAATTTGTGCAGGTAAGGGAAAATTTTCCACTCACATTTCCCTGTCCTAGAAACTCGCGAGCTTGCAGAATCATGTTTTTGGACCTCTTAAACATGTTTTCGTGTAACATTGCAATACATCAAAAGACTGGAACCCCTTTATTTTATAGAAGCTTGGTATTTAACATAGCATGATAGCCATCTAGGGTTAGGTTTAGGGTTGTTGCATGCCCAAACTCTTTATTAGGGTTAGGGTTTTCATCCTTCTAGAATGTTCTTGAAGGTCGACATGTGATTGGATCCACATAGTTGAAAAATGAGAGCTGACATGGAATCCACTCAGCACCATGGTGGTCAACATGATAGGTTAACTTGTAGGAGGCATAACTTTTGCATACGGACTCCGTTTGAGGTGAATTTTGGACCATTGGAAAGGTCTCATAGTGTATAATCGCGTGAATGGGAATGGATCAAACAATTAAATTTTGACCCCAAAAAAATCATTTAGACCCTCAAACAAACCTCGAAAGATTATGGACCCCAAATCTGCAAAATGAGACCTGTCCATAAAATGGTCCTTATAACTGCTCGGCTCAAACTAGCAGACCTTTCAAAGAAAACTAAGCATGCTCTATGATAGTGATGGTAAGAATACGAGAGGATATAGACCCAATTTCACCACAAACTAACTCCTCAACTTCTTTGGGTAACTCCTAAACCCAAGGGAGAGTCCCTAATGGAGGAAGAACACCTACACACACCAACACACCTACAAATACCCTTCTACAATCCTTATGGCTAAGATCAGTGCTCTATATGGAGTCAACAATAGATAATAAAGACACATAAATGTATAAAAGGAGTTAATTCAATCTACCAACCAATATCAATAAATAACAACACTTTAATGCATTTCACAAATCCCAAGGAATGGTTTGACAATTCCCAAGGAACCACCTCAGAAAAGTGTGCTCTGAAGAGGAGATGATCAAGTAGCCTAGGGCACACTTCATGGTCCAATCATAACTGTAAAAACCTGTAGAAACCCTAATTCAAGCAATTTCATGTTTCCCAATGCACAAGGTCAAAGTGGGACACCCTAAAAAATCTATGGATAAATCCACTGGGGAGAATTTGATGGGTGGACCAAAATTATCATCTTACAAATATTTTTTGAATTATTTATATCTTTAGGGTTTTTCTGGCAATATTATTTTTTAGGGTTTTTCTGGCAATATTATTTTTTAGGGTTTTTCAATATATAAAGGTGCATGTGAGATAAAGCAAATGAATTGATAAAAAAAGAGATAGATTTATTGAAATGATAGGGCATATGATTCGTGTCTCAATCCCTAGGGCATTGAGAGATCGATAACAACGTCCCTTTCTTAGAATGGATTTTAATACTTGCAATTAAGGCATCAAATAGCAACCGCAAGAGTTAGGTAGAAGAACCTAATTAAGGCAAGCGAAGAACTCCAAGGCCCAATTAACAATGGAGAGCTCCTTTGATGGGAAGGTATCCTCATACTAAGTTGACAAAATGCTAGCAAGAAACCCTAACTTAGACCAAAGAACTTTTAGAATGATCTATAACTAGGGTTAGGAGATAAATTTACCAACATTAACCAAGGAATGAGCAAGGCGATACACCTTAGGTCACCCTTGAGCATGAGTTATTGCAACTATTCATAGCATCAACTAATATCATGTGCAAAATTAAGCCCTAGAAACAACTTCATTCATCCTTCAAGCAAAAAAGATCTTCCAAAGAGAGGTGTGCATAGCATCAAGAGCTCCAATAAAATAAGAGAAATATAAAAGATCTCATCATGAACCCATATCTTGTGTTTTTAAAATGAGGAGGCAATATTTATATAAGACTAGCCTCACCTAATTTTAAGTTATGAACCCACAAGATAATGTGAAAATTTAACAATTTGGGTTATTACACCCATAAATTTGGGGACTAAACCATATAATAACATAAAATAACAATAAGAATGTGAAATTAGACTACACCAAGTGCTAGGTGTGCCAAATGGAGGATGGCATGCCCCAACCAAACCCAATAGGTGTGTTCCTTCAACATCCTCCTTCATTATCATTGTAGGTTTTTTCAATAAGGAAGTACAATTTGCGGGTAACACAACCCATAGGAGGGGTTTTATATCACAAAATATGTCCAAGTGAGAAAATAAGGTGTGTTATATAGGGTACACAACCCTTTACAAATTGCTTTCACCTTTTACATGGAAAATAAATGAGTGTGGTCATGATTCCAAGTGGTTAGGCCCCCAAGGGAACCAACCCCTATAGGGTGAGCACCTTCTAGAAGTGGAAATCCAGAGGACCATCCATTACATAATTAGGGGTATTTAGCCCCAAATCAACACTCTACACACAAAAACGCTCAAAGAATTGGCATTTACATAGAAAAATATGACCCCACTTTGGTGGATCTGTACAGAATGTTGCAGATGCTCTAAGGTTTAATAGGCCCTATAATCCAATTCACCCAATATTCTAACCCCAAAAGCTCCAAGTAGCTGGAAAATTATATGTTTATCCATTTTGGATCACTGATCTAGAGCTTATCCAAAAGGGGGAAAAGCATAAACCAAAACCCAAAGGATTTGAGCAACACTGGTCGAATGATGAAGAGAAAAAAAATGCAAAAATATGCAGACGACAATTTTTTAGAAGGATAACGATAGATTCCCAAAACTACAAATCGAGTAAGCAACACCCTCTCAATGGATAGAGAATACAAGAATATCAGGATTCCCCACTTGAGGGTGGTAGTTGTGAAATAATCCTCATCATGAGTAATGAAGAAACTTCAAAAATATGATAACTACAATTGCGATAAGGAGGTGGCATATCATTCAGATCTTGGAAATCCAAATTTTAATCTACAAGTAGTCCTTACGAAACCTTCTCTAAGGGGGCGAATTCAAGTGAAAGAGAAGAAAGGGAAAAAGTATATCAACGATTATATTACTCATTATCTCGTGTCTCTTTTTGCAATGTTTTTTTCTTTGTATATGAAGTAAATGAGTGCTTGCATGCCTCTTGTTTATGCATATTTATAAACACTCACAACCTGTAACCCATTTTTTGTATTAATAAGAAGTTACGTGTTTTTTATAAGGAAAAAAACTCAATTGATTTAGCATAAGAAGTTACGTGTTTTTTATAAGGAAAAAAACTCAATTGATTTAGCATGAAAAATAAGCTAGTTCAAAACCACATTATTAGGCCTATAAAATGAAGGTCGAGCTTTTATATCAAATAATTGGACATGTAACCCTCAAGTTCAGTGGCTCAAAAATAAAATCAATATCCTCTAAAATCATTGCGGCCCTCAAAGCACAAATGTTTGCATGTAAAACTTAGATGCACTCTACCAAACCAAGACGGCCACTACATTGACAAACAAATGAAAAGCAATTGTTGGACATGTGAACCTATGATTCATGCACTTAAAAGGTCAAGTGCTTCCCTTGAAAATTAGTCATTACACGCAAAAACTCTACGTACTCAACTTAAAATGAGTTCTTGTTATTCTCAGAAAGCGTAGTGCTCTCCAGCTAGTGTGTTGAACCAAACCCCCCAAAACTCAACTTTCTTCCTAGTGAGCTCAAGCTTGATAATGACTAACACCAAGCTAGACTTATCAAAGTACATGCACAAAAATATGGAGACAAGGAAAAACCACACTAACTTTTGTGATTTTCTACTAATTTAACATGGATCCATCTTAACCCTGAATCTATTAAGCACCTAGATGAATAAAAAAGAAACCAAGATATAAAAATTTTGGTGCTTTTATAATCATACGCTTATATAGATCTATGCTAGTTTAATTTATTATTAATATAGATATTTTTTCATTATTTTCATATTTTATTTTGTGTATCATAAATCTCAAGTTTTTTTGTATTTTGGTTTATATGCATTATATACACATAACACATCTCACCCAAAATGGGTTGTAGAATGCACCTAGCTTCTCTTGGTGCAACAAGACACATATTTATAATAGAAAAGTGTTTCAAAATTCGACACTAAAAATAATATTAGATCGTATTTTAATAGATCTAGCCATCTTAGCTTCACATAGTTTTTCATGTGTATTTTTGTTATTTTATGCATTTGTTTGTTTTGTAAAGCATTTCTAATTTAAAAACATCCCACTCTCCAAATATGGACATTAAATAATCTAACAATATATATGATGAAGATAATTACATCCACTAAAACCAACTCATACATAATAATATAATAATCCATATTATCTTCAATGTTTCCTATAACTTCCAAGAAAAGGAACTAATTTAGGTTGCATCAATATATAACTTCCAAGAAAAGGAACTAATTTAGGTTGCATCAATACATTGCTCTTAGATATTTACAAGTACATAATCATCAAACATTTAAGGATTCTATATGCTTCATTTGAAAAATTCACAAATTTATGATTCAAAATACTATTGATTTAGTGCTCACACCCTGATCAAACGAATTCGAGCTGCAAATTGCTAAACAATAATGCAAAGGCTAGTGTTTGGCTAAGTCACACGGTTTGGGTTCGGGTTCGGGTTCGGCGAGCATTAGGTTCGGTTTGGGTTCGAATTTTTCGATGAGGTTCGAATGAGGTTCGACATTATATATATACTTGTTGTTTATGACAAGTCTGCTCACAAGTTTATGCATCTAAGAGCATGTTTCTGCTCTTTCAAATTATAGAGAACATTTCATTTATAGACAACTTAAAGTAAGATACCTTTTTTTTTTAAATTTTGTTTTTTTTTTAATTAAAAATTCGAAAATCAATTAGGTTCGTTTAGGTTCGCCATTAGGTTCACCATTAGGTTGGCATTAGGTTCGGGTTCGCCTTGATTAGGTTCGGCATCAGGTTCGACATTGGGTTCGCCGAACCTGAACGAACCTTAAATTTTTTTTGAGGTTCGCCGAACCTCGAACCTCAAGGATTAGGTTCGGCGAACCCTGTGACTTAGGTGTTTGGAATGTTTCCACGACTTCTAAGAATTTATCTCTTTCTAATTCCTATCAATAATCAATGGGGCAATGGTTCAGCAATGAAGGCAGTGGAATGTCAGACCACCATAAAGTTCAATTATCTTGATGAAATTAATAAGCAATTTGGCATAGTGCAAACCCTTGCTCGATCATGGTTCAAGTCTCCCAAAGACATAAATTCAATGGTCCAACTTTGGGAGGGCTTAAAATAAAAATAAAAACAAATCAAGTCGTCAGTTTTCCCTACTTTGTCAAGGACATGAACCAGTAGTTGCGGCCAACAAAACAAGAAAGTTGGTAAAAGTTTCAATCATTTTTAGCAAGGCAATTGTAGCTCTCATATTTGGAAAAATTATTTGTCCATAGAATGCTCCCATCGAGAAAAAGATAGTGTATTTTCCCTGATCATTGACTTTATGGTCCAAGTTTGGGTGGAATTAAAATACAAAAAGAAATATTCATCCAGTCATCAATTCTCCCTGCTCGTGAGCAATTTAAAAGGATTATGAGAACCATTTGGCGGTGGACAAAGGCCAAGGTTTTACGGAATTGTGAATTAGAATTCATAAGAGATAGCATCTGCCCAGAATTATATTAGGGGATATCCTTCTTGAATATGCAAAACCTTGTTTGCAACCAATATTTTAAAACTCAACTCGAGCTTTGGACTCATCTGAGGGTTAACTCAAAATCAATTTATACTCTACTTTAACTTGGACCAATTTGAATTTAATGACTCGGTTTAGTAAAAAAATACATAAAATTATTTTAAAGATTCTTAACCATGATTCCAAATCATTAAAGACAAAATATGCAAAATTTGCTCATGTATATACCATGTAAGGGAGAATATATCAAAATGGCACTAGTGCAATACTAATTTTAAAAATATCGTGTTGGAAAATATATCACTGAGGGTCCAAAAAGAAATTATAGAATTTATTGGCAAAAATGTCAGAAAACATCAACAGTATATCGACAAACTTAAAAAATACAAAAAGGTTCATTTTTTTCAATTTTCTAAACATCCAAAGCAACAAGAATATCAAATAAACACATTGCCACATGACTATGGAAAGAAAAACGATATATAAGATGTATAATATGTCTAGTGATACATCACAAACAAAAAATGAATCGTGCCCTGGATGAGATCCTGAGTCCCCAACTCATGAATCACCAAAACATATAGTCAATGTATCTCATATTGTCATTACTTCAATTGTTCTATTGATATACTATTGTTGGAATATAATCCATCAGGATTATACGTTAGTGTACATAATAGGAATATGAATAGTTGCATAGGAAGGTGAAAAGGCTGGTTCTCAACCGCCACATGAAATGTATAAATGTATGCATTAGCAATGGAATAGTAAGGAATCGGGAGTTATTACCTATCAGTGGTATCAGAGCGGGTACCTGCCATAACTCCTGGCTGCATTGCATGCCTGCCATTCTGCATGCGTTACAGACCTTGAGCGTTTCTCCTGCCAGCTTGCATACATTCATTGTGTGCGTTACAAGTCCAGGCCTGCGTTGAGAATGAGGTGAAGATTCACGCCCTCATTCAGCTGCGTGGAGATAAAACCTTTTTACAATTTTTGTTGCGGGATTTTTTACTGTTAGTTTCCTGAACAGTTGAATTAGTGAGGCTATATACCTAACCCTAAAATTCTGCATCAACGCTTCATTTGAGAGTCCTTCCACTTTGTTGTAACTCGTATTCACTGGAGATTGAATTTGTGTTGACTCTGTTGTTGAAGCTGAGGTTCGACATTCTTATGTGGTTGAATTTCTTTCCGAAGGCTGTAAGAAGTATTTTAAATATTGCTGTTGTATGGGAATGTAGAAACCCTAATTTTATGTTGTGTGTTGATATGAGATTTTGTTTGAAAATGTATTGCTCATCTATTGATGCGAGCTCTTTAAAGTCTGGTGAATCACGCCTTGGAGTTTTCACACAGCCTACACAAGACCTATTGCGCCTGAACTTCACCTATTGTGGTGATGTAATTGTGAGAGTTGCGACCAGCCATGAGGAGATCTCAGTGTTCACAACTGAGAGTTTCTTGAAGACTGAAGATCTTTGGTAGAGAGAGATTGTTCTCTTCAACTGTGTGAAGCATGCTGCTGAAGACTACGCCACTCTGAAGACTACGTTGATGTCTGCGTTGATATCTGCGTTGTGAAGACTGCGTTGATACCCAACTTCCTGGAGATAAAATGTTGGAATTACGTGTGACGGTTGAACTATATAAAACCTATTTTCTTACCATAATTCTTGTACATGGAATGCATTCATAAGGCAGTGCATTTGATTAGCTCGTAGCTTATGATCAATGTATGTTGCGGATGTTGTATTGAAATTTTGCAAATATATTCATAAGTATGAATAATGTTGAGTGTACTCGTTGTATAAGACATGGATGATAAGCGGTTGTCATAGGAGATATGCATTTGATGCCGAGACTGATATAACTGCTGATAGTATATGTTGCATGTAATGTTTCACTTCTCTGAAGCGATTTGTTTCTTAAAAATTGATGTGAGTGCTTAAAACTGCTTGCATTCCCCTGAAGATTGAAGCTGCAACCTTTCTCTTTGGGTTCGTGCGACCTCTCTCTTGAAGATTAGAGTTTCTGCGACCTCTCTTCTTCAGTACTGTGTGGGTGTTGTGACCTCTCTCATGGGATGTATGGAATTACATTTTCACCTTTGCAACTATACAGTGAAGTTTGAAACCCTACTGCTTTCAACAGAGCTGTGATCCAGCAATTGCATCGTCATCTGGTGAGTTGTACCTCTATTTTGAATATGAAGTTGTAAAAAGAGTGATGCATAATTGTGTATGGTCATTGAGAAGTTTGTACACTGCCATATAAGTTGTGCTGCTACAGAATTGTCTTAGATTAATACTATGGCAGAAACATAGACCTACATAGTAAAGAGAGCTCATTGAAGACATTGTTTCTAGTTAGTGTAGTGTTATTCTACATAGACTATATTGTAAAAGTAGCAGAGGCTTAGACCCGCTTCTTTCACTATTGTTGCTGGTGCATAAACTCAGATACGTTGAAAGCTAGTGCAATAGAGCTGCATTGATTTCTGATACTGATACATTGTTGTAAAGCTTGAGGAAGGTGGCAGAGACTTAGACCTGCACCTTTACTATTTCTTCTTTTCTCCTATTGTGCTAGTTGCAGATTCATCACAGAAGATGCATTCTGGAGAATCACTTTGCTTTGCTCAAAAAGCAAAGAACCACATCAAAGACCAATCCAATGATCATCCCAAAGGAGAAAGCAGCAAGAGAGGCAGAGGAAGAATAAACTTCAGAGGCAAAGGGGGCAGAAACAACTTCACCAAAAGATCAGATTTGCAGTGCAAGCGTTGTGGAAAGACTGGGCACACATCAGATCAGTGTTGGGCTTCGTGGGACTCCATCAAAGACAAACATAACCAGAAGAAAGATGACAATAAAAACCAAGATGCTAGTAAATCTTCTGATTCTGCTCATTGTAGTGTTGCACATTGTAATCTTGGAATTAATGAAATGACTTCACTTTCATCTTACAAAGATTGTTGGCTACTTGATACTGGTGCAACATCACACATGACTTTTAGAAAATACTGTTTTGAAGAACTTAATGAAACAATAAATGGCATAGTGTACTTTGCACATAAGTCAAGTCTTAAACCAAAGGGAATGGGCACCATTCGACTGAAGATGCCTGGATTCCCTGATTTCTTGTTGAAGAATGTTCTTTATCTTCCAGAGTTGCAGAGAAGCCTGCTGTCCTTGGTGGAGATTCGACAGTGAGGCCATTCCATCCACATGTTTGATGGAATCATAGAAATAAGAAAGTCCTCTGACAACCAAGTCATCATGACTGGATACGAAGATGGCAAGCTACTGAAGCTAAAGGGTTCATCTGCAAGAGTTCAGAACTATGCCTACCTCTCTTAGCATGGAGAAGGTAATTTGTCATCTAGTTCATTGTGGCATGCAATATTTGGTCATCTAAATTATAACAGTCTTCGTTTGTTGAGAAAGAATGGTGTATTTGGTTTGCCCACCATTCCCAAAGAGAAGAACAAATGTGATGCATGTATATTAGGGAAACATAGTAAGTTGCCATTCCATGAATCTAATTTCAGAGCAAGTAGGAAATTAGAATTAGTGCATTCTGATTTATGTGGCCCAATGCCAACTCCTTCTGCTCATGGGAATAAGTATTTTATGACCTTTGTTGATGACTACTCAAGAATGTGCCGGATTTACTGTTTAAAAACAAAAGCAGAAGCATTTCAAACATTCAAGGACTTTCATGCATTGATAGAAAAACAAGCACAATAAAAAATTGGTACACTTCGTACTGATAATGGGAAAGAATACACTTCAAATTCTTTTGAAGATTATCTTCGCCAACATGGAATTGCACATCAGACTACAGTTCCCTACAATCCTCAACAAAACGGTGTAGCAGAAAGAATGAACAGAACCATAATGAATATGGTTCGCTCAATGATGTTTTTTGAGAATGCAAAACTAATGTTTTGGGGTGATGCAGTAAAATGTACAGCCTATTTGAGAAACAGAAGTCCCTCAAATGCTCTTGATAACAAGACTCCACATGAAATGTGGTTTGGCTATCTCCCTTTAGTCAGGCATCTCAGAGTTTTTGGTTCCACATGTTATGCCTTGATTCCAAAGGAGCAAAGAAACAAGCTTGGTGCTCGAAGCAGAAAATGTATTTTCCTGGGGTACGAAGAATACTCCAAGGCATACCGTCTATATGATGAGGTAAACAAGAAGTTTGTTATTTCCAGAGATGTCATTTTTCTTGAAACTAATAAAAATGACCAGTCCATTGAGAGACAGCTTGATCATTTGGAAAAATATCCTCATCCAAAGAAATATTCTGAAAATGAATATGAAATTCCAAACCTTGAAGGGGGGATTCCTATTTTGGATCAACCTTTGGAATTTCCATATGAAGAAGTTCCTGCTACTTCACCTCAACAAGAGATTCAACTGATGATGTGATTGACAGAATTGGAAGACTCTCAATCAATGATGAAGCACCACCAGCTGATCAACCAGGACCATCATGGAAGATTCCTAAATGGGCCACAAAGACACTTGAAAGTGTCCATCCGGATCAAGTTGGAAAGACGGGAACGAGAAGTTCGAAAAGACATGAAGATGGAGGAGAAGCAGATAATTCAGGTGATGACATGGATGTATCATTTGATTGTGAATTTAATTTATCTGCTAACTTTGAACCAACTTCCTTTGAAGAAGCTTCTACTCGAGTTGAGTGGAAAGAAGCTATGCAGAATGAGTATGATGCACTCATGAAGAATGGAACTTCGTAGCTGGTTGACCCTCTAGTTGGAACCAAACCAATTGGTTGCAAGTGGGTGTACAAGAACAAATACAGATCAGATGGCTCACTTGACAAGCACAGAGCGAGGCTTGTAGCAAAAGGCTATGCACAGAAGGAAGGAATTGACTATGAAGAAACATTTTCTCCTACAACAAAATGGGCTACCATTCGTACCTTACTCTCTTTAGCTGCTCAGAAAGGGTGGAAAGTTCATCAAATGGATGTGAAGACTGCTTTCTTGAATGTAGACTTGAAAGAGAATGTCTTCATGTCTCAGCCAGAAGGCTTTGTTGTGAAAGGAAAAGAACAAAAGGTATGCAAGCTTGTCAAATCCGTGTATGGCCTAAAACAAGCGTCTCGCGCATGGTATGAAAAGTTAACCAAGCATCTTTTGAAGTTAAATTTCGNAAGGTTCATGCATAAACCTTGTGAAGGACACTGGTCAGCTGCAAAAAGAGTTCTAAGATACTTGAAGGGGACTCAAGACGTTGGAATCAAGTACTCTAAAGCGGATGACTTCAAACTTATTGGGTACTCAGACTCAGATTTTGATGGCAATAAGGAGATAGGAGTATCAACTTCTGGATACACTATGAGTCTTGGATCAGCAGCTGTCTCATGGATATCACGCAAATAGTCAGTTCTGGCAGATTCAACAACAGAAGCAGAATATGTGGCTGCAGCTGAAGCAACGAAAGAAATAGTATGGCTCAGGAAGATACTTGAAGATTTGCAAGAAAAACAAGAGAACTCCACTCCATTATTGATCGACAATACTTCTGCAATCAAGCTAGCTAAGAATCCCAGATTCCATGATCGAACCAAACACATCAACACAAAGTATTATTTGATTCGACATCATGTAGAGGCCAAGACAGTCCATCTTCAACATTGTTCCACAAATGATCAAGTTGCAGACATCTTCACCAAAGCACTTGGACAAGAAAAGTTTGAAAGATTCAGAACCATGCTCGGACTTACTAACACCCCTTCGAATTAAGGGGGGGATTGTTGGAATATAATCCGCCAGGATTATACGTTAGTGTACATAATAGGAATATGAATAGTTGCATAGGAAAGTGAAAAGGCTGGTTCTCAACCGCCACATGAAATGTATAAATGTATGCATTAGCAATGGAATAATAAGGAATCGGGAGTTATTACCTATCAAATATCTCAATTGCTTTTCATAGGGTTCCTATATTAAGATCCTTTTCATCAATAGCACCCTATTCCTCCCTCCTCTAACTTCAATTGTGTTATTTATGTATCTCAATTGTTTTTCATATATTACCTATATTGGGATACTATTCATCAATAACATCATATGCCTCCCTCCTCTAGATCTAGTCCTTGCCTCTACCTCAAATCTCAAAGTTATCCTCGAAGTACATTAGTCAATGACTCAACACCTTGCATTTTTTATGAAACTTCCTAATCCAATCATTAAAATTATGTAGAAAAACTCTCCATGCCTAAAAGTGATTTTGCTTGAGTGAAGAGTACATTTTTATTAAGGTCATGAATAGGAAGTTCAACAGTCAACACCAACATCAAGGTACATAAAGTGGTTGATGTGATTGATTAAATGTCAATCCCATACCTTCATACATGATAGAATCCGTTGGAAACTTTACAATCCTGAAATCCTGAGAACCATTAAGTATGTTGAATCTTGAATGGGATCTAAAATTCTACTTTTTGCATATGAATTTCGATGAGGTTGGAATCACTCTCAAACATCCTAAAACAATTAATGGTAATGTTAACAATTTAAATAAAACGATAGAAAATGAAAGATAATAAGAATGCCACTTTTACTTTCAGAAATTAATACTCCCATTTAATATTACTCATTATTACTCCACCGAACCAACCAGTTTCAATCCTATTCTAATAGCAATGTCAAAAACCCATCCCGTGGCTTTATTTCCTAAATTCCGTGTATTTTTTACCAGCAAGGCCATATTTTCCAAAACATCGCGATATTTTCTAAATTATTGTCGATTTATCACGAAAAAAAGGCAAAAAAACACCAAAATATCAAGCGATATTTTTGCAATATATCGCTGAGCTAGGTTAGCCTCGCAATATATCACGATGTCATCAATATATCGTTGATATTTGTAACTGAGTGAAATACACAACTAAAACAAAATACATTATTAACTAGGCCCGACACTCCAAAACCTGGAAATGTTGCTCCTCGATGCTGATCCAAAACCTCTAAATTCTCACAAATGCACAATAAGAGAAGTGTGAGGAAAATAGAGGGGTCGAGGGGCTGGGGTCTCTTTATAACTTGAATTTATGGTTTAAGAGCTTCAAAATTTGGTAAAAATGTAAAAACTATTTTTTTTAAATCTCTTTTCCCTCAACGTGTGCACATGGGTTTTGACCAATTTGACTAGGTTGGCTCAATATCGACTCCACTAACTTGGCTAAATCGATTTCAACTCGGCATATTTGGTACTGAACCGACCATAAAACTAATTTGATGTTCTATTTTATTGAGTCGATGGTCAACTTGGTCAACTCATTCGAGTCCGAGTCCGAGTAGACCGATTTTTAAAACTATGGTTGCAACATTCAGCTTTAATTTATAAAAGCCAAAAATCATATTATTTTTAATAAAACCATATAGGATAGAGTTTTATGGTCTAATTCCTTCTATATAACAGAAATTTATTGTTTACATTAGTTGAATTTGTGTCCATTGATCTCAAGTACCTCAGATCCATGATTAGGCATTAAGGGCATGCATCTTTAATAGTTAGCAAAAAAGCCTCCACTAGTGTATAACACAAGACCAAGAACCTAGGCAAAATCTTTTCCGAAGGAGCAAGTGGGAGGGTGGTTCCAATGGGGCATATTTTGTGGTTGTCTTCCAAAAGTGCACAAGCCTTGTCTAGCAATTTTGACAACTCACTCAAAAATAAAATGTAAGTTAGAAATGTATTTCTGATCGTTTGGCTCTTCAAGCACGGTTTGGAGGAGGAAGCAAATTATTGTATAGTACTTTGGTGTGTTATTTTTATAAATATTTTATATAAGACATTGGTATTTTGCAAAATAAATATAAAATTTTAATTCCACTCCAAAAATACGCAAAATATTCAACAGGAAATAATAATGGAATATGAACAAATACTTTGAAGAATACAACACTCGTGGTAAAAGAACATGAATATTTTTGTAAATATGTTATATACGACATGGTATTTTTCCCCCCAAAAAATGGTGACTCCATTCCAAAAATACGCAGAATATTCGACAGGAAATAATAATGGATAATGAATGAATACTTTAAAGAATGCAACATTGGTATTAAAGCAACATGAATACGGAGAGAAATTTCCATGAAAAGCGTTGCCCAAAGTCAATTCTCGAAATAATTTAAAGATTTGCCATTCTAATCAAGTTTTGTTCAAATCAAGCATGAGCATTATGAATGTCAACACCAACTTGCGATGCTTAATTGTGCCATGTGTTGGCACATAAGTATCTTATTATTAAATTAATTTAAGTAATATCTTTTTGTATAGCAATATTATTGCATTGAGAATAGTGAGGTGCTCTTTACATCGAGAGTAGTGACATGCTCTACAACCCAATATGGGGTAGATGTTGTCACGTTCCTAACATTATGATACCAAAAATAATAATAATAATAATAATTAAAAAATTCATGTCGGCTCATAAACATAAATAAATAAAAAAGAAAACAAATAAAAAGTAGGCACATAAAATAAAAATTTAAAACCAAATAAAAAGTTTCTAAAAAATCCATCTTGGGTCATAATTTTTTTTTTAAAAAGGAGCATAAATTAATATTAAGCAAGGATCTATCAAGCATAGAGAGGGATCAAATTTCTTGAGCTGAAAACATTTTCTAGGCGTGTAAAAATTTAAGATGGAAAAAAATTATACCTTAAGAAATTGGATACCTCTCGGTGCTTGATAGATTCGGATTTAAGATGGATCTATGTTGGTAGACTACCAAATAGTCTAACCCCCATTTATAACTTAATGACATCAACTTAGGACTCAAATCCAAATTAAAGGAACAAGATCACAAGTTGCCTCATTTATGATAAATGGTTAATTGTAACAACTTAACTATAGAGATCGAATTACAACTTTGTGCTTATCATAGGTTCAACTATATCAATAGCTCAAGAAAAGTAAAACAAACCAGTGATTGAAGGAACAAGCAAACACAAACACAGTTACAACAGCATGGCATTCACATGGTGCAATATGTAAAATGAGTAACTTCCACGGTCCTAATTAAAGAACTCACAATGTAAATCTGAAACCCCTATTTATGACAAATCCTATGAAACTTGGGATTTAAATCCAAATATACAAGATAGAATCACAGTGTTACCTAGTTGCAAAGTACAGAGTAGAACTTAGTATTTATCTCTACATAGAATAAACGTGATCCAAGTTGCTTATTTTAGTCAGTTAATGTCCAAAAGGGAATATACAAAGTAGTTCTAATGAAAACCTACTGAAAAACACAATTATAATGAAATGATTTTATGGACACTTACATGTATGAATTAAGGTTTATGTTTCACATTCATTTTTTCAAATGTTCTTGCTCATTTATTGATTAATACATACATACATACAAACGTACTTAAATATATATATCATGTTTCTTCGTTTCCAAAATTTTGGAGGGTCATGTTTTCAACTTGTCCACATTTCCTCGTTTCATGCAACCTAGTTTGAAGTACTCAAAAAAATCCTTTTCATTCTTATGAAATAGACCTATGTAAACCTTGCGTTATTATCACAAATATCAGAAAATAAGAAGCTCCCCCAACTTATCTCGTTTGCACTTATCTCGTTTGCATTGGACCACACACATCAATATGTTTCAAGAAAATTTATGTCTTTTATTGTTCTTTTTGGAAATTTACTCTTATATTCTTTACTAGTGCACAACCTTCACGTTCAACATGCTTATTCTTAAACTAGTAGAAATTCCACTATGTCCTTTGTTTGACATGAAACAAGTAATCTAAGATTTAAGTGACCATATGTTCATTGGCATAACTCCTATGTTGATACACAACCTGACTTCACAAATTCAACTTTCAAACCTTTATCTACATTTGTTGAAAATGAGATTAGATTTTTCTCAATCCCTGGTGCATACATTGCATCTTTAATTTTGTTTCACATTATGGACACGAAAAATTATGGGCACGAAATTTCGTGCAGTTTGTACATTGTGAATAGAAATCGAGGTAGTCCATACAATTTGTACAATGCAACAGTGGGCACGAAAATCGAGGCAATTTGTATAGTCAATTTGGCACAATTTTCGAGGCAACGAGTTGGAAAAAAATTTGACTGTAAAATTTCGGAATTCAGACAATTTCCTGAGGATTGTGGTTGAGATAAGTTTATCTTTTTTTTTATGTACTTTCATTTTATTGCAGAAAATAAAATTTCTCTCTCTAGAACAGGTTTTCCCCGGAGGTTGGGGTTTTGCCTAGCTCATTTGACCAAAAATTCCTGAGTCTAATTTTTTATGTGTGACTGTGTTTTTTAATTGCTGCTCATTAAAAGTAGTAGAATTCTTCTTATGTTTCAGTCATGAATTGTTTATGAGAAATGACTTAATTTGTTGCTGAGAGTAAATTGGGTTGGGCATTAAACTATGATGAAAATGGTGGTTGAAACCGGGTTGGGAGAATGCTGAAGAAATTACATGGTATCAGAGCTTTGTTAGAGAAATAGTACAATTTTACACAGTGAAAAAATTCATACTATCAATGATTTCTTTTGTCAATGGGAAACACCTTGTTGAGACATGAACTTTGCAGTGAAAATGTCAACAAGACTTAGGTTGGAGGAACGGTTTGATGGGGCTAGGAATTTGTCCCATGGAAAGCTAGACTAGTGCTTATATTGGAGGAAAATAAGTTATGGTATTAAGTGGTTAGCAATACAACGAAAAATCCTATTGTTGTTCTCGCTTCTACCGATGCACAAGCGCTTACTGCCTTCAACAAGAAGGAAATTAAGGCTAGAAGAATCATTCTAGATATAGTTAAAGATCATGTGATCCAACACATTTCTAGTAAAACCTGTACATATCAAATGTGGGATGCTTTGACCAGCTTGTTTCAAAGCTCAAATGAAAATAGGAAAATATTTTTGAGAGAGAAATTAAAGAGTATCAAGATGGCCAAAGCTAAGGGAGTGATTCCCTACCTTACTAGGATCTCTTGGGTGAGAGATGAGCTTGCAGTAGTAGGGGAGGTTGTTCCTGGTTCTATGCTAGTGTGGACAGCTTTGAATGGGGCTGCAAAGCCTTGGGTTGTTTTTGCGGAGGCTATAGTATCCAGGGAGAACTTGCCTTCTTGGGATAGGATTTGGGATGATTTTGTTCAGGAGGAGACCCGGAGAGGTATTGTGCAGGGAAACTCTTCTACTAGTAGGGAGGATGAGGAGAATGTGGCTTTGGCTACCAAGGGAAAGAAGAAGTTCAAGAAGGGCCCCAAGAAAGGTGGAGCTAAGAAGCAGGATGGACAAGAAGAAAGACTTGAGCATTGTAAAGTCCTTTGCTTGTTAGAAGCTTGGGCACTATGCTGGACAGTTCCCATAGAAGGAGAAGAAGAAGAAGAAGAAGCAGAAAACAACTTCAGCAAAGGTTGAGGAGTTTATAGCTACATTTGAGAGAGTTTTCTCTCTGTGCTGGGCATGTTGATTAAGAGAGAGCATCCATCATCACCAGTGCGCACATTGATATTGAGAAGGAGTATTCTTTGTTGACTGGCCATTCTTTCAGTGCCCAGCACCAGCACATGGTGTATTGACAGTGGAACTTCGAGCCACATGATAGGTGCTTAAGACATGTTCTTTGAGATTTCACAGGCAGGGATACCATTAGAGGAAATTTCAACTCAAAATGGGCCTTTTAACTTTGATTCAAATTCCATGTCATCATGTGTTAGCCAATGAAATTGCTTTAAATTTGAAATACTGTATAGGTCTTAAACACTTTTTTAATATAAATTTAGGGATAGGTATCATAAAAAAATTACTTTTTTTGTTTGTATTTTCAACATATCTCCCCGTGTTTTTACTCAAATTTCGATGCCTCCAAAAATACAAACAAAAAAGTAGTTTTTTTCTTTTCTTCCTCCAAAATTAATAAATATTATTTTATTATTTTATTAATTCTTTTTAGGAGGCCCATTTTGAGTTGAAATTTCCTCTAATGACAACAGGATCTAAGCCCAAAATCCGACAACTAAATCTGACGAAATCCAACGGAAAGTACTTTTTTGTCAGATTGCAATGATGAAAAGTTATGTTTTCTCCAATTCTTTTTTGTCATCTTCAAGCATCGTCGGTTTTTCGACCTTCAGGGTCATCGATTTTTCGACTCAATTTGTTGTCGAATTTGTGACAATAGTCTGTCAGATATGCAACAAGGCAGGAGTCGGATTTGCGACGACATCCCGTCGGTTTTGGGACGATATCATGATATTTATTTATAATAGTATAAAGGCATATTTGCAACGGTAAGTAGGTTCATATCGTCGAATATTCGACGATAGTGAAATTATAAATATAAACATTCCGACATGTTTGCTATAGAAGCAAAAAACGGGTTGAGAAAATTATTTATTCCTCGACAGATGATTTGAGGAATTGTTTTATTCTTCAACGGTCAGTTTGGGGAATTTTTTTTTTCTTCGACAGACAGTTTGCGGGAATTTTTGTATTCTTCGACAAACTACCGTTTGAGAAAATCATGATGCATGGAATTTGATTTTGTAATATTGTCAATAGTATTCATTCATGAAGTTTATGACAAAATGTCAAATAGAAATATTCTTGATCCAAAGGAACAAAATCAACAATTGCTTGCTAAACTATGGGATGCATCGAAATGAAGGGGTGATGGGAAATGTTATTTTCCATGCATTCAATGTAGGGGATTTAAGAGGAGAAGAATATTGATAGAAACAACTACAAAACATTGTAGGGAACATGGACACGCTGAGGAGGGGAATGAATATCGTCCATTTGTAGGTTTAGCATTATAAAGTTTTTTATATTTTTTGCTTTGGTAAATGTATGTATTATTTTAGTATTTCCTATATTAACTTATATCTATTGATGTATTCATGTATTTATAAAGGAAATACATCCTATAGCATATCGTCCAGAGGAAGTTCTTTCAGAACCAATACCGTAGGATCATGGAGCGTCTATGCTTAATGGAGAACAAGTGAATGATCATATTGAAGAATATGATCATACTGATAATGTAGTTGAAGATGATGGTACAAATACATTGATCCATGATTCATTTAATGTTAGAATGGATGATGACAATGATGATGATAATGAAAATATTGATGACTTTGATGATGTTCACGATAACCTCTTCCCGATAAGGCATACGAACCCCTTTATGAAGGCTCCAAAACAAATCTTCTCTCTACTATATTTTTGATAATGAACTTGAAGGTTATGAATGGCCTTTCAAACATCAATCGCATGGATGCTAAGGTATGTAAAATAATTCATCACATATATACGATCATGCTAAAGTTTATCTTTATTCCTATAATAATTGTATTATTAATTCATAATTCAAATTAATACGGATGAAGTGTGTTTCGTTAATATTATTTATATATTATATTAACTCTATTTTTATTTTTATTTGATGTAGCTTGATAGCTGAATTTTTGTTACCACCATAAAATATTTTACCTCGCACATATCGAGATTTATCTTCCATCATGAAAGAGATTGAAATTCATTATGAATCAATTCATGCATGCCTCGATGACCATGTTATATATTATAATTAGCATGAATTTGCAATAGAATGTATGGAATGTCATATAAGTAGATATCGAACAGATCAAGTAACAAAAAAGGTGCCTCACAAGGTTCTTCGTTATATTCCCATCATTCCATGTTTACAACAATTGTTCGGGTCCAATAACATAGAGCAATTTATGGATTACCATGCCAGGAACAGAAGTCAAGATGATGTTATTTGAATTCCTGCAAATGGTTCTGCATTTAGAGATATGCAGGAAAAGTGGCCTCACTTTAAAGGAGAACCCTGTAATCTTAGGATTTCTTTGGAAGCAAATGGTGTTAATCCATTTGCACAGATGAAATCCATTTACATGGTGTGGCCTATTTTTTTTTATCAACAATAAAATTCATCCATGGTTGTCAATAAAGAGGGAGCACATAATGTTGTCGATGATTATTCCAGGTATTTTGTGTCTACAACTGTTTTATGAGTCTAATGTAGTTGTGGCATCTCATTTGTCATATTATGTTTCCTAATTTCATATATATATTTTTCATTTTACTCTTGTGCATGGTTTATATATCTTAATGGTTCTCATAACTATATATTTTATATGTACTTCAAATCAATCAGGTAAGTTCCAAGTCAAAGATATGAAAATATATATATCGAACCTCTTATAGACGAGCTATTAAAGTTATGGAATGGCATCAATATGTATAACGTATCTAGACCAATACGGCAAAGGCAATTTCAATTCCATGCAATGGTTGTATGGACAATAAACAATGCCCCAGGGTTAACTCATTTTTGTGGTTTGTATTTTTAAGTTCAACTTTAATTGCATTTAATTATATGAAGTGGTTAATATAGTTTATATATAATTATAATTGACATAGATATTCCATATCTATATATTGTAGGTCTTCAAACAAAGGGTAAATTTGCATGTCTAGTTTTTGGTCCTAAGATCAAATCTCATCGCTCAAAAAGATTAAGAAAGGAGGTGTTTGATGAGTATAGGAATTTCCTCTCTAATAATCACAGGTATAGAACAACCGAAAAAAAATATTTTCAATGGGAAGCAAGAGACTGCATTAAAACCACGGATAATGACACATCACCTTTGGAAGATGCAATACAATAGAAATCGTCAAGCTAGTACGTATGGATCATTGTATATGAATTGTTATGTATTTTATTTTTTATTGTGAGTTGTTTACTATAGTGGCCATAATAAATTTATGTAATTTATTTATAAACTAATATTCATGATGCCATTCATGATCATGAAGGAATTAATGGGCTTCCACGAGGAATGAAAATTTATCCTATACAATTCAGTGGGTTCCCCTACTATGAGCACCTACAAATTGCTCATCTATTTGATACAATGCATATTGGAAAGAATGTGACTGAAACTTTATGGTGACTACTGGAGCTAAGGAGCGAGAAAGATAAAGTTGTGAAAGTTTGTAAATACATTCAAGAAGGAAACCATGCAATGAAAGACATCATTCAATTTCATAGCAACGGGGACCAAATTAATATAAACTCAATTCCATGGATGTTTACGGAGCAGAAAATTAATGTTGTTAAAGAAGTAATGCAGAAAATTAAATTTCACACTAGATTTTGTGCGAACTTGAAGAATGTCATAACAAAGAAAGGTGATTTTGCGAGGGTCAAAATGCATGATTGGCACGTCTTCATCAAGGTAATTATTATTGTTATGTCCATATATAATTTTTTTTTCATTTTATTGCATAAATTTAATTTCTTGTTTGTATAATCTTTGTTTAAAAAATGACGTGGTTTGTATATTGATATAGTATGTTCTA
>LPNX010436559.1:34941-54941 GCA_001517045.1 Pseudotsuga menziesii | reverse complement strand
GTCTTCGTCATCATCCTCATCCTCATCGTCCATCATCATCTTCATCATTTCATATGATATCAACATGGTCATCATTTCATATGATACCATCATCGTCATCGTCATCATCGTCATCAACATCATCATAATTGTCATCGTCATCATCTTTATTGTTTCAGATTATATCGTAATCGTCATCATCGTCATCTTCATCGTTTCATATTATATCAACATGGTCATCGCCATCTTCATCATCATCGTCATCATCGTCGTCGTCCTCATCATCATCTTCTTCATCATTTCATTATAGGGATTAGGTGAGACTGTAGGGATTAGGGATCGTCATCATCCTCATCAACATCAGCATCATCGTCGTCATCAACAACATCATCAACATCGTCGTCAACATCATCATCAGTGTCATCGTCGTCATCTTCGTCATTTCATATTATATCAGCATGGTCATCGCCATCTTCATCATCATCGTCATCGTCGTCATCGTCGTCGTCGTCGTCGTCGTCATCATCATCAACATCATCATCATCATCGTCAACATCATCGTCATTGTCATCATCATCATCATCACCATCGTCGTCATCCTCATCCTCATCATCATCATTGTCATCGTCATCATCTTCATCATTTCATATGATATCAACATGGTCATCGACATCATCATCATCGTCATCGTTGTCGTCATCATCATCATGTATGTTAACAATTTGGTATCATTGTCATCATCATCGTCGTCGTCGTCTTCATCTTCATCAATTCATTGTAGGGATTAGGTGAGATTGTAGGGATTAGGGGTTGTCGTCATCCTCATCAACATCGTCATCATCATCATCAACATCTTCATCAACATCATCGTCGTCATCAACAACATCATCATCATCGTCATCATTATCATCATCGTCATGATCATCATCATCTTCATCATTTCATGTGATATCAACATGGTCATCGCCATCTTCATCATCATCGTCGTCGATAATTTGGTATCATCGTCATCATCATCATCATCATTTCATTGTAGGGATTAGGTGAGATTGTAGGGATTAGGGATCGTCGTCATCCTCATGAACATCATCATCACCATCATCATCATCATCAAAATCATCATCAACATCATCGTCGTCATCAACAACATCATCAGTATTATCATCATCATCGTCATCGTCATCGTCATCCTCTTCATAATTTCATATTATATCTACATGGTCATTGTCATCTTCATCATCATCATCATCATCATCATCATATAATAAAAAATACTATAACTAAGTTAAAAATACATATAATAAAAAATACATATACCTAAGTAAAAAATACTATACCTAATAAAAAATACTATTATGGCAATACATATAATAAAATATACTATAATAATATTTTATTATATGGCAATACATATAATAATATAGATATAATATTTTATTATATGGCAATCCATATAATAAAAAATACTATACCTAATTAAAAAATACTATGGCAATACATATATTTAGTATGACCTAAGTTAAAATTGTATAATGAAATATAAAATTTGGAACCAATTTTCTTATTTGTGCACATTGTCTTTCTCACATTGTCGCGGCTCATGTTTTGGACATTTTTATGCAATTTTGTGGCTCTGGTGTATCATTTCGACATTTTGGACTAGCTCCCAGTTGACATTTTGATTCACACCTTAGGGTTATCATTTCGGCGATTTGGACTAGCTCACAGTTGACATTTTCATTCGCAGCTCAGGGTTATCATTTTGATTTCTAGCTCACTGTTCACAATTTCGATTTGGAGCTCACGGTTCACAATTGGAGCTCGCAGTTTCGATTTGGAGCTAAAGGTTGACATTTAGAGCTCATGGTTCACATTTGGAGCTCACAATTTTGATTTGGAGCTAAAGGTTCACATTTGGAGCTCACGGTTCACATTTGGAGCTCATGGCTTAACGGGTAAGCATCACCTAATTTTTTGGGCATGTTGTGATAGGGGTTTTTGGGCATGTTGTGATAGGGGTTTTGGGCATGCTCCTCCAAAATGTGCATTAAAAAACCCAAAACCATGTGCCAGTAGAATGGACCCACTTGCAAAGCCATCAAGCCACCTCCAAACGAGGGCCAAACGTTGAGCACTTTGAGAATATGTTCAACAGCCAATCGTCGAATTTCCAACTTCATGTTATTACCTTGAATGTCTACCACTGCTTACTTCCATCCTTTCATTTTTATTATTTCCCTTATTCCATGGTTCACCCAATCCATACCACTCTTAAAATCAGGTTCCATCGGTTGCATTTGTGGGATACCTTTGGCAAATGCTTCTAAATGAACCATTATTAGTAGGATTTCCAGTAGAGAAGGAGAGATGGACTTTTTAGAGGTTTTCAGCATACTTTATGGACAAGATATTGATGCAGAGTTAGGATTCAGTGATTTGACATTCAACAAATTACTAGCACCTTTTGTTTTATTTGTTTGTAACAAAAAATGAAAGCAATCCTCTATTGCCATGTGCAGTATGATACCAATCAATCTAGCTCTCTTGTGTCTCCAAAACCATGTTGTCTAAAACCATGATTGTAGATGGGGACTCGGTGTATACAAACTTACCAGTAAAATTTTCATAGTAAACCTTCTACCGGGAATCAACAATCTTAAAGTGTTCACACAGACCATCCTTCTTAGCAATAAAAAATTCTGATTTAGAAAACGATGACCATAAATGCATCAACAAAACATGAAGTAATAAACATAACAATTTCCAATGTAGTAAATACTAAACATTGAAAGCATCATAATCACTTAGCCTTTTCCACATGAAATGAAATATTCAATTAAACGGATATGAAATCCATTAAGATATAATTTAGAATGTTAAAATTTGAAATAAACTAACATGGGAAAAAGGTTTCATTCATGTAGCTCTAAATGAAATAATTCTTGCATTAATACAAACATATGTATACAAGGTCCTGCTCGGATATCATCTCTTCCATAAAAGGTGGATAGTAGTCTTTGATTTCATCATACACTGTATATTAAATGACCTTCCTAACGCAATTTTTATTTAATGTTTGAAAGTCTTATCACAGATGCCATTTCCTTTATGGTAGATGCAAAACCACAATTATAGACTTGGTTTAATGTAAGTGACATATAGAGTATTAATTGTATCATTTGTTTAATTACTAGGTAGGGGAATCCAGTTCTTTATCCCGTAGTGGTTTATCCAGGTGTTCCATGCTTTCAAGAGTTATACAGAAATTTCAAGTTGTAGAATTACTCATTTTGGTAGAGTGAAGTGCTCCAAAATGTGTGTCGAAACCCCACACCATGCTTGAGATCAACCTTAGGAACCCCTTACTTAATGGGTGTTCCTCAAGATATGTGCATGACACTTGTGAATACAACTGTGTGAAATAACCTATTCAATATGCAAAGCGTTCCTCCAAATGTGAACAAATGGTGGTAAAAGGAGCCTCCTCTCCTCAAGCACTCCACCCATCGAATCTCTCAACCCATGCAATTTAGCAATGTAACATCATATGTGGTGTAAGAATGCAAATTTCCCATCCAATTTTAGATCCTAGTGATGTTTCATGCCTCCACATATGTAATTGGTTGTAGGGATTAGGTGATATGTCCCTTAAGTGAACAAATATGCATGGAATTGTGTAGGTGAAGGATCTAAAATGTGATAGTAACCTACATGTGTCATCATGCCTCAAAATATGTTGTGATGCCTCATAATACAATTCGCAATGAGAAAATAGGAATCAAGAGTTGGAAACAATAGTAATCAAGCCATTGATCCTCTATAATGCAACCTAATGAACAAGGTCTTCAAACATTGTTCGAATCTGCATGCATCATAAACCCTTCATAACATATCCTTATAAACAAGGTCTTCAAACATAGTATTGATCCTCATGCATCATAATTAGTGGAAAGATCATTCGTTGTAGTATTTTTGGCTTTCTCCAATCACCTTCAACTATGTGTTTTTTAAATATCATGTTGAGATATGGTTTCCATGTATTGATCATATGGACCTAAGAAGGAATCACAACATGAGCACAAAACTATGTTCAGTTCTTTAACATTTGGTGTTATTATTTATGCCCAAATCCAATCATTAGGAAACCCTATGATCTCTTTCTTCATCAGTAGCACTACTTGAGGAAGACCATTACTGGAATTGTAGCTTCGGTAGGATTTCTATGCTGTAATTGTATGTTAGTTATGAAGGGTTCCCTGGGAAATGAGAGTTTTGACAAAATATTGGTCAAGCTACTGTGCAACATTGGTATGGGGAAAGTATTATACACTGGGTGAGTCCAAATGGATGGTTCTACATGAATGCACACCATTTTTTTTACATTGGGACTCATTAGTACTTTCTAAGACCAAATTAGGTCATGGGGAACTACATTTGCATTGTATCTATGTGAGATTATTAACATGAAATATTTCCCCAATGTCACCTCATATCCCAGATTGAGGGAGGTAGCCATAGTGGATACTTATCACTAGGAAAATTCTTTGTAAAATTGCTTCATGCCTTCCTTCCCTCCCTGTAATGTGTTTTTTTTGCCAACTAGTAAGACTAGCTTTGCTTGAAGTAAACATGTTCATATTCTTTCAATTATATTTATTGTCTTTATATAGAAATAGATGGTTGATGTTCAACTGTTTAGAACAAGTTATTGTAAGGAATAACCATCTCCCATTATGTTAGTGGTGCTAAAGATAGTTTGGACAAAACACATAGATATGGATGTACGATTTATTCTTAGCAACTGAAAAGAAAGGGCATTTGTACGGAATTGTGAACTTGGAGTTGATGTTTTTTTAGAAGTTTATGGTCTATTTCATTTTAAAAAATTCACTTCTGCTGTTATGATATCAGATATGTTATTACAGTGTAAATCCATTGCTGGTGTTAGAACATAATCTGCATATTCAAAATTTTGGTGATTAATGAAGCTTAAAGACTCATAAGGGGTTCGTCATGCAAAAGTCTTAGAAAAAATTCAAAATTTTAATGGTTTGGAGGATTTATGGGTTCTAGCAGCATTTTGTTCAAAATATTTTGTATAACAGTACCTTAAAACACTTCTATAATCTTGTTAGGAAAATATTTTCCTAGATTGAACATGTGTGTCAACAATATCTACATGCTTGGATTTCTTGGCAAGACATCTTATTATGAAATGGACTACCCTGGGCTATTGAGTTTCAGGTCACTTGGATGTTATTCATATTTGAAGTGATTTTATGTGTTGGAAAGAATGCTATAATACTTTATTTGGTGGTGTTTTGTCATCCCACCAATTTTCATGGCATGATGTTGTTATATACCGACTAAAGGGTATATGATGTTGTTATGTGCAAGGGATTTTATATTCAGGTTTATAACATATAATGCATTGACATGTACCAAGTTAATTGTGAATATTGAAGTATATCCTCACAAGGTGCAACTAGGAATAGAACACCTCCAATAACTTTTAGGTTACTAGAATGGAGCCCATTGTATTATGATAAAGGTGCCTATTGACCCTTTTAGCATTATTGTCTAATTGGGACCGCCTAGGTCTCAAAAGTAAGGGGTTACAACAACAAAAAGCATAAAAAGTAAGGGTTGCAACAACAACAAGAATGTTGGGTGCATCATGAGTTATGGGTAGTCAACAATTACTTATAGCCATGGAAAAAACATAATATGAGGTCCAAGTACAATTCAAGAGTTATTGGAATACCCTAAAAGCAAAAGCTCGGTAAATAAATAGTTCCATTAAGTCCAAAATTTTTTAGTTTGTTTTAAACAAGTGCATGATCATCTTCAGTTCTAGGAAATATGTGAAGCAATTTCCTGTAGGAACATTCCTTTGAAACATTCCAAGCAATCCCTTTTATTCACCGTGTTAAATGATGGGTAGTTTTTGGAGCAAGAAGCTTCGTAATTCGAGAAAGTTTTCCATCTATCATTTAGAGGATTTGATGCCATATCAAGGAGTTTCCTATCCTATCAAGGAGGAGTGTTTGGCCTTTAAGATTCACATCTACCATATGAAGGATTTGTTCAACATTATTAAGTACCCTTATTTGAAAATTGTTCTTCAATGAGTGAAAATGATCATGCTTGATGAAAAAAAGAGGTATAGTTCAAAGAGTAACATCTGAGATGTGTGCATGCATGTTGATTATCATGTGAAATCTACATTTATATTAAAATTTGTGATAAAAGGTCAATTAATGTTTTTTCATTCGCCCAACTATTGTTTGATGCACACTTGGACATACCTTTGGAAGGTTTGTACTAATCATCCAAACCCTTACATTCCTTTACCGACACATTGTTCTTGTATTAATGTTACAATAGTATTGCATAACTGTCTCACTGCAACTCTTGATTCTTCTACAGTCTGAAGGAAGGGTTCTACCATTGCATCGTATGTTATAGCCTTGTGGTCATGGAATTTCATTGTGAATCCATGGTTATTTAAAGTAGACCCCTGGGAACTTGTAATACCAACTTCATCCTGGTTCAATGCATACTGCGGATCCTGGAAATACAATTCCAACTTCTTCATTTGTTTCTCCATTTCTTCCATAGATTACCTTAATTTCCTAACCTCTGTTAGTGCAGCATATCTTCTTAAGCTGGATCGTATTAGTTTCTGGTTTAAGCCTTCAATGGTAATATCCCAGTCATCCATTATGTTAGGGCTAATGGAATGGACTTATTTTCCTGGAATGTAACTAGGTTTTTTCTTGGGATTCTTGTTGGTTAGAGGAGAGAACCATGATCTCAATGAACAGGAGAGTTGAGAGCATGATTCCTGTGGTTCATCTTAAGCATGCAATCAATCTTATGAATTGGATAGGAATTATGACAAAATTCCACCCTAAAGAAGAGAAATTGGTTAGGCGTGGTTGTAAGGTTCCCGAAACTGTTATGGGTATTGATTTGGATAAGTTAGAAGGTGCCATAAATTATAAATTCAATGAGAAAAAATTTTTGGTTGAGGCTATTACACATGCCTCACCTCCCCTATCAAGAGTCTCTTTCTATCATTGATTGGAGTTTGTTTGAGATGTAGCTTTAGATCATATCATAACAATACATCTCTTCTTTACTTAAAATGGCATTCCACCTAGATGCTTTATTATTTTGTGTTGATGCAGGAGCATCTCACTGTCATCAAAATATTCAAATTGTTAATCAGACCTTAGGGTCTTGATATTTCCCAAGGGAGTGGATTCTCTAAAGGAAATTAGTGTAATTTTCCTAAGTTTGTAAATAGGTTTTAGGAAGCCTAAAACCATGCATAAATATATGATCTTCATAGACACTTATGTAAATATCAAGAAAAATAGTTAATGAAAAATTGAATAGATAAGGATTGAGTTATTCGGTTCATTGGAAATAGGGGTTGACTCTATTATTAAACATTTGTTACAATTTTATAGCATTTAGTTTAGGAGTTTGTTATGATGAGTTGGAAGTTTATCTAAATTATATGTAAGCCTACGAGTGTAGAGTAAGGAGAGAGGAGTGGCCAAGAAAGTGAATAATTGGGCCAATGTAGAGTGGAGAAGTGACCTTGAAGTTGTGTGATCAGGTCAGTGTAGTGATAGAAGCTATCTAAATGTGAACTCGTCTATAGAGGTTGGCCCAAAGTAATGCATTTCATCGGATATCCATTAAATCCAACATATATGCTATACTACCAACAACTTCAATTCATTTGTTATATGACTTTAGCCATGTCTACAGGGAGCACAATATGAGTGCAGACCCTTTATCCAAGGAATCATTGAATATGAAGGTTGGCCTCCTCTCTTTCTCGTAACTTTTAGAAGGAGAAATCACTGAGGAAGGCATGATACAATTAATTTAAGAGAATTTTTATTTATGTGACCTAGTCTTTTTTGGTTCTTTCAACTATGGGATTCATTAGCATCTTTCTTGTTTTAGCTAGGGATATAGATTTTATTTTCATCCCCTCAAGGGTGTGTTTTCTCCACCCTCGATGCCTCATTGGATAAGTTGATTGGACTCCTTATGTTCTCCATGTGGTATTGCTACTTTAGTCATCTTGGGATTGTGGGTTTCGTCCCTCCCGTTGGGAAATTTTTTGATACTTATGATCTCCACTCGTGTCTCGAATGACTTATTGTCAGGACTATGAAAAAGTTACCTTTGATTCACTATTGAATATCAAGGAACACATATTTTTCTTCTGAAAAAAAGTTACAAAATATTTGCAAATGATTTTATTAGATATATTGAGATCCATAAACTGGGTCTTTAATATTTTTGGGTGAGGAAACAAAATAAATTAAAAAATGTACACCTAAGAATTTTCTAAAAAGCATAGTTTGTATTTTGAGATAAATTGCCTAAAGTATTTTCTATGGAACGACTTGATATCTATATCGTGTTAAATGACTATGTGATGAACTGTTATTCTAGGGAATTATTGATATTATTCAGGAAAATGAGATCATTATTATGGCATTCTTATAACTCTATCCAAGTTTTTGTTAGTATTTTGTTATTATTTTCCAATGTTTTTTGGCCATGGTGCAGAAAGAACTAAACAGGAATTTGTCAGACATGACTTCCTCCAGTGAGGGGAATTTTGGGAAGGATAGAGGAAAGCGAGACATTCAGTAGGTCTACAAGGGCTAGATCAACTAGATGTTACACTCGATCAGAAGAAAACTCAATAAATGCATGGAATTTTTTCTCAGAAGAGAGGGGTCATGTTCCTATGATGATAAGACAATATGGGACATCGAGGTGTCCTTAAGGTACAAACACCTAGTGAAACAATGGGTACCTAGGAATCTTCCTTAAGCCAACACTAATTCTTGTGTGAATGAGAGGATATATAGAATTGCATTGCTATCATTACATGGATTGGGGTTGTTTTGCATGGATTGCATAAAGGTTGGATATGGCAGATGTACAGAAATGATGGAGTATGTTAGACCCTCTTATAGCTACAATGATATGATGTGTCTGGTCCAATATACACGAAGTATGCCTAGATATGGGTTGTCAACAAATTATTTACAACTGAAAGACAAAGATCAAAATAAAGGAGCAATGTTGTACATTGACGGAAGGCCAAAAATAACTGGGAATATTGCGGGATTTATAAACAGTACACAACCAGGGTCTACACTTAAGCAACCCAATTGCATATTTGAGGCACGTGAAGAAAATCGTTCCTTTGTATGTGCCATTAAATCAATAGTTATTGGGGAAGATATGCTTATTAATTACAATTTGAATCGAGTAGATACAAACACGGTTAGTATGGATGTGGTACATCCAACAATTTACCCAACCTTTTATTAATTATTTTAACATCTTTAGGATTTTTCGCTAGCAGATAATTATATTCTTTTATTAAATTTCCTATGTTGACTTCACAGGGAGGTGATGGGGGCGCATCACCCCAGCAGCAGGTGAGAGGAGTATACAATCTGCGAGGCAACAGGTATACATCAAAATGTTATGTTTTTAAAAAAAATTAGTGAGTATTTTGGTTTCATTAGGTAATTTTTAGTATGTTTTTTATGCAGGGTTCTGTCAGGGGCACCTCCCTCACAGTAGATGTTAGTAGACCTGCCTCAAGGAGGCAGATATACATCGATATTTTCATTGTAAAAAATTAGGATGGACAAACAGATCTATTGTTATGTTTTTTCAATAGTATATTCAGTTCGTTTATATAATCGTATCTAGTTTTCATGCAGAGTGTTGATCGGGGAAGCCACTCGACAATTGATTAGACGACTGCAGCCCTGGGGAAATAGGTAAATATGAATGTAATTTTACATTTTAAATACTTAAAAATTGTACACATGTATAACGTGTAGCATAATGTTTATTTTGTTATGTATTTTTTTATTTTTATGTTTGCGTTCATCATTGATAATGTTGTGTACTTTTTTGTAGGTTGATGATTGGGGAAAGTCCCTAGCTATTGATCAAACGACTGAAGCCTCGAGGAAACAGGTAAACCTAATTGTAATTCTACATTTTAAATACTTCAAACTTGTCCACATATAAAACATGTAGCATAATGTTTATTTTTTATGTATTTTTTTGTTTTTACGATTGTGTTCATTATGATAATGTTGTATACTTTTTTCGCAAGTGAATGATCGAAGAAAGTCCCCAGCTGTTGATTAGACCATAACTTCGTCTAGGCATCAAGTAAACCTAGATGTAATTCTAGGAATCTATCATGATAGACAATTTTTGTTAATATATTATTTTGTGCAGACTATTGCTTCAACAACTAAGCAATATTTTATATATTTCTGTTGCAGACAAGTGATTCAATTTATGAAACAGAAACTCAACAATCTTTAGATTTTGATGTCTACCAGTTGTTCAATGACGCTGACATTGGTTCTTCTATAGACCTGTTGAAGGTGTTACAGAAGACCTTGAAAAAACAACATGAGGAAATGGTTCGTCTGGCATTGGCAGTTGCAGAGACAGACGATATCAAAGAAAAGGTTCAATTGTTAATCCAGAGATGTCAGTCATTTAAAATTAAGTTGTGGAATCATAATGTAAATTCATTTAGAACTTTATAATTTTTAATTTTATATGATAGTGAACTTATAATACAATGGTTTGTATTTACAAAATATTCTGCAACCTCACACTGGTGGTGAAGGCGGTGTTGGTCCCAGTGACCAAACCACTCCACGTACACCACATACTGCACCCTTTTTATCCATTGAATAGTCAGTAACACGCTATGCGACACCCTCGAGGCCAGTAGAGGGTGCAACCGATGCTAACCAACCCACAACAGATCATTCAGAAGAAAGGGTGGAGGTAGGGTTCGATACTAATGTCGATGTTGAAGCGAAACTTCTTGGATCTTCTTGTGTCACTAGCACGGGTTCAATAGTGACAACATTTTTGGCGAACGAGGAACTCGTTCCAATAAAGATAGAGAAGATTATGGGTAATTATAGATTGTTCAATTTAGTTTTTATAATTTGTTTATAATATACCGATAATGTTTTTTGATGTTCACTAATGATGGCATGATTGTTTTGCAGGAAATGATGTATTTTATAAAAATATAAATGATTTGTCCTTGGAGATTTTTGGGCCCACCATCCGCACAAGGTGAGACAGATATCCAAAGGCTTTAAACAATGAGCTTACTAATCGGTTGGTTGGCATGTTCGACAAAGATACATTTGATACATCGAAGGTCCTAAAGAAGGTTGGACAACATTTGAAGATTGTCTGAGACCAATATAGAGTTTGCCTAGAAAATAACCCTAAGTATGAGCGCCCTCTGATGATTCCATCACATGAGTGGAAATCCCTAGTGGAATATAGAAAATAGAAGGGTCTGAGAAAAATATGAAAGATACCACCAAGCACAGGGAGGTATGCAATACATTCCACAATGTAATGGTAAGCCTTATTATTATTAATTTTTATATCGAAATTGGAACATTGACTAACGTAATTCAACACTTGATTAGGCTGTCAGACACATCAAAGGCCACAAAGGAAATATTGGAGAAAATTGGTCAACACAAGCTTGGCCCTAGTAGTTATTTCAACTTGGCGGGATGATTTGTAAGTATCAAAAACCCGATACTACATCCAAATAATAAATAGAAAATTATTTTTGTTTTATTCCTGTGCAAAATATAAAATTAATGACGTTGTGCAAATATGCAGGCCGACCGATTCAAATAACTGCCCACTCAGGAAGACTTGAAGCTTGGATTCCAATACAGCTTTGAAGCTATTGTTGAATGTTGAAGAAGCTTGTATGGGCATACACGATCTTCTATTGATTCATCTAGTGCACACGCATATAAAAACTATATAGTTTAATGAAACTTTATCAATTCTCGTGCAATTTATTCGTTATAAAAAATTAACATAAACTATTTATTATGTTTTGAGTAGGAAAGTAATGATCATGTTAATGTCGAGGATATACACCAACCAGTCGAAGATCATGCTTCAATTCCTGGTAATTAATTTATTAATATGCTACTGTTTTGTTTAGATCATTACACATGATGAACATTTATTCTAATTCTCCACAATTCAACTACAGAGCATGTAGATGCAGGTAACACTGAACAAGTTGATCCTGACCAAGATAATGATGAACAAGATGATGTGCCCACGCTAGGTAAAAAAAATACCTTTGTAATGTTGTTTTAAATGAATCACTTGTAATTATAAAAACAAAAATAAATTAATGAAACATTTTCACATTATTGCAACAATTTTGAGCCCCTTGCCGCAAGTTCAACCAGGCGAGCAATCTACTAGTGAGACCGATCAGTAAACTTCGAAAAATGCGCTTCTTGTTAATTATGTAAAGAGAAGAAAAGTAAAAAAGAAGTGATTGAAGAAATTTTGAGAAATATTTTTTTATAACACAATGTAGTGCATGGTTTTTTTTGCTATTTAATAAATGAATGGTTAAATGAATGGTTTAATGAATGGTTTACTGAATGTTTTTATCGGCTATTGACTAAATGAATGATTTAATGAATTTTTTTTCAGATATTGAATGAATGAATGGTTTATTGAATGATTTAATGAATGGTTTAACGAAAGCTTTTTTCAACTATTGAGTGAAATAGTTTGCAGTAAATTGTTATTTGCAAGTAGATGCATTGGATTTGGGAAATTGAAAGTGATGTGAGTGTTGGGTCACAGATTTCTCCATATTTTCAACACCTATCGACGTACATTTCATCCCTCTTCTTCATATTATTATCCATTTTCCATCCATTTGTTGTAATTGTGTGTAAAATACTATGTTACTTTCATTGATGTTTTAGTGGTTAATCATGATTATTTTCCTTTATTTTTATTTAATTGAAAACTATTATGCATAATTTTACTAATGATGGTTTGCGGAGTGATTTGTCACGTACATGACACTCACAGCTAGCTGTTACAGCCTTAACAAAAAATGCATGGCATATAAAAACACCTTGATTTGTGTCTCGATTTGTGGGCATATGGAAAAGAATCTTGAAAATCTGAGACATGGGTTTTATGCGTAACGACCTCATTTACTTGATTTAAGAGGAAGTCTCCAAACAAAGATATGGTTTAGGATATATAGCTAGTTCTCTAAACGTGTAATTCTTAGATTTACTGTTGCGACCGGTTTTCTAAATTAGCAAATTTGTTGAAACAGATCACAAGTTGAGGATTTGGTTTCTCATTCTCCTGAGAGAATTTTATGTATAAATATGTAATCAATCTCGTTGAGAAGGGAGGATAGCAAAGTAATGTTATGCTGTAGTATTTGATCCAGACTCTATTGTAATACTTTCATTCTGATAATACATGCTGGCAGTTTCTTAATTCTGGAGTTTTAGACTTTCATTGTGGAGATCCAGCTCCGTTCAGTGGAGGAAGGGCCCTCTTCCTTGAGCAGATGTTGATAGTGCTGATTGTAAGTGTGTTATTTTATAGATTTGTTTATTACTTAGTTCATGCTTTCAGTCATTAGATTTACAATAGTTGTATGCTTTTATTCATTAGATTTGTCATAGTTGTCTTCTTGTTAATTCGTTTGATAGATTGTTGGCCAACATAGAATTTCTTTCAGATTTATTTATTTAGATCTTGCTTCATAAGAATTGATTTTGTTGAAGTGTGATTAGATTTACAATTTGGATTTACGAATATGATTGGGGTTTGTTTTCTTTTCAAGAAGGTGTGATCTAGTTTATAATGAGTTTTGATTTCATACCAATAGATCAACAGTGCCATGTAGAAATTGTGATTGCATAGATATTGCACGATAGCTTTGAAATAAAATACTTCCTCAGATTGACAATTTATGTTTTGGGAGTTTCAGTTGTTTAATTAATTAGACAATTAATCCGACCAACATTTTGGCGTCGTTGCCGAGGATGTTATCAATGGTGCAAAAGTACATATGACATTGTTTTGTAGATGCATTGTTGATGTAGGGCATGTAGGTTGCATGATTACTTTTCAGTTCATTGAATTTGATTTGAGTGTGTTTTTTTATTCTTTCTTTGCATTCAGTTTTATTTCATTTTCAAATTTTGGAGCATAAACCTTATCATTCCCCTTAGTGGTGTTGTAAGCACCACCCATTATCCTAACAAGTTGACAAGAACATTCGAAGAAGGAACCTCAAGATATCACATGAAGAATATAATGAAGAGATGATAGGTAAGAAAGACGCAGAAGTTGTTAGCTTTGAATTTCTTATCAAAGATTCGGGAGGAGTGGCACCAACAAAAAGAATTCCCCCACATGTTCTACCAAATTTTCACGATTTGAAAAATGAATACCCTGATGCATTTTTATTTCAATTTGAAGTACTTTGTAGGGCCTATGTTAATTGCGCTAATGATCAAAGTTGAATGTGTTTCCCCTTACTCTAAAAGGAATAGCCCTCAGATGGTTCATGAGCCTCAGTGGGAGTTGCATACAAACTTGGGAAGACATGAAACATGTATTCTTGAAAAGGTACCAAGATTATTGCAAGGTCAATGAAGACATCTTAGAAATGACACAAGGAGAAGAAGAGAGTCTGGAGTAATACATGGAACACTTTCAATATAACCTCCAAATATACAAACAAAGGAAACTATGGAAGGAGACCTTAAAAACACTTCTACTCTAGGGGATCCAAGCTGAATATTTAGAAATATTAAATATGATGGGAACAGGTAATGTATTTCAGTTAGCATATGATGATATTTGTGAATTATGTAGAAGGTATTCAAGAGGAAACTTCAAGGCCGGTAAGAATTCTAAGGAACCTTTATCTTTATTTTTGAAATCTGCTGCAAAAATAAGAGTTACGAGCTAAAATCAGTAATTTATTTGAAAATTCTAATGTTGATATCAATGATTCACTAAATTCAGAATTGGTTGTTTTGCAGGTTAAGGAAATATAACCAAAAAACTAATATTTAATGAAGAACAAGGTTTAGAACCAAAAACTAAAGGTCTTCTAGCATCATTGTCATCATATTTGGATCTCTTACGCATTGAAGAAGATCAGTTTTCTAAAGAGATTCATGATGTAACAACTATAATAAATCAATGGCACAAAGACTATATTGAAGTTTGGTTTCAATCTACCATCAATCTGCAACATCATTCCATACTTTAGCAATTCTTGGCACCATCATTTCAAGGGAACTTGATCTCTCATATCCTAGCATTCATAAAGTTATATTTTTATGTTGGGAGTATGAGAATACTTGAGTCACTTCTTTGAAAGTGGCTCCATTGGAAATATGCATACACTTGAACATTTTTTTATATTTCCAAGTAGAATAGGGTAGGATAGAGTAACAAAATAAAACCATGCTTTTGTTTTTTAGTTTTTATTTTTGAATAAGTATGCTCTCTTCCCACGCCTTGTTGAGATCTGGAAGATCATAAAGTAGAAAGATAAGTAATGGGTATGAGATTCTTTCATGAATGCTTTGGAATTGTTAACTATTTGAACAAAATGCTTAAATCATTTTTGTCTTCAATTTTCCAATTTAAATTTGTCACTATTTGTTACTAATAAAAAAAAAAAAAAATCCTTCCTGAAAACAAAATTACAATAATTAAGGGAGGTGAATGAAGAATCCATGGGAAAATGAGCCAACAATTATGGAACCCTTCAAGCTTGAACTTGGGCATGAATTTTTCAGCTGCAACACCCAGATGTAACAATCAGTTGCAACACCCATTTGTGACTTTCCTGTAGGTGAAAATTTATGAGTTTAGATACGTGTGTGTTGCACATCATGGTATGTATTTAGTTTTCATTTATATATAATGCATCCATAAAAATACACATGCTTTATTTCAACATTATATCATTTTTAAGAGTTGCAGTTGCGGCTGCAACAGACTGTGTAAGTCAATATAGGTACTCAATGCTTGAAATTTTTGGTATGGATGTGTGATATATTTAAATTTACATCATTAAAAACATTCCCACCTATTACAGTCACTTTTTGGGATCCATATTTAATTTATTGGATTTTTGTGGCATTTTGGCTTAAATTTTTTTACTGAAACACAGTCGGGACTGTCCGTTTTTGGGAGACCAAATTGACTTATTTTTAAAACCTATTTACATCCTAAGCATACCTTTGAATATATTTTCCAAAACAATTTGAATTTTTGAGATCGGGCATCAAACGAAAAATTTATGGTCAAAATACTAATGAAGTGTCAAGCAGGAAGTTTAGGAACAAAGCTGGGATAGTCACTTTTAGGATGCCTTATTGGACACATCTTTCAAACCTGTTTCATTGGTATATTCCCCTATGAGTCTAGTTTACAACGCAATTTTAATCACTCCATTCCAATATCGTGTACAAATTTTATGGCCAAAATACCGACTACCTATCACAAATCAGTGTTCTTAAAACTCTGTTTCCTAGACTGTTCATTGGGTTATTTGAACCATCAATTCTTATTGGATTCAAAAATTGTGTATAATGGAGATACCTAGATTAATATACTTTCATATCCAATTGGAATCACATCAATCTATTATCAAACGAAAATGTTAATTTCCTAAAACCGTGACTATTGGTCTAGTCCGTAATTCGAAAAACAACTTGTCATGAAGGCTGTTATTGAGAAATTTGGAATATTATTACATAGAATTTTAAAAACCTATTTCTAAGGGACATATACCTATGAATTTACTTTCATTTGGATTTGAAATCACTCAAATTGGACAAGGAACGAAGAAATTATGATCGGAATACTCTTGGTGAGTCTATATGGTCATTGCTCTCCCGCAGGTATAAAGCAGATTTTGCTTCGTTCATTTTTTCTTTGGATTTGTTTTATAAGTAATTGATTTTTATTTTTTTCATAAGTGTTGGATGAAGAGAGACCAATCACCTCTGTTCTTCCATCATCTCATGTTTTATTGAAGGCAAGTGCTAGGTTTTTGCAGGTCCTTGGAAGAAAAAGGTCAATACATGCACGAGTGACTCTTGAAGACTTTTTCTAAATTTGCAAATGAATTGAGCACGCAAAAATAGAGAGATTGATGTGCAAACCATATGAATACCAATGTTTCCGAAGTCAAGTCCCATTGTCACATGCCAAGAATCATTTTAAGACGACATTAAACTCATCACACCTGTCATACCAATTGCTACCGAAAAAAACCTCTCAAGAAGCCAATTGTGCTATAGTAGATTCATTCACCCTCCTCATTTAAAAACCTAAAAATTCATTCATGTCAAAGTCCCATTTTCCGCTGCTTATGTAGTCAACCTTAACCCTTTTATTTGTCATCACTACTACATCACGACTTCACATATGCTTTCAACTTCTAAGTTTCATGTTGGTTCTATTTTTCACTATGATTCTTCACAATCAATTATTTTGTACTCATATTCGATGATGTGGAATTCATTAAGGTCCAGCTTCCAATGTTCTTGTCCCATCGACTCCAACACATCATCTGGGATCGAGATTAGAGTTTTATAGTGCCCTGGTATCTGCATGAATCAATGGTAGATTTTCTTGTTGTTAATCATAGCGATTCATCAATGCCTCTTGATTAACAAATATTGCAGGTGACTCAACTCCAGCACATCCATTCGTACCTGTCAAGATGCACTAAGGTACTTTAGAGCTCACTGTCATTAAAAGTGAGTTGCTTCACATTGGTTAATGGCATACATTAATGGTTGGTAATCCAATTATTTATTTCCATGCTCGACTTCAACACATTCATTCACATGGTAAGAATTGTACCTCAGTTTTGTAGCAGCTGAAGATTATGTGATCTAATGGTTTCAACAGTGACTTGCAGCACCATCTGTTTCAATAGTTTTGCAATTCCTTTCCATTTTATTCCAGTAGTTAGCAGTCTTACATACAGCTAGTACAACATCATTTCATATCAGTTTCAGTCTCAAATAGTTTCAACTCTCAAATACATCTCTCTTAGCAACAGTTTGGCCTACATCAGCTCCAGTAGACATCAATCCATCCATGTCAATCAAAGATTCCACGGAGGTAAAACTTGAAGTAAAATATCATGAGTTTTTTATTTATTAAAGATTTAGGAATATGTCGTGAAGAACCACTAAGCATTATCCATTTCTATTTTCTATATAGAATTTTATATCCATCCATTCCCATCCATGCCCACTCAATTATAACACTTCATCATTCCAATTCATGCACATCCACTTCAAAGTACTACCCAACATCTCACCAACCCAACTATCCAAGCATGAAAAGAATCAAAAGATACCTTATTGTTGTCACACAAGAACCAACAATAGGAAGTCTTGTTGCTGCCACACAATAACGAGCAATAAGAAAAGAATCCTTGCTACTGCCACATAAAAACCAACAATTAGAAGAAATAAAGCAGCAGATACACATGCTAAGGAAATAGGAAAACAATGACAAGCTGGCCACAAAAACCTACAGCAGAAGAAGCTATTGTGAACAAATATTAAGCTGAGATTACTCTAAGCCCCCACATATGGATCACCATGAACCTCATGGTTTCCTTTTCACTCAAACATACACCAGTACATGGTATTTTGCTTCATAATTTTATGGTCATATTATTGCTTGAAGGTTGTTCTTTCCATATTTGGGAATTTTTATGCATGTGGGTACTATAAATCTTTTATGGCTGCAAATTGAATCATACATTATGCTCCAACTCATTTATCAGGAAATGATGCATG
Organism: Pseudotsuga menziesii; assembly: GCA_001517045.1. Classification (NCBI taxonomy): domain Eukaryota; kingdom Viridiplantae; phylum Streptophyta; class Pinopsida; order Pinales; family Pinaceae; genus Pseudotsuga; species Pseudotsuga menziesii. The sequence continues at coordinate 36,189 of LPNX010436559.1, read as the reverse complement.
AGGACATGCTTTGCATTCAGTTTGGGGGAGAAGGACTATTGTGCACTCTATGATATTTTCATTACTGAATAGTCAATGCATTAATATGATACACGCAATATAATTTTCATCCATAGACTGAGGCAGATTACAATTTAGTTGATGAAGTTAATGATTATATCTTGTGTGTTGCAAAAGTGCATATGTTTACAAGCAATTAACTGAACATAAGGCACAGTCCACAAGTGCATGTGTGTTCTAGCATTGAAAGAGAAAATTGCAATTGTCACACTTTCAGACCAACATGTAAAACAAAATTTAAGTATATGTTCAAAATTTAGAGCAACATGAAGATTTTGGCAGAGACAAACAGGTTGGATCATTTACCTTGAATGGAAGTGAAATCAGATTGAATGTTGCAGCCTATAGGTAAGATTGTTCTTTCTTTTACAAGGGTCAATATCTACTACAGGAAAATCCAAGTGAGGCAGATCACTGGCTGAAAATGCAAATTAGTGGTAAACCCAAAATATTGCCAAATTTCTATAACAATCCTATATTTCCAAGATTCGATTTGCAATTTAATAAATGGGTATTCAAAGCACTTTGGAACATTATGTTTTTTATGCCTTCATGCAGTAGTGAGAAAAGTTGAAAATTCGTTGTGGTTGAAATAAGGTTTGCCATACCTAATGGGTTTCTCAAATTGGATATATTAAAGGATTTGATTACTGGGACACTAGTACATTTTGATCCAAAATCTGACGGTTTTTTCCGACGGCGCGTGGATTTTTTATTTTAACCGTGTCAAAAATCAGAAAGATTAAATTTTTTTTTGAAATAATGGGCATAAGCGTCGCTTAAGCGACGGACATCCTCCTAAGTGTCGCTTAAGCGACGGCGTTAAAATTGCTATCCTCCAAAGTGTCACTTAAGCGACAGTTTGCCTCCCAAGTGTTGCTTAAGCGACGGCTCTAAAAAGGTAGGATTAATACTAAATCGGTTGTCACCTTTGCATATGCCTCCACATTAACGTATTTCGGTTATTACCTTTGCATATGCCTCACATTAACGTGATTCACATAGCCTTGTTATGTATTATTTTTAAGTTCTCCTTTACTTAAATTTATTTTGAAGGCTAACATTAGGAACTACGTAGGTTTTCTTAACCAACAATAATAATAAAAGCTATTTTGCATCCTAGCATTAGATACTAAGTAGGATTTCTTAACAAAGAATAAAAAAATTCATTGCTGCAAACATGCAAAC
>LPNX010436559.1:5913-31225 GCA_001517045.1 Pseudotsuga menziesii | reverse complement strand
TTGTGTTCAACAATGTTCACACTTGCATCCAATTGGAATTGGGTTGAACAAGATAATGGCTAAATTGCTTGAGATGCATACACAGAGTGTGGGATCTGTGCCGAGTTATTTTGCTGGTGAACTATATGTGAAGTTCCAAATGGGATCAGAGTTGTTATGTATGGGATACATCTATGTTATGAAGTCAAATTAATGAGCCTTTTTGTTTTGGAGAATGGTGGGACTGATATATTACAGACATTGATGGAATCTCCAGAATTAACAGTGGGCACTATTGATTCAACCGCTGAAACAACAAAAAGTCAGGTTATCTCGTCAACTATTGAAATCAAACAGTGTTGTTTTCATTGTTATTTACTAGTATACTGAGATAAAATTTTCCATGCAGGGTCAGACATCAATAACATCACCAACGGATTTGAACATTCAACCTCGTTTGGTGCCTTTGATTGCAAACTTCTTAAAGAAAAAACAACAACATTCATCATCTGAAAGGAGACCAGTTGCCATTCTGGAATTCAGAAATGCTGATTAAATTTTAATTTATAGGACTTCAAAACTTGAAGCCTAAATATCATCATTGATATTCCCCTGTCAAGTACACAAGGTGAAAAGTATATTGAAGGGATCCAAGCTTGAGCTTTGGATTCTTCTTCAATACTTCTTTGATCAATGTATTTATAGTAGATACCATGTACTTGGTGGTCTTGGTTGATGACTAACCAATTTCATCAATGTGGTGGTTTTGGTTGACCACCAACCACTTTCATTTGATCAATCTCTTTGGTGGTGTTGACCACATACCATTTTCACAATATAATCCCGTCTTACGGTGCTAGAGAGGGCCATTTTGTCTTCATCACTGTGCTCTCCCCCTTGAGGAGCAAAAGTGTACCTTTCTCATTTTATTAAGCAGCTTGTTCATCTTGTAAGTTGTTGGATAACACTGCATAGTTTGGGTGCTTTAGGGCTATAATCCCATTCAAAAAGCATTCTAACAAATTTTTTTCTTTTTTTTCTGCAAGTCAAACAATTGAGCAGCTTTTATCTCTCTTTGAACTTTGAACCTTTTTAACTTTTCATTTGAAATGCACAATGTACAAATTGAACCTTTTTAACTTTTCCATCTTGTAGAGTAACCTACCCTGAATTTTCTCCCTTTCTTCATCTAGTGTGCAATGTCTTGACAGAGTGAATATGTCAAAGCAGCTCTGTGTAAGAATCAAATCAGTAACAGGAATGTTTGCCTGAGATGGTGGATACTTGGACAATGGGTGAACGGTTTTAGAAGAGGTGATGAAATGAATGTATGTATAGCATCATTGATCAAATTATTAGAGCCAAAGCAAGAGCAATTTCTGTATGTCATTCAGGGTGGCAATTTCTGTATGTTTAAAAGATCTTCCATCTTGTAGAGTAACCTACCCTAAACATGATAGTTATTCTTACCCAAAAAAAAAACAATTAGTGTGGCTTGAATGAGACCTGAACTTATTAAGTGGATCAACTGTCAAAATAATAAGCCTCACGTGACAGTTTGTTGAAAGTAATGGATCACATAACCATTGAATTAAGTTCTGAGAAATTGAATCTTCTATATTTGGCAAGTGAATCTTCAATATGAAGCAACTTGGCAATACTTTTACCTTCAGGACAGCCTTAAATCAGCTAGAAGGACCCAGTTTATATATATATATATATATATATATATATATATATATATTCTCTATTAGCAGGTACATCATTTTGTGAGGTATTATGTGCCCTACATGCAGACACTGTACAGATTTTGGAAACATTGCCTACGTGGATGATGGCCATGGTGAGAAATCTTATGGAGAAACAATTAGTAAATTCCAAGATGGTGAACGATCTGAGTTATCGATCACGGTACAAGGTTCATTTGGCACAAAAGTATGTTGGAAACCAAGCTAATTCCTCTTTATTGGTCAGAATGATTCTAGCTTGGTTAGAATAAGAACAGTAATATCCAATTTATAATGTTCATTTATTTCTTTTTATCTCTGTTGGATGTTATTGACATTTTGCTTGTTACTGAGTATATTGCAATGAGATTTTTGCCTTTTACTTATCAAGTGAGCTTTTTTTTATGTCAATCTGTTTGTTTTATGTCAATGTCAAGTAAACTTATGTCTTGGATGTTTTCTGCTGTCTGATATTGTGCACTTGAGCTTTCATCTTCTGAGATCATCCTCGATATTTTTTGATAATGATATGAATCTATTTTTCTATATGTTGCAGCTTAGCATGGGGAGTTTCTATTGATGGTATACCTGCTTAATTGCAAAGGCAGCTTGACAAATTGTAAAAAGCATTCCTCCGGAAAGAGCATCTCATTCTCTTACATCTTCGTCTACTTACATTGCTTCCTTCACATCAATTGTAAATTCATATTCTTGATCACACCCAAGATATGAATCACACATGAAATATAATGTATATTTCTTTTCTCCAAGCTCTGATGGTGCAGTGAAATCAAGCTTAACCTTAGATTTTCTCTGAAGTGATACTCTCTTAATAGATAGCAACTGATTGCTACTTGGATCCCCAACAACTAGCCAGCAACCTTCTTCTTTTGGTTTGGGATACCTGGGTGCATCAACTAGACCTAATTCCTGTCTTCTTTCTAGATCTCTTTCTAGATCTCTTTCAAGAGTAACTTGCAATGTAACATTTTCCCCGGAACTCACATCATCACTCTCTAATATATCATATGCTAGATCAATGTTTGGAAAGCGGTTACAAAAACGAGCAATGTCCAACAACTATGCATCTGACATCTGCAATAAATCACGTCTTTCGTCATCCTCCATCTCAACTAAATCAAAAACCGTCTCAATGCTTTTACCTGGATTTTCCTGGCACTTTTTGGCAAGTTCCTTCGTAAAATGTGGAAGCTGCAACAAGACAGAATCATGCTCCCAAAGACCCTGGGTAACCATCTGGGTCAATTCCATTGCTGCAAGAGCTGGGTTCAACCAACCATTACTAGAAATAACATCCACCATTGCCTGAAGAAGCCGACTCGAAGAGAGGAGGACCTCTCGCTGGTCAAGTGCTAGGTTCCCAGCAATAACATGCCTAGAGAAGTAAGCTTGCAACAATGCATTTGCCTTCACATGGGGATCAGTATATTTTGGTTTATCAACAGAAAATCCTTGATGATTTATTAATTTTCTTATAGTTTCTTCTTCACCTGGACATATCGGGAGTTGTGAATACTCTGAAGCAGAAGCAAGAATTTCAAGGAGCCCCTTCAGCTTTGTCTTTGCAGTCAAGGATGAGCTAAAGAGCTCGAAGGTGGTGTAGCTGATATAATAATACGAAGCTATCATGCCAAGGTTTAAAGGTGAAAGATACATGTCATCTTCTATGGCCACACACTTGCTTGACTCCAAATCAGTCAATGTGCTCCAACAACTGTGATGGGAATTTATATTCCCTTATTTCTTATCTAACACCAGTATACATGGAAGCATACCTCACGAAATTGGCGACCTGACAAGCTTGACATACCTTGCACTGGCTGACAATCTCTTAAGTGGCAGAATTCCACCGGAATTGGGCATGTTCCAGAGGTTGGAAAGATTGCGCCTGCGGAACAATAAGCTACAAGGAAGCATTCCAACTGAGAATTAGCAAAAAAAAAAATTAATTTTAAAAAAAAAAAATTCCACAAGCGTCGCTTAAGCGACGGTTTCTGCTGTCGCTTTTCCGACGCCTTTTCTAGATCTCCGTCGCTTATCCGACGGTAATATGTGTCGCTTTTCCGACGTTTATTTTAATATGTGTCTCTTTTTCGACGGTACTATGTGTCGCTTTTCCGACGGTTTTAGTTGATATTCGTCACTTAAGCGACGGTTACGAAGGTTATTTTCTCAAAAAAATTTGCTGCTGTCGAAAATATTCCGTCGCTTAAGCGACGCTTTACATTCAAGCGACGGTTACATAAGTGTCGCTTAACCGACGGTTATTTAAGTGTCGGTTAACCGACGACAAGTTTTCGACCCTTAAAAAAAAATCAAAGTGTCGTACATGCGACAGGAAAGTGTCGAAAATCCGACACGACGGCCGTCGGATTTTTGGTCGAAATGTAGTAGTGGGACTTGTGTGTAATCAATTTGTTGGTTGCATTAAGCAATGGGTTGCAGATCTTAAACCATTTATTTGCAAATATTATGAGCTAATTTCCTGTAGCAGCTTGTTTTCTTTGTCAATCAGTGCCACTATTATGGAGATGAATGTATTTTCTAACCTAGAGTTATTGGAATTCTCAAGCAACAAAATCATAGTGGACAGACAAGCGGCTCTCCTTATTTTTCATTGATGATGACAAAATGGCTAATAGTGTCTTATCCAACAAACTAAATGCACATGAGTATAAAACATAGACATGGGTATAAAACACAGTCTAAGACAGACAAGATTTGACACTGTCAAGAGTTGAATTGGGCCTTTGAATTATGCCAAACAAATTCTATGATTTATAACTGCAGGCTGAATTTCTTTTAAGGATGACAAGAATTGTTGTTTTCCCAAGCGCTCTCTAAATGGTGAGGACAGATTCAAAACTAAAATTCATAGGTTTGAGCTATCTTGAGGATACTTTGAAGCAGTCATAGTTGGTACACCAAGTATGAACAAATTAAATTACATATGATGTTGGGTTGAAGGCACTATTATACAAATGAATTGTGAATTTGGGATATCAACAGTATGTTTCTCTTTTTGCCATAATTTCTCTTGCTAACAGTATGGCTGAGTTTTTGTATGGAGTAAATTTGTCTCATTAAAGGATTGCATGCTCTATTTAAACCAAGATAATAAATTAGTTACCTTCAAGCCCAACACTTAATGTGAAATCTGTGATCAGTGGGAACTCATGACATTAACAATCATGATGGCTAGTTCACGTTTTATATATACACGGTTTTTTTTAAACAGAGCAGAAATTGAAATGGGCATATCTCCCAAACGGTGATATGGGTCTATGTGAAATTTGGTGAGTAGATGCACCAAGGTAATATGAGCAATACCTGAAAGTTGCAGCAAAACCCAGTTCGTGATTTCTGAGAAATCAAACATAATCACCTATTGCCATTTTTCCTATATCTCGAAATCCGTGCATCAGATGGATTTGATTTTCGACATGAAGAAGCATTGTGGTAAGAGGAACACAATCATTGATCCGGTGGATTATTCATATTCAAAATTAAACTAATCCAATATGGTACAAGGTTTATTAATCTATGGTTTTAACTCATATGCTAAACATTATATGCACAGCCCGCGTAGTTATAGCATGGTGCGCAGTTATCGCATAGTGCGCAGGGACCGCGCAGCGCAGTTTGCGCATGAGTCGCGTAGTTGTGCGTGAGTCGCACAGTCTATGTATGAGCCGCGCAGTTATCGCATGCCACGCAGATGGTGCGTAGCTTATCGCATGGGCGCACAGTTATGTATGGGCCGCGCAACTTACGAACCGTCGAAGTCGAGCATCGAATGGTTCGTGGAGGTTACCCATATGCTACGACCTTTGTATGCTGCGACGGCGGATCAGGTATATGGCGAAGACCTCATATGCTGCGACATTTGTAACTTTTGTAATGGCATCAAACGGTTACGTTACGTGGCATAGCCCAGTTGCAAGTCATTGCAACGTGTTGTGAGTCGGCACATGTGCGTGGAGTTGGTTGCAACGTTTTGGGGATATGGAACGTCGTGGTAACATAACGCTTGGGCAGCGATTTGGCGGGGTTGCATGATTCAGTTTTAGCATATGGTTGTAACGATAAATAAAAGATAACAGCTGTGGTCCGTTACATTCCTCTGGCAAAATGCTTAAATAGAGGATACAGGCCACAGAAGAGAGGGCAGCAGATTGTTTGAGAGCGCAGAGCATCGTTTCTCTGTTATGAGAAGCTTAGAGAGATTTTGCTGTGACGTGTCCAGATGCTGTTACTGTAGAAGTCGACATTCTCTGTTATAGTTTAGCTTTCTTTGTCTTTGAATGCTAATTGTAATTTCTAGAAGAGAGGTCTTCAAGACTTTGTACGGCATTCTGTTTATAGTTGCTGAAGTTGATTCCAAAACCATTTTTGTACCATTTCAAAGAGATTAATTGGATCGGTACCCATTGGAGAGGGACCCGGAGATGTAGCCCAGTGGAGGGGGTGAACTCCGTTATCAACTTATGTTTGTGACTCTCTGATTCTGGGTTTTCTTCTTTATATCTGCTTATCAGTCTGGTTGTTCATTTATGTTCTGTTCTGAGCATTTAATTTCTGTTAGTGCTGTTCCATTAATTAACCTGTTGCATGCATTTTTTTAAAACAAACCTTTAATGCACATAAGTTGAGGTCCGATGGATCATATTATGGTATCAAAGCTGGTTGACTGCTTGTGCAAGTTTATGAATGCTTACTAGGTTCAGTTTAAAGCGTGGTGAAGGAGAATCGATTGAAGGAGATCCTGAGATTGGCTCAAGGAGAACATTCTCAAGAACCATGTCTTCTCCACGAGGGGAAGAAGAAAGACATACAGAACGGGAAAAACTTGTTATTTCAGAAACTGAGTTTCTGGAGGCTTTTATGAGCATGAAATCCATGATGGAAATTCTACTGGATGAGCGAGCAGAAAGGAAGAAGAAAGAAGAAGGATCTTCATCTAAAGATGCAGAAGTGAAGAAGGAAGAAAAGGGTAAAGGAGAAGGAGGTGATGGTGATCTTCCTGAAACTAATCAAACTTTCTCTTCTTCTCACACTTCTCATTCAAATAATGCAAGTCCTAATATGCCTTATTTCAAATTGGATGTGAAATTTGAATTGCCAATTTATAATGGAGATTTGGATGCTGAAAAGTTAGACAATTGGATCAAGCAGCTTGAAGTATATTGCAGGGTGCAGGGAATTACTGATGACCCTTCCAGAATTCAATTGGCCACTTTGAGAATGAGTGGAATGGCTCTTACTTGGTGGGAGAGCAAGATTCAGCAAGATCTTCGAAAGAATGGTAAAATTATTTCAATTTGGAATGAATTCATTGAAGTATTAAGGAAGCAATTTTATCCTTTAGGTCACATGCAGCAATTAATAATGAGCTGGAAAACTTTTAGACAAGCTAAAGGACAAAGCATTCAAGAATATACTCATGAATTTATAAAGAGGGCTATTGCATTAAATGTTGCATTAGATACCCAGGAAACTCTTCTTAAGTACATTGGTGGCATGCATTCTTATTTGCGACATACTTTGTTGATGTTTAACCCCAGTACCTTGGATGATGTATGTGTTCAAGCTACACATTTAGAAGCTAGGGGAAAGCATGCTAATGATACTTTTGGGAAGAAATCCTTTAAATTTGACAGCAAGTCGAAAGGTCAAGATACGGGGAAAAAGAAGATGGCTATTGTTAAGAAAGAGGGTGAAAAGCCTACATGTTCACATTGTCAGACGGGACATGATGTCTCTAAGTGTTGGAAACTTCATCCGGAGTTAAGGCCAAAGAAGTACAGAGGAGACAAATATAACGGCAAAGCAAAAGCTACTGCAGCAGTTATTTAGGACTTGGGATCCGACTCAGGTGATGAAACCAAGGTTACAGCTGTCAGAATCCAGGGTAAGAATAAAAGTATCCCACTTTCCATTGATGCAAAATCAAGTTCTAGTGCAAGTACAAATCTGCCATCTACTTCTAAGCAAAATGATAAAGATAGAAGTGCATTGTTTCATGTTCGTGTCATTGCAAATCACACAAAGACTGATACATTGTTTGATAGTGGTTCACAAGTAAATCTAATATCAGAAGAAGTGGTTAAGAAATTGCATTTAGTTACTATGCCTCATGAAAAACCATATCCTCTAGGTTGGGTTACTAATGATACACGATTGCAAGTTACGAAGAAATGTGTATTGAAGTTTGCAATTACTAAAAAGTTCATAGATGAGGTAGAACTAGATGTAGTACCACTTGACATTTGTGGAATTGTACTTGGGAGTCCATATTTGTATGACCGGAAAGCAGTCTTTTATAGAGAGCAGAATAAGTATCATCTTTTTAAAGATGGTGTAGAATATATTGTACAAGCACATAAGATAAAAACCAATCTAGCAATAGTCACTGCAGGACAAATGAAGAGGTTGGTAAATTCTCGTAAGAGTTTTGTGTTAATGATGGTTAAGATGAAAAATGATGAGATCTCTAAATATTTTGAAGGATGTGACCCTAAGCATAAATCTGAACTAATTGAAATCATTTCTGAGTATGATGATTTGTTTCAAGATCCGAAGGGGTTACCACCGAAGAGAGAGATTCAGCATGAGATACATTTGCAGCAGGATGTGCCACTCCCGAACATAGCCATGTACCGGATTTCTGTAATGCAGAATGAGGAAATCAAGAAGCAGGTTTAGGAGCTGATTGAGAAGGGGGTCATTTGGCCCAGTACTTCTCCTTGTGGCTCTCATATAGTCTTGGTTCCGAAGAAGGATGGGTCTTGGAGGATGTGCATCGACTATAGGGCCCTTAACAAAATCACCATTAAAAACAGGTATCCTCTTCCTCGCATTGATGATTTGCTTGATCAGTTGAAACATGCAACTTACTTCACAAAATTGGATTTGTGTAGTGGGTATCATCAAATCCGTGTTGCTGAGAATGATTCTTGGAAAATAGCGTTTAAAACAAAACAGGGTTTGTATGAATCGCTTGTGATGCCTTTCGGGCTCTGTAACGCACCTGCTACTTTCATACAGGTCATGAATGATGTCTTTCATTCATTCAATGATGATTTTGTAATTGTATATCTGAATGATATCCTTGTGTTTAGTAAAACATGGGGAGAACACATTGTACATGTGAAGAAAATTTTTGATGTACTGAGGAAGGAGAAGCTTTATGTAAAAATGTCTAAATGTGACTTTGCTAAAACTTCTTTAGTATATCTGGGACATATTATTGGTGGAGGCCACCTGCGAGTGGACCCAGCCAAGGTTGCTGTCATTGTAAACTGGCCACGGCCTAACACTGTTACTGAAGTCAGAAGTTTTCTAGGTGCGGTTCAGTATTGGAGAAAATTCATTTTGGGGTTTTCTTCCATTGCTGTGCCTTTACATGCTTTGACAAGTGTTAAAGAAATTTTCCAGTGGGGAGGCAAGCATCAGAGAGCCTTCAACGCTTTGAAGGAAAAGATTAGCACAGCACCAGTTCTGACATTGCTAGATTTGCAGCAGCCATTTGATATCGAGACCGATGCCAGTGGGTTTGCCATGGGAGCCGTTTTGATGCAAGGGAGGAAGCCAGTTTGTTACCATTCAGAAATGTTCTCTACTGCGGTAAGTAACTATCCGACCTATGACAAAGAATTGTATGATTTAGTACAGAGTGTGAAGAAGTGGAAACATTATATCATGGGAAAAGAGACAGTTATACATACTGATCATCAACCACTTCAATATTTACAATCTCATACTAAAATACAACAAAGTAGGCATTTAAGATGGATGGGATTCTTACAACAGTTTCATCTTGTAATTAAGTACAAAAAGGGAATTCGTAATAAGGCAGCATACATGTTATCAAGGCCTCCTTTAAATGCTTCAATCATTCTTCAAAACAGTTCATTAACACATGAAAGTTATATTGAACAGTATGCAGAAGATAAAGATTTTAAGAAAGTATATGCATCACTAATACATGGTAAACAGGAAGAGAACTATTATGTGCATAATCAACTCTTGTATCATCTTGGTAAACTCTGTATTCCAGAGAAAGAGAGAGTGTATGTGATTCGAGAAGCACATAGTTCACTGATTGCAGGACATTTTGGAGTAAGTAAAACGTTGTCTGTATTGCAGAATCATTATTATTGGCCTCAAATGCAAGAAATTGTAGCTAAATATATAAGAGGTTGTGTTATGTGTGCAACAAGTAAGCCTAGCAATAGGAAATTGGGTTTGTACACTCCTCTTCCAGTTTCTTCCCGTCCTTGGGAAAGCATTTCTATGGACTTTGTAGGGGGACTACCTATGTCTAGAAAAGGGCATGATTACCTATATGTTGTTGTGGATAGATTCAGCAAAATGTGTATCTTAATGCCATGTAATAAACAGATCACTGCTGAACAAATAGCTTGTCTATTCTTTCAGAATGTTTGGGTACATTTTGGGCTACCCATGTCTATTGTATCTGATCGGGATTCCCGGTTCTTGGGAGAATTCTGGTCAACTTTATGGGAGCTTAGGGATACTAAACTTAAGAAAAGTACAGATTTTCATCCACAGACCGATGGACAAACAGAGGTAGTGAACAGGACAGTGGTTCAGCTACTCAGAGGATATTGTAGTAAACATCCTAAACTTTGGGATGAGCAGTTGCAGTTTATACAGCATGCTTACAATCATGCAGTTCATTCTTCCACGAAAAAATCTCCTTTTGAAACTTGTTTTGGTTATCTGCCAAAGACACCGATGGACTTCTCTTTTGGCAAAGATGCAGTGGATGGACATCATGATGCAGATAAAGCTTTAAAGTTCATTCAGAGAATCCAAGCAGTGCAGCAGGCAGTCCAGGAACAGTTGGAGAAGAGCCAGGCATGACAAGCATCGAGTTGATCATCAATTTCAGGTTGGTGACAGAGTTTGGTTTCATATCACCAAAGAAAGAATGAAAGGTGAAGGTAAAAAGCTTAATCCTATCAGATATGGTCCTTTTGAGATCTTGGAAAAGATCAGTACTAATGCTTTTCGCTTGAATTTACCTCCATACATGCAAATTTATTCAGTTATCAATGTTGAGAATCTTAAACTGTATGAGCCTCCTATGATCATGGATGAGGAAACTAACATACAGATTCCTTCAGTTGATGATATGGCACCTGAATATATGAAAGATTTGCAGGATGATGTTATTCTTGACAGAAATGTAAGGACTTCATGAAGGGGGAATGCTGAGTACCTTCGAGTGGGGCTTAAGGGCATGCATCCTAGCAAAGCAAAATGGATGGAGATTGGAAAAGTGAGGGAGTTGTACCCGCACTTATTTGCCAAGTAATTCAGGCTTTTGGTGGTCCAAAAGCTCTCCAATGGGGAGGAATGATCCGGTGGATTATTCATCTTCAAAATTACACTGATCCAATATGGTACAAGGTTTATTAATCTATGGTTTTAACTCATATGCTAAACATTATATGCACAGCCCGTGTAGTTATAGCATGGTGCACAGTTATCGCATAGTGCGCACTTTGCGCAGGGACCGCGCAGCGCAGTTTGCGCATGAGTCGCGTAGTTGTGCGTGAGTCGCACAGTCTATGTATGAGCCACGCAGTTATCGCATGCCACGCAGATGGTGCGCAGCTTATCGCATGGGCGCATAGTTATGTATCGGCCGCGCAGCTTGCGAACCGTCGAAGTCGAGCATTGAATCGTTCGTGGAGGTTACCCATATGCTGCGACCTTTGTATGCTGCGATGGCGGATCAGGTATATGGAGAAGACCTCATATGCTGCGACATTTGTAACTTTTGTAATGGCATCAAACGGTTACGTTACATGGCATAGCCCAGTTGCAATTCATTGCAACGTGTTGTGAGTCGGCACATGTGCGTGGAGTTGGTTGCAACTTTTCGGGGATATGGAACGTCGTGGTAACATAACGCTTGGGCAGCGATTTGGCGGGGTTGCATGATTCAGTTTTAGCATATGGTTGTAACGATAAATAAAAGATAACAGCTGTGGTCTGTTACGTTCCTTTGGCAAAATGCTTAAATAGAGGATACAGGCCACAGAAGAGAGGGGGGGCAGACTGTTTGAGAGCGCAGAGCATCGTTTCTCTGTTATGAGAAGCTTAGAGAGATTTTGCTGTGACATGTCCAGATGCTGTTATTGTAGAAGTCAAAATTCTCTGTTATAGTTTAGCTTTCTTTGTCTTTGAATGCTAATTGTAATTTCTAGAAGAGAGGTCTTCAAGACTTTGTACAGCATTCTGTTTATAGTTGCTGAAGTTGCTTCCAAAACCATTTTTGTGCCATTTCAAAGAGATTAATTGGATCGGTACCCATTGGAGAGGGACCCGGAGACATAGCCCAGTGGAGGGGGTGAACTCCGTTATCAACTTCTGTTTGTGACTCTCTGATTCTGGGTTTTCTTCTTTATATCTGCTTATCAGTCTGGTTGTTCATTTATGTTCTGTTCTGAGCATTTAATTTCTGTTAGTGTTGTTCCATTAATTAACCTGTTGCACACATTCTTTAAAAACAAACTTTTAATGAACATAAGTTGAGGTCCGACGAATCAATCATCAAGTTTTAGAAAAAATGGTTGCATGGTTTTTGAGAAAATGACTATCATCACCTACAGCCAATTTGCATTTTTCTTGAAATCCGTGATGTGAGTTTCTCTTATTTTTGGTGTGGAAATGCATTAGAATGGTAAATACTTGATTAAAAAATTTCAGCAAAACCCAGTTTGTATTTTGTGAAATATTGGTTCAGGAAGTTTAGTTGCAACACATATTTATTCATGTTTGTCTGCAAAAGTGTAGAAATTGAAATGAGCATATATTGCAATTGGTAAATTGGATTCTCATTATTTTTGGACAAGAAGTGCATAATATCAAGATGAACAAACCTAGTAAGTTTCATCCCAATCCAATGCACGATTTTTGAATAAAATGACCATCATCACCTACAACCAATTTGCATTTTTCTCGAAATCCATGATATGGGTATCTTTGATTTTTGGTGTGTAGGTGCATTGGACTAGTAAAAACCTTTTTGCAAAATTTCAGTGGAACCTTATTCATCGTTTGGGAGAAAATGACTTTGGAAGTTTTCTACTCAAAAGGCAGTGATTGCGCTAAATTTAACGCTCTTTGGTTGTGACTCCACTAAATTTAACACTCTTTGGGCTGTGACTCCACCAAATTGTTCACGAAATTTAGCGTTCTTTGGGTTGTGACTCCGCTAAATTTAGCGCTATTTGGGCTGCGACTCCGCCAAATTCTCCGCTAAAAACGTTGTGACTCCGCCAAATTTTCTGCTAAATCCTCCGTTAAGCAGCTGCGACTCCGCCAAATTTTATGCAAAATCCTCTACTAAGCAGCTGCGACTCTGCAATTTCTGTTAAACTTTCCATTTCTTCTAGTTGTGACTGTTCCAATGATAAAATGAAAACACCAATTGAAAGAGTCTTTCTAGTTTTGATGGTACACAGGTTTTGGGTTGCATGATGACATGCAACAAGTTCAATTTGGGGGAGATGTTGGGTCACGGATTTGTCCATATTTTCATCACATATCGACATACATTTCATCTCTCTTCTTCATATTATTATCCATTTATCATGCCATTTTCCATCCATTTGTTGTAATTGAGCGTAAAATACCATGTTATTTTCAATGATGCTTTAGTGGTTAATCATAATTATTTTCCTTTATTTTTAATGAATTGAAAAATATTATGCATAATTTTACTAATGATGGTTTTTTGAGTGATTTTTCACGTACAGGACACTCACAGCTAGCTGTTACAACTAGTAACAAAAAATGCATGTCATATAAGAACACCTTGATTCGCATCTCGATTTACAGGCAGATGGAAAAGAATCTCGAAAATCTGAGACATGGGTTTTGTGCGTAACGGCCTCATTTACCTTACTGTAAGGAAATCGCCAAAAAAAGATACGGTTTAGGATATACAGTTGGTTCTATAAACGTGTAATTCTCAGATTTACTATTACGGGCAATTTTCCAAATTAGCAAATTTGTTGAAACAGATCACAAGTTGGGGATTTGGTTTCTCATTCTCCTGAGAGAATTTTATGTATAAATATGTAATCAATCTCATTGAGAAGGGAGGAGAGCAAAGTAATGTTACGCTGTAGGATTTGATCCAGACTCTATTGTAATACTTTCATTCTGATAATGCATGCTGACAGTTTCTTAATTCTGGAGTTGTAGACTTTCATTGTGGAGATCCATCTCTATATAGTGGAGGAAGGGACCTCTTCCTTGAGCAGATGTTGATAGTGCTGATTGTAACTGTGTTATTTTATAAATTATTTTATTACTTAGTTAATGCTTTCAGTCTTTAGATTTATCATAGTTGTATGCTTTTATTCATTATATTTGTCATAATTGTTTTCCTGTTAATTCGTTTGATAGATCATTGGCCAACATAGCATTTCTTTCAAATTTATGTATTTAGATCTTGCTTCATAAGAATTAATTTTGTTGAAGTGTGATTAGATTTACAGTTTGGATTTACGAATAGGATTGGGGTTTGTTTTCTTTTCAAGAAGGTGTGATCTAGTTTATAATGAGTTTTGATTTCATACCAATAGATCAACAGTGCCAGGTAGAAATTGTTCTTGCATAGATATTGCACGATAGCTTTGAAATAAAAGACTTCCTCGGGTTGACAATTTATGTTTTAAGAGTTTCAGCTATTTAATTAATTAGACAATTAATCCGACCAACAATGAGGGGGGGAGGGGCCATAAGAGCTTCCACCTTCACGTGGTTGGCCCTGTTTAGTAGAGAATATTAAAGTTTTCTCAAAACATAGAGGAGCTCAATGAATGGTAAGGAATTATACATTAAAAACAGTTATTTCTATAATTGTAGTGTTTAAATTTTACTTTTGTTATTTGCTTCCCCATTGGAATTTGTTACAGATAACGTTGGGAAACATTTTCATAGTTCAGAGGAAAAAATGGCATTTTGATGTGATCAATGGCCTTATATACATAGTGTTGTGGTTCTCCATGTTTCCTTAGGTGATCTCTTTCTACCAATTGTTTTACTTGAATAGTATTGTAATTTACATTGCTAAATTAAAAAATTTCAACAACAGCAAAATGTTCATTAATATTGTTCTTTCTAATCATTGAGACAAACTATTGAAACCGTATTTATTTAGCTTCGTTTTGTTAATTTCATAAACAGACAAATATTAATTTGATGGGTTCTAACATGAAATTATTGCATCAGGAAAATATTTGTAGTATGTTGAATGATTTTTTGAAAGGTAAAGCAAAAGAAGACAGTGTGAAGCTCCACAAAGGTAAGTTGTAACAAAAAATTTATAAATGGTATCGACAACATATTCCTAATTCCCATACATGTTTTGCTTTAGTTAATTTGATTTGTATTCCATACTTGCTCAAATTCTACCATTATGTATTCCCTATAATTTTAACTTGCTTGAATTGATAATAGAATATATCCAATATGCTTAGAAGTCCAAAAACATGGACAACATGTTTTGTTGCCTAAAAATGTTAGGTTCCTTGTTGTCGATTTTGAATGGTTTTCTTTGTAACAGAATTGTTGTCAAAATAATAGATACGTTTTTCACATCTTATTAGATTGCAGATACAAACCTAGGGTTTCCCAAGATCTCTATATATGGTCAAAAGTGATCATATCAAAGAGATGTGAATTTTCCTTGATCTATATAGCCAGAGGTTGTAAAATTAGTTTATGGATTTGTTGATTGTTCTTCATCCACGTAATCGCCAACATGGAATCTCCATAGACCTGAAGTCAATGAAGACCTTTCACAAGTGATAGAGATCTTCTCACAACAAAACCTCTCTTGGTCACTAGGGATAGAGATCTTAGTCCATTGACTATTTGTTATAATCAAATTTGGTTCACTTTATCAAACACTCATAGCCCTAGAAATATACTCATGGTCCACCCATATCCATTCATCTATGTCCTAAATTTGGGAATAGAAGATAAAAGTATTAAAACTTTGTCCTAGACACATTCTATAGATCCCTCAAAGGAAATAAAACACAACAAGAAAATACTTAAACAATAGTAAAATGAAGAAGTAGGGATCTAGGGGAATCAAGGAACAAAACAAGTAGCAATTACAACTTGATCAGATCATACAATCCAAAGGAGGAGGTTAAATCCAAGAACTACAGCTTAAGGCAAGTAGTAAGAACATTAATTTTTTCATAGTTGAGCCAAGTTTAGATTAATATGGAACCATATCTCAAATTTTTCCCTTCTAATGGAACAAAGAAAAAAAAATTAAGTAACAAAGAATGTTTCATATAACCCTCATCAAGCCATTCTTTTTGCATAAACTATGGCAAACATTTAGATTGGCCTTAGATTTGGCCATATTGGTTGTTTTCCTAACCAAACATATTGAACCAAGTATTTCGAGGTAAAAAAATTGGTGTCACATAATTTACATTAAATGACATATCCCCCATACTAGGTTATAAAGAACCTCATTACTCTATGCAATCCTGTCCTAGGGTTTGAATCCTCAAACCCTAATTCTTCCACTCTTACATCATCATAAGCATCAAGACTTCAATGTAGAATCAAGAATGCAATAACTCTATGATATTTTCCTAGCCTTACATACCATAAGAATAAAGATCCAAAAACATGCAAGGTGTTAAATATACTCTCAATGTCTTCTACTAGGGTAGAAACCTTAGTGTTACAATAAGATACATAATAACCATCATTGATAATGGTGTAATGTTCTCTAGGGTTTGCATGTATAAAACAAACCTTAGTCATCACAAAAAAAACCTAACATCACAAATGAGCAAGCTCTCCAAGAACATCTAAGACATTTATCATCCCTTGCCTTCTCCTAAGGTTTCCACATGAACCCTAAGCCTCCAAGACAAGTATCATGAAGGGTACAAATGATGAATGAATATGAGATATTTCTCCTCCCTTATATATGCAATAAGGTGAGGGAGAATAACATAAAATAAGGACAAGTTTCCCTACAAGTAACCAACATGGATAACCCACATGGAGCACTCTACAATCCAAGCCTGTCACACAAACTCTCCACATTAGCATGGTTGTCTTCCTCATGGTTTTCACACAATAGCCATGTTAAATCGTATAGGTATGTGGAAAGAAAAATCTAGTGTTGGCCTCCAAATATACTTTCTTGTCCTAGGGTTTGAATCCTCAAACCCTAATTCTTCCACTCTTACATCATCATAAGCATCAAGACTTCCATGTAGCATCAAGAATACAAGAACTCTATGATATTTTCCTAGCCTTACATACCATAAGAATAAAGATCCAAAAAACATACAAGGTGTTAAATCTACTCTCTGTGTCTTCTACTAGGGTAGAAACCTTAGTGTTACAACAAGAGACATAATAACCATCATCGACAATGGTGTATTCTTCTCTAAGGTTTACATGTATAACACAAACCTTAGTCATCAGAATAAAAATCCTAACATCACAAATGAGCAAGCTCTCCAAGAACATCTAAGACGTTTATCATCCCTTGTCTTCTCCTAAGGTTTCCACCTGAACCTTAAGTCTCCAAGACAAGTACCATGAAGGGTACAAATGATGAATGAATATGAGATATTTCTCCTCCCTTATATATGAAACTAGGTGAGGGAGGATAACATAAAATAAGAACAAGTTTCCCTACAAGTAACCAACATGGAGAACCCACATGGAGCACTCTACAATCCAAGGATGTGCATATCAAACTAGGGTTTTGTCCAACCCCAAAAGTGAGATTCACTCCAAGTCAAGATCTTGGGATCAATTACCCTCCTCCAATATGGTTTCGTCTCCAATAGGGTGTTAGTCCTACACTCTCTCTTCCATGGTGTCTTGATGTCCAAGTTCCCTTCTGTAAGTCGTTTCTCTAATTGTGTGTCAAATTTCCTTCTGATATACATTGTGGTCAATAAGATCCCATTCTCCTCCTCAATATATGTGCTTGGGTCCATCATGAACCTCCAAGAAGTATGCTATAATTTTATGGCAATTTAAGGTCATTTATTGCACAATCTTGTGGTGGCATTTTTTTGGATGATGTTGGTGAAATGTTTTACAAGGAAAATGTGATATGATAGTGATATTTTGTGGCCAAAATAGGAAAGAAAAAGGCATACAAAATGGAAATTACTTGCATTGGAAAGATGCACATTCTAGATAAAGAAGCATGAATTGACATGGGCATGCTTTCCTAGGACAAGGAGGTAGGTTTAACAAAGGCCATTGTACCCATAGGAGGAACATTTCTTAGTGCCAATTCATGCTAACTTGTATAAATTTGGGAATTATAATTTATAATGTTATTTTGAAATTTCACTTGTCGCCAAAGGTTTACCAAATTCATTTCTTAAGAATATTCAACATTCGGATGATCTTTAATAAAAATTATAGTAGAAAACTATGGACAATATTTCAATTTACATCAACCCCAATCCACTATGAATTGCAAGAGTAAGGATATCAAATGTATGCCAACAAGTTTCAGCTATTTTAGACACACTTTTCTAAAGATAAACCATATTTGAAATCACTTTAATTATTGTATGTTTACAATATTAAGTATGCCTTGTTATCTTTAAGGTGTTTGTCAAATCACTCAACAATTTCAACCCTTAATATGTCAAATTAGCATGAACAATAAGTTTTGAAAATTACTTAATCAAGAAGACAATGAAAGATGAAAATCAAATATGCAATCACATTGGTATTGGATAGATGAAAACTTCATATATGTATTTGTCATAATTAAGTACATGTACATGCCACAACTTTATCACCAAGATGGTTCAATTTTTCAACCTCTTCAAAACCCTCGCTAGGGAAATCATGAAAACCCTAGCCACCACCAAAAATATCCAACTACCAAGCACCAACATTAACAAGTCCTCCTTGGTTTCAACAACAATATTATGTCACACAAACTCTCCACATTAGCATGGTTGTCTTCCTCAAGGTTTTCACACCCTAGCCATGTTAAATCGTATACGTATGTGGAAAGAAAAATATATTGTTGGCCTCCAAATATACTTTCATGTCCTAGGGTTTGAATCCTCAAACCCTGATTCTTCCACTCTTACATCATCATAAGCATCAATACTTCCATGTAGCATCAAGAATACAAGAACTCTATGATATTTTCCTAGCCTTACATACCATAAGAATAAAGATCCAAAAAACATACAAGGTGTTAAATCTACTCTCCATGTCTTCTACTAGGGTAGAAACCTTAGTGTTACAACAAGAGACATAATAACCATCATCGGCAATGGTGTATTCTTCTCTAGGGTTTTGATTTATTTTTTTATCAAGATGGATATTGACTAGTTATAGTCTGATAAGCTCCAAAAACATAAATGAAGGTGAATATTTAATAGCTTTTTGATCCAAACAAATCCAAGTTACTAAGAAATAGTTGTAGTAGTTTCATCAACAGAGAAAACAACATTGATTCACTATATCACTACTTTTCACCTGTATGTGTTTTTCTCTGTTATTTATCATTTTGATTTGTGCTAGGAAAGCTATTTTTTTGTTTCTTGATATTGAAGCTTTGATTTTGTATTTTTTCCTGTGCAGGTATATGTGTACCATTACAGGAGTGAGCGACCTTGATCCTATTAAATCGTCAAAATCACAGTGGCGTAATATCCAGGTATTCATTGGTGGAAATATGTGCTTCATTTCCTGTCAAATTTCTAAAGTAAGGGTTCTCGAAGCTGAGATGTTACTAAAGGTTTTAGCTCTTCATGTATGAGGGTCTTGTCATCTTATTTAATGTGTTTTTGTTTATTTCCCAAGCAGGTTGGGTGGGATGAATCAAGTGCTGGTGAAGGAATAATCGAGTTTCTATTTGGGATATTGACCCTATTGCCACTGCATTTTTTCATTTGTTCTCCACACTTTTCAAGTCCAAGCACCCACAGCAGCCTAGAATGCTAGGTAAAATCTATCCATCCACTTTAGTCAATGTTGAACTTTCTAGACAAAAAATTTGACGCATTCTTGTGCCATTTATAAAATCATTATCGTATGGTCCTTTTGTCACTGATGTTTTATGTTGTATCTTCGAAAATGGTTGCAGTGTTTTTTGTTCCCTATTTCCTCCAATGTACTTATGAGTATCTAACTGAAGATGATATCATGTTGATTTGTTTGCCATATCCATGCCATATGAGTTAATATGTATAGTGTACATTGTCTTTGAGAAAACATGAAGATTTATTATATGTTGTTTCTTTGATTCTTTTCTCTTTTGCTCATTTAGCTAGTATTTGAAACTTGAGAGAATTAGGTGGCTTCCCACTAAAGTGATGGTCCTCAAATAGGCCCAGGTTATGATGGTCCTCTTCCCAACACTTATCTTTGTTGGCAATCAAGAATGTACCCTGATTATACATATGGAACTTTGTGGATCAACATTACTTATCAAACACTTATCTTTGCTGGGAATCAAGAATGTGAACCTGATTATACATATGTAACTTTAAATTTCTAATTGTAACCTCAATCTCATGAATTGAGCAACCCCTGGTGAATTTGAGTTGTACCTCTCTTGGAATTTTAGAGTCTGAAATTCAACTTGTATGAAGAGGGACTCCAACACAAGGATCGCAACTCAAAGTCCAACTATTAATTAGAGATTTGTACATATCCAAAACATATCTATTTATAGCTCCCTGTACCCAAAACCTTGGTTCTGAGACTAAGCATCAATCTTGACATTCATTGAAGAATTCTCATCGCTTCTCCCAAAATTTGAATCATATTTCATTATATAAAATGAAATAGAAACAACCAAATTAGTACCAATTGTTGCAACGTTGAGCGTGAGTTTAAATGAAATGAAATTATGAATGGTTGCATATAGTTTGTGTTGCATAGGTCCAAATATATCAATGTTGTTTTGTACCTTCAAATACAGAAATATGCACAAGTCTAAGACTGCTCATAATTGTTTTGAGTTATAAAAATGCTTATGGGCACAAAACCTCTCCAAGGTTGAATCATCCTTCCCAAACTCTTCCATAAATAGGGTTCATAAAGATGGAAAAACCCCTCTCCAAGGGTGGTTATTCTAAACATGACACACTATGAGGGATGGGGTACCTTAAAGGTGGACACACTTCCTCAATAGAATACAAATGCTAGCATTCCCTTTCCATAGTCGCTGGAAGGTGAAAATAGTCCACAAAAATATCTGTAGTCATCATATTCCTTAAGTGTTTGTTCGGTGTGCTGATGTGAGTACTAAAAATGTCCTTTCTCAAATTATTGTTGAATACAACCTATATTTAGATGGAAATCCCTTTAAATTATGCTATGGAAAATCTAAGAAACCTTATTTACTTTGTTGTCTTCTCATCGATCTCAAAAATTGTAGATTCATTAACCATTTTACTTCACACAAGTTTCATATTTTGAGGTTTCTCATGCTTCGAACTACCGACTTAAGGGTATATTTATTATTGTTTTACCCATGAAACTATTTTTTACAACTATTGGGAGGTTGATCCAACCCATATGCATGCCCAAAATTAAGGTTAAGGGTAGTATTAACCACATATCTGGCTCAAGAATCTAATATGGTTGTTAATTTAAGGTTAAAAAGTGCCCAACATTAGAGATTAGGGTTGGAACTGTTGGTTATAGTGCTTAGGATGCTTAGAACTACCTTGATATTTTTTATTTTCTCCTTTTTAAATGGTTGTCTTATGCCCAAATTGATGGATTAAATACCCAAACTTTCCAAGCGTTCTTCTTTGATATTGTTACATGCCTAATGTTCTTATAGGTGATATTTTAAGGTCTGGAATATGCCTAGAATCTACTAGGGCGCACTCACGACTATCCAAAATTGATCTTTTGTGTCCAAAACACCGATTGTCATGTCCCTTCCCGTCCGAGAGGACACGAATACAGGACTACTGCTATCATTTAAGCGAGGAAACGAGCCCCATAGACAAACCAAAAATTGCATTGAAAATAAAAACAAACACAGAAGAATAATCCATGCAATCTACAGTGGAAGCAATACATTTTATTCAAAGCATTCATCATGTCCCGCTACCAGCTATGTCGTTGCAATGATCCACCCAACCATAGGCCAGTGTGCACATCAATATCTCAGCACCACTACCACCCCCGAGTTGGGCATGATTCCCACAAGGAATAAGGGAACAACAGACTTACACACAACAAGACAAACATCCACAGTGAAGCCAACACATAGTTGGGTTTCACATACTACTAAAGAAACAAGCCAACCACATAGAGGTTCATTAGACTTACCCAACCAAGCCACAATCAACCATCTAACAGATGGCTTCCTTGGACTTACTCAGCCAAGCCAACATCAAGATGAATTTCACAGCCAAATACAAGTTTTGGGTATGGACAAAAAACGTCCTGGGAACCAAAATCGGAAATGGCAATTGGGGAAAAACGACCCAGGTGAGCAAATCGTTTTAGGAAACATTTAATGGATTCACATAGGCAAAAACGACCTCTACAAACCCCCAGTTCATGGATTCGAGTTCATAAAACATCGACTGGCTTTGCGTGGGCAAAAACGACCTCTTCCAAAACCCCAAAACGTGGATCTCTGTTGCACATTCACTCAGCAACACAGAAAACAAATTATGGGCATGGAGAAATGAAGAAACGGTAGGAAAATCATGAGGGGAAAATGCCTAGCAATCTCAACTGCGTGAGGGAGACAATACGACCTCTTAAAACCCCAAAACGTGAATCCCTGTTGCACATGCACACAACAACACAAAAACGATTTCCTAGCCATGGAGAAAAAAATGGTAAAACTGCAGAGAACGTGAAAGAGAGAGCCACTACTACATTTCGACCAAAAATCCGACGGGCGTCATGTCGGATTTTCGACACTTGCCTATCGCATGTACGACACTTTGATTTTTTTTAAGCGTCGGAAACTTGTCGTCAGTTATCCGACACCTAAGTAACCGTCGGTTAAATGTAAAGTGTCGCTTAAGAGATAGAATATCTTCAACGATAGTGAATTTTTTTTGAGAAAATAGCCTTCATACCGTCGGTAAAGCGATAGAATGGCCATCGGATAAGCGACGGAAATAACGGTTAGGAGTCGGATAAGCGACAGGAATAACCGTCGCTTAAACGATGGCTATAAAGAGTAAGCGTCAAATAATCGACATCAAGAACCGTCTCTTAAGCAATGAATATCAAGAGCAAGCGTCGGATAAGCGACATAAAGAACTGTCGCTTAAGAGACGAATATCAAGAGAAAGCGTCGGATAAGAGACATCTATAGCCATCGCTTAAGAGACGAATATCAAGAGAAAGCGTCGGATAAGCGACATCTATAGCCGTCGCTTAAGCAACGGTAGGGATTTTTTATTTTTTTTAATATTTAAAAAATACCTAGCTACAGCACATGATAAAGCCTTGCAAAAGTAATATCTACTCCAATAATACAGTTGCTTGCTTTGCTTTACTCCAATAATACTTGAACAAATTTCAAAAAGTGATATTCTGAATATTATTTTTTAGACTAACAAAAAACAATTATTTGTTCCTCGGGATTATCTGTGCCCAGACTGAATTCCATGTGTTTGTTGCTATCATTTTAGGTTTTGCCACAATTTCTTTAGATTTTGATAATCTGGTACTTCTCTTAGGTTGTGTCCATTAAGCTTTAAGATCATATTCCGATCGTCATTGGTATCTCATAAGAAAAAGATGATCCAAGCCTACATTAGAATGTGTAGTAAGTTTATATTCAACATGCAAGTTTCAGAGAAAAATAGCTACTGTTCGATTAAACATTTCAGTTTTTCTTTAGAGCTGTTTTGGCAATATTGCCTAGAAATACTATAGAATTTTCTCCTCGAAAATTTCAGTGGTCTCATTGCTAACTAGCTTTTAGATCATTTAAATGTTACAAATAATGGCCGCTTTATCATACATATCAGAAGATCAACTCCGTAACAAAGAGAACTAGCTGAAAAAACTATTGACCGTCAATGAACAATCAAAGAATGCCTATGTACATTTAGAACTATTGTGTTGGCCCTCTGTGTTAATAACTCAATTAGAAACATGCCCCATGCTTTTAGCACAATTTCATACCAACTTAAAAATTATAAATAAATACATATAAGAAATTTAGGTAGAGGAGGCAACAAGAAAGGATGAGAAAAGGATGGGAGTTACTCATCGCTACTACTTGTGCATGGCTTCAACCATTCATGGGAGGAAACCTGAGAAGCTGAGTGGAGCCAGTTACAAGCATAATGTATCTTCCCTCTATCGCTATTTCTTGCCAATACATGGAATCCAAATTTGCTTCTCACACAGAAACCACTATGAACCATAATCCCTTAATCAATAGCTCATGCAATTCCACACAGGTGCCGCTGATGAACTGTCCTCTGCAATATACTTCCTCCAAGCCTTGTGATAGCATCCACTCTGAACCATAATCCCTTATTCAATAGATCCTGCAATTTCACACATGTACCACTGTTGAACTATCCTTGCATTCTCAATTGGGAACAGCTCCGTTAAAAAGGGATCTCTGCTCAATTCGTAAAGATCAAACCTTTATATCAAAGAGGAAATTTAAAAAACAACTGAAAATACACAGACATCTGGATACCCTCATACTGAATTGAATATATATGTTTATTTCCTTCCTTGAATAATCTCAACTGTCAATGTTTAATGGGCAATCGACAACCATTTGAGAGCTGTCCAAAGTAGTAAGGGTATACTCCATTCAAATAAATATTTCTCCTCGGATTGACAAAAGTATTGACAAATAATCCATGGCCGAAGCAATGATATGCTTCAGACACTTTTTTTTCAGTGGCTTTCTAGCCCATGTCAGTGCCCACAAAATGCTGGTGTCAACATTCAAGAGATGTTCCAAAGAATACATCATAAAACTGCAAAGAAATTAACAGCAAATCATCACCCATGGAAAATATAGGATATTAAACAGAAATAAGTGTGCTTCACATATTTTCTAATTTCATAAATTTTAACTTTCGATGAAAAGCAAGGTTGAAACAGAGAAGACACACTCTTATAATGGCCATGGTGGGCAATAACCTTGCACTGCAACAACTACTTACAGAACAGCTTACTACTCCAAATCAGAGAAACTAATAACTAGATCACTGCAGAAATTTGTAAGTTGTAACACAGTCCAATGGACACACAAGGGTGTAGTGGATAAAATAGGGAATTGATAGATCAGGGGGGTTGAATTGGTCAAAATCGGCAGTTAAACCTTCAATTCAATTCAGAATGGGAATCTCCTGAGTTCCATTCTCAGCCTGTGAGTTTCAGTGCTCTTTTACGAATGCTACAGCCACAGCTTTCAGTTGATGAAAGAATGGAGGGGGCTGGTGTTTCAGATATGTCCTATGAAAAACACTTCCTTGAACATTTTCACAAAGCATGCTTTAACCTGTTACATGAACTTGTTATGAGGCATGCCTTATCCG
>LPNX010436551.1:58022-71307 GCA_001517045.1 Pseudotsuga menziesii | reverse complement strand
AAACAATAAAGGATTACAATACCATGCATGAGCCATGGCTTAACTCAATGAAGAATTTGAATAACTAAGGGACAATTCAAATTCCCATGCATGAGTCTAGATTAACTGACTCTTTGCCATGCAATACCACTCAGTTAACCACTTGACAAAAAAACCTTAATTGACTCACCAATCCTAACTGAAGTTGGAGTGCAATAAATGACTTAATCTCAACTGAAGGAGATCAAACACATGTCATAGCAACCAACCATCAAATGCTAGTACTGCATGACTCCAATAAACCTTGATGAGGTTAACTGAAGCTGAACTGACCATCAGAAGTTGGTGAAGGCGCCTAGTTCACTCCAGTTCATTAAATAATAATAAAATAATCAATAAATAATGATTAAATAATATATTTAATGCATGGAGGCGCCTTAACTGACTGTAACTGATTGGTTGAACTGAAAGTAACCCCCAGTTAGCAATTAGGTGCATGAATGTCAACCAGATCACCCTTGGAGTGCTCCAGTTAGCCTCCTTGACTGTAGGTAGGCGTTGGAGTGACTAGGATGATGGTAATTAATGCTCCTTGATGTCAATTAAACTTAGGATAGTGGTTTAACTAGGCCAATTTGACTGAAAGAGTGTGTATGATGGTAAATGTCTCCAACAGCAAGCAGGGCTGTTGCCAGAACATTGGAATTCTAAGCAAAGAAGAGCATTGTGTCTCAAATCAGCCTCGTATCAAATTGTTGCAGGAATATTATTCAGAAAAAATTACGATGAAGTTCTTCTTAGATGCTTAGAGAAAGAAGATGCGACGAAAGTAATGATAGATTTGCATGACAGGCCTGCTGGTGGAAATTTTTCTGGAGATACTACAGCTCACAAAATTCTCAGAGCCGGTTACTATTGGCCCACGCTTTTCAAAGATGCACACGCCCATGTCTGGAAGTGCGATATTTGTCAAAGGTGTAGTGGAAGGCAATCTAAAGCAGTCGCACCACTAAAGCCTGTGATGATCACGGAGTCGTTCGAACAATGGGGGTTGGATATTATTGGGGAGATAAAGCCGAACTCTTCCCTACAACATAAGTACATTTTGACCGCAATCGATTACTTCACTCGCTGGGTCGAAGCCATCCCACTACGTAAAATAAATGAAGACGCGGTCATCAACTTCCTGTAGGACCACATTATGACCAGGTTTGGAGTTCCGGTTTCTTTATTCTTTGATAATGCTACTTGCTTTTCATCGATTAAATTAACTGCTTTTTCTCATGAGAAAGGAATAAAATTGCATTACTTTGCAAATTACTATCCACAAGGAAATGGCCTGGCTGAATCTACTAACAAAAATCTGATTAGAATTTTAAAGAAGACTGTGATAGAAAACCAGAGGAGTTGGCACTCAACGCTACCAAACTCCCTTTGGGATGATAGAGTCACCCCCAAGTCTTCGTTAGGAGTGTCACCGTATACCCTTGTGTATGGTAAAGAAGCCATTCTTCCACCCAATATCATGCTACCCTCCTCCAGAATAGCTCAAGAGTCTAGAGGGTCGGAGAATGAAGTTTTGTAGATAAGGATATATAATCTTCTGAGAGCAGAAGAAAATCGATCTAAAGCTAGAGAGTGCTTTAAGCAACAACAAGAGGTAATAAAGAGATGGTTCGACAAACATAAGGCAAGAACAAAATACTTTGAAGTGGGAGATTTGGTTCTCAAGTGGGACAACCCCCATGATGAGAAGGGAAAACACACGAAGTTCCAGCCGTTGTGGGTAGGTCCTTTCCAGATTGCGACAAAGCTTGGCCCTTCCACTTATAAGTTACAAGATCTACAAGGGTGGGAAGAGAACTTACCAGTAAATGGCTTAGTTCTCAAGCCTTATTTTTCCTAAGCTTCGTTTGTGTTCTTATATCTTGTATATAAATAATCTGGTTTGGTCGTATTTTGAGTTGTGATGTCTAGTTTTGTTTTAGTTTAAGTTTTTACTATTTTTAATAAAGGAAATAAACCTGCAGTTGCATGGAGAACATTAGAATTTTGGAATGATTAAAGTTCCTGGGTATAAGACTGCGTATCGTCGTTTGTCTAAAAAGAACTTCTTCCAGTCTCGCAGTTTTCTCAAATAGCTATGTACGCATTGAAGTCCTGCTTAACCCCTGTAAAATAAACCAGAATCAGAGGGTCTGGAATACTATTTTGAGGCTCCATCCATGTCACATTTAAAAATTCCTAGGGGGTGACAGTCAAGGGCCCATGGAAAGGAGCAAGGTAAATAGTATATTAAATACAAATGATCCCATGCCAAGAAATGAACGCCAAAAGGCAGATAAGAGTCAAAACTCCTATGAAAGCATTATACATCAAAACAAATGCTGAACTTACAAGTACTAAATCATCGAAAGCTCCTCTTCGTCCATGAGCTAAAACATGAATACGCCTCTCACACAAAAGGACACTTGAGATAGAGGAGCCTGAATTAAAATTCAAAAAGAAAGGCATGCAGGAGGACTCATATGAAAAGGACAAAAATCCAAAAGCACAAAAGTGCTAAAATGGCATGGGAATGAGGAACAAATGAATATTCCTGTTTACCACATGCTACAATCCTATGGTGTCCAAGCTGCTAGCTTCCTAAAGACAAAATTAAAAATGAAACTCATCTTTCGGCCTCAACAGAGTTATCCGAACTCAAAAATATTGGTTTCCACTCTCCCAAATTGGATTGTCATCAATGATTAAAGGTACATACTTCTGCCATTTGAGAAATCCAGATAGCTAGAATAATTCAATAAGTTCATTCATTGTTAAACAGTCTGACACTCAAGGAAGAATCATCCAAAGATCTAGGTTCACCAGGTAATCGCCAATTGTTGCAGCTGCAACTGTTCTCCCCAAATGTTTTCAAAATTTTGGTCCCCTCCTCATGATCTAGTGTTGCTTTGAATCGTTTGGATCCATGAACTTTCTGGTCATGCTTTAATTTTGAACGATTTGTTGAAGATTAACTCTCGTCCTATTTTCGGAAGTTGCTTGTGTTTTGAAAATTGTGTGGGTCGCAAATTTTGAGTTTGGTTTTGCTAGTCGATCGGATCAATTGTTCTTCGAAAGGCCGCTATTTCGGAAGTAAAACAGGCTGTTGACTGTCGCTGAATTTAAAGCTGTTCCGAACACTTAATATTTTTCGTAGATCGGGCATCAAATTATGTTTGATCGGAGGTTGTTGTATGTTTGTTCTCCACCATTGTGGCTCTGGAAGCAGCTAAGCACCCAAAGTGTAAAGCGCTCCGACCACCGATGCATGTCATCCTTTTAGTCGCGTGTCCATAGTCTTTTCTCTTCCGCCGTTGTGGCTATGCAAAGCGTTTGGCTTCCGATGTCAATGTCCTTCTGATTTCCGATTGGCAGTTTTCCCGCCCATAGCCTAGGTCTTAAGTCTTCCGACTCCGATGTGCTTAAGTGTTTTCGTAGTATCCATTTCCTGTAAGACCTGCTTATGCGACTGTGAATAGGTCTACCCTGCCGATGTTAGCGTTCTAAGCTGCCGATGAGTGTTTATTTCCCGTCATTGGTGATTCCTTCGAACCCTTAGGCAGATGAGATAGTGGTGCCAGCGCTTGTAAAATCCTCGTAACCATGATTCCGTACATGTCTTTCCCTGCTACTTAGATGTTTTGGTTGATAAAATTTAACATAGTTTGATTTTATTAAAAAAAAATACAGCCCCATGAATGATAGATGTCGTTTATTGCAGGAAGATCCAAAAGACTGTTCATACTACCACGGCGCGAAGGTATAGATAGAAGACAGGATCGTAAGGAGGGCAAGCAAAGTAGAAGGTGAAGCCAATAACGACAAAAGCATAGACCTGAAAGGTTTTCCAGTTACTCAGCGGATCATGAGTACGCAAGAAATTGCAACTTTTGCTTGTTGGAGAAAGTGCTATGTGGAACATATCAATGCATTTAAATGAGTGATGTTGAATGGGAACTATTTCATTTTCAACTGTGTTTCATTAACTGTGAGAACGTTCTAAATTCCTGAACCTATGTTCTTGTCTGAATGTCCTTTAGTTTTCTTTATGATGTTTTCCACTATGAGTAATGGGAGTCTTAACTATTGATGAGCTATCTTATCATGTATACTTTTATTCATGTTTATATGTTTGGTTATAAGAACATCTATCTGGGATTTGCCATAACATATGGACAGTAGTGCATTACTCATGAATCAATATCCACCTCTCTAGAGATAGCTTAGTTAGTTTTACTTTATTACTGTTTGTATGATTTAGATGCTTGTGAGTTCTAAGACAAGAGGTAAGAACCTGCGCATCATGTTGTGACTACTCCCTGCATCCTTCATCACCCTGCATTGTTAAATAGGCATGTGCATTTCATACTTTAAGTCAAAAACACAAAAAAATACACATGGTGGACCGAGCTGCAACCAGTAAAACCTTTATTTTTTGTTACTTGACCTACGATAGCCGGACCGCAAACCGAACGGATTCCCTTTACCAACTAGTCACGGGCTAGTTGGGAATGTTGACTGGGGAGAATCCCTTGCTATTGTTTCCTGCGAATTTCCAGGCCTCAACATGTATATACCTATCACTTGGGATTGTAATAATAAACAAGAAGAGTATTGAGACACAACTAATTCTATTCAAGAATCTCTATGGCTTTGACAAATCCTTTCATATTTTTTATTCAAGCAATAGCATCTAAATCCCATTTAGTTCGATAATAAAAGTTCCATTAATATTTCGAAAGAGCCAATTCAACATAAGTGCAGTAAATGTGGAAATTGAACCCAGGTGTTAGAACAATTACACTCACAACAATTGCCAATTACACATGCAAATTACTCACAAAGGAGATTGAATAATGGAGCAGAACACTAATATGTATTGCCAATTACACATGCAAATTACTCACAAAGGAGACTGAATAATGGAGCAGAACACTAATATGTATTGAATAAGTGTACAATAGCCAACCTTGTGAATTCATAGGCCGCCACAATAAATAATTACATGAGGGATTCGAATGCATGAAGATGCCATTCGAATCTAGTCAAAAGCAGGCTTACTAAATCTAAGCAAATCCCCCATAGGTGCATGAAGCAGTTTCCAAAACTGTCTAGGAGCTCATGAATTGGAAAAATCAATTGGCCAAGCTAATAGTGTATGGAAGGACAACTCATACATGCTTTTCATAGGAGAAAAGAGTGGAGGATGTGGAGGACAAAAAACACGTTAACTTCACCTAGTCAAACTTTCCCAATTTCCTTAAAACATTGAAAAAGTAGGCAATAAAGCAGAAAAAGCAGACATGTGCTAGGGAGGCCAGGAATAAAGTAGATTTGATTCCATGAGGTTTCCCAAGTGCTCCATGACTCAAAATTAGCAAGTTTGACCACTATGTATGTGTAGATGACAACTTGCATAAGGTGGAATATGGAAACTAGGCAAATAAGACAAAAATGGATTAATTAATGTCTAAGGTAGCTAACTATGGGTTGATTAATCTAACACCCCCCCTTAAGCCTAAATTATGAGTAATATATCAGAAAATTATAGGGCCTAGCAACAAGGCTTAGTCACTCTTTACATATTGCATGTCCATTCAACCAAGGAAAGAGGCAAAAACCCAGTGGGAAAATCTTTCCTTAAACATGGACTGTAAAACAAAATTTGGAAATCTTGTCATCACTCATGCTTCACAGCATGATCAACAATCCCTAGTAGTTATTTTAGATTGCTGAATGTCTTCTCACAAAAAACTTTGGTGAAGATATCAGCTACTTGTTCTGAAGATGAATAAAAGAGTAGGTGAATGGTGCCATCATGCACAAGCTGTCTGATGTAGTGCATATGGATCTCAATGTGTTTGGTTCTCTGCTTCTGAACTAGATCATTGCAGATTCGAATGGTACTCTGATTATCACAGTAGATAGTAGTTGAGTATTCTAATTCGAAGCCACACTCTCCAAGTAACCCCTGCAACCATAAACATTGAGTTGTTGCATTTACAACTCCTCTGTACTCTGCTTCTGTAGATGAGAGTGCAATGGCACTCTATTTCTTGCTTGACCAGCTAATTGGCCCTTCTGCAAGCATGAACACATATCCTGATGTTGACTTTCGATCTGTGCTGTCACCTGCCCAATCACTGTCAGTAAACCCAATCAAATCAAGATCAGATTTAGCTTTATAGAAGATCCCATGTGTTCTTGTTCCCTAAACAAAGTTAAGGATAATTTTGGCTGCTTTCCAATGGATCTCATGAGGCTGATCCATGTATCTAGAAGCCACACTTACTGCATAAAAAATATCAGTTCTAGTATGTGTAAGATACAACAAACATCCCATCAATTGCCTATACAGTGTATTGTTTACCATAGGTGAAGAATCAGCTTCTTCAAGCTTCACTCCTGAAAGGAAAGGAGTCTTGCTTGGCTTGCAATCCTTCATTTTGAATTTTTTCAGAAAATCCAAGGCATACATGGACTGGTGCACCTTGATTCCATCTTTGGTTTGAGCAATCTCAAGCCCCAAGAATTGGCTCAATAGCCCCAAATCTTTCATGGAGAAGGCATGGTTCATTGCATCCTTCAAGGAAGCAATTTCATCCTTTGAGCTTCCTGTAATGAGAAGGTCATCAACATATAAAACAATGATCATTAATGAACCATTAATCAGCTTCAAATAGACATTTGGATCTGATTTTCATCGAACAAAATTTAGTGATAGCAGAAAGCTATCAATCTTGGCATACTAAGCCCTAGGGGCTTGCTTAGGCCCATACAATGACTTCTTTAGCCTGCACACAAGAGATGGGTTAGTAGCAAATCCTTGAGGCTGCTGCATGTATATCTCTTCAGTGAGATCTCCATTTAGGAAAGCACACTTCACATCCATGTGATGTACTTTCCATTGCTTTGAAGCTGCAATGGCTAAGGCTAGCATGATGGAGTCCATCTTTGCCACTGGTGCAAAGGTATCATTGTAGTCTATGCCATGAACCTGTGAGTATCCCTTGGCTACCAATCTGGCCTTGTAATTTAGAGGTGAACCATAAGCAGCAAATTTGGTCTTGTACACCCACTTACACTAAACTAGCTTCCTCCCTGGGGGAAGATCAACCAGCTATTGGGAGATCAGTTCATTTTCAATTTGATGTCCCCTCATCTCATCTGTCTTTCCAAAAAGATAAAAAATCTTCTACCATACTTCATTCGGTGATGCCAATCCATTAAGATGGAAAAGGAGGTCTCTGGATATACTCAGACACAAGAGACCATAGGCCTCATCCCTCCTGTTGTGCCATTTTATTTTCTATGCAGCTGCATTGGGCTCTGCTTCTGTTGCCATATTCACTCTATAGAGGCCTTTCTCTCTCAACGGTATCTCCATCTCTGCTTTCCATTCAAAGAAATTAAATGGAGTCAAGATAATATTCTGAGATTGATCCATAGCTCAGAAATTGTCCCGTCAGTCAACAGAATGCTCCCAGTCAATGATGTCGAACCTGCAAAACAAATTGGAAGGAGAGAAATCGATCTACAAAGGCTCTAATACCATGTGGAAATTGAACCCAATTGTTACAACAATTACAATCACAACAATTGCCAATTACACATGCAAATTACTCACAAAGAAGACTGAATAATGGAGCAGAACACTAATCTGTATTGAATAAGTGTACAATAGCCAACCCTATGAAGTTATATGCTGCCACAATAAATAATTACATGAGGGATTTGAATGCATGAATATGCCATTAGAATCTAGTCAAAATCAAGCTTACTAAATCTAAGCAAATCCCCCATAGGTGCATAAAGCAGTTTCCAAAACTGTCTAGGAGCTCACGAATTGGAAAAATCAATGAGCCAAGATAATAGTGGATGGAAGGACAACTCATACATGCTTTTCATAGGAGAAAAGAGTGGAGGATGTGGATGACAAAAAACAAGTTAACTTCACCTAGTCAAACTTTCCCAATTGCCTTAAAACACTGAAAAAGCAGGCAATAAAGCAGAAAAAGTAGACATGCGCTAGGGAGGCCTGGAATAAAGCAGATTTGATTCCATGAGGTTTCCCAAGCACTCCATGACTCAAAATTAGCAAGTTTGACCACTATGGATGTGTAGATGACAACTTGCATAAGGTGGAATATGGAAACTAGGCAAATAAGACAAAAATGGATTAATTAATGTCTAAGGTAGCTAACTATGGGTTGATTATTCTAAAGTAAACACATTGATTTACATATTGACTTCATCATAAAGCTTGTTCATGATCACATTCTTAAAGTGCTATTTTTACTTAAATATTATCAAGGTTCATAAATCATGACAAAGTATCATAGAAGCGGTGTTTTATGAACTTCTATCTATGTTAGGAGTTTAGGAATTTGTCATTAATGGGGGGTAAGCTTAAATGCCTCCTTGCTTCTCCAATAACTAACACTTTTGTAAATCCTTCAATCTTATAACAAGTTTCTCTTATTTAGGGATGTTAGGATATTTAAACACTTAGGAGTTAGTTAATATCAACTTGTTCTATAAGATCAACTTGCTCTAGTATATATGTTAGGTAAATTGTGTTTCTTAAGTATGCATTAGTATGAATTTGTATATATGTAATATGATGGTCGCGGCATGTTCTTAACATACAGTGATGTAATGGTTCAACTTATCCTCAATATTAACAACCATTGATCCATGGCATAACACCTGATTAGTCGATGATCTCTACTTAAAGAGCATGGAGGTTCATTTGCTAGCTAATTGATGATGAGAAGCTCATTTTTAACATTCTTTCTTTTGTATAATAATATTGCCTCAAGTAACTATTTGGATGGCACCATGGAGTGTTTCCCTCTTGATAGTTTGAACCACGTAAAAACATCTGTGTGTTCATTTTTTATCTATTGTTGTAAGTGGTTTCTCAAGGTGTTTTATCTCTTGGAAATATATTATATAGTCGAACATTCATATAAATTTATTCTTATCCTATTTATTGGTAGTAGGGAAATATGTGTACACAGTGCTGAAAGATTCATGAATACTTAATTCCAATTTTCTTGCCCTCATACCCAAATAACAAGGGGATATTGCAATGGATGGTATTTCAATGGTAGGCTAATACATAGTTTTTTTCACCCATATGGATCACTTATAATTTTCCAATCCTTTTTATTTTGTACAAGTGTTATTAATACTATGAGCAATGTGTAGTATAACATTTCCAATAATATTGAGATTGAACTAGCTCTAATGGGTCCAATAAGGAGGAGGAACCTACTCGATTGAAGAGTACTATTCCCTTGACTATATCAATCAACCAAAACTAAGGGGATTTAAAAAAAAATTATGCAACCAAATATTGAACCATATGCTATGAAAAAGCATTTATTTGTTACTTTGGCTACTAGTATGAATAAAATTATTTATTTATGATAGGTTGAGATGATGGAACTTTTAAGGACCCTCAGTTTGTCATATGAGTTATTTTTTCTAAGCTATTTTACTTAGCATATTTATCTAAAAATAAAGACAAGAACAACAATACATCAAAGATACACAAGAGACACAAGGAACAAATAATTTCACTGGGGAAACCATAAAGGAGAAAACCCCGCAAACTTCCTAAAAATAGTTTCGTCACAAATATAAGATGACAAGATATTAAACCAAGAACAATATGTATGTAGCAGCTCTTTGTCCCTCCTCTTCCTCTCTCTCCTAAAGCGCACATGAGAGAGAAAGTGAAGTGTGTGTAACAAATGAGGAGGGACCCCCCTATTTATATTCTTTTATTGAATTGTTAACTCAACCACCAGGTCACCTATGTTACTTGTGGGGATGCCATACCTAAGAATACATAAATTCATTTTACTTTATTTAATCTAGGGACTATTTCCCTGACTTACAACGGAGGGTTTACCTCAGTGACCATACATAATGATGACATCCCCAAAGGAGGAACACACATCCCCGATGGGGGTACAACAATATGCAATAGTAATATACATCAAAATATCTTCCGAAGTTACAACTACAACAACAATATGTGCATGTGTGAAGAGGAAAATCTAAAGCACCTATATGTATACAACTATACCAGATAAAGGAGGGTAACCCTATAGTCAATTTGATAGAAATAAACAAGATATTAATTTCATATTGGAACATTATAGGACTAAAATATTTGCTACCCCAATTCTAAACAATAACTAGATATTATTTATAGGATTTGTATTGTGGAAATATGAAATAAAATAAATTTTGGAACCTTGAAGAACCAAACAAAATAGGTGGGAGATATATTATATGCTAGAAAATTGAACCTTCAAGAAATGTTAATATATGTTGCAAGTTAGTAGGAGGAAGGTAACAAATTTATACAAAAGGAACAAGGGTCCTTGCACAAATATGAGGGACCTTTTAGATGCAAAGCATGTGTTATTCCTAGATTTGTACCCTAGTTCTACTTTAGAAATTTGTTCCTAGAAGATTATTTTTCCTAGCTTCACCTTAGTTCATCCTTTAAATTTTTCTTTACCCTAGTTTTACCCTGGTCTTTAGATTCTTTTAATAATTTGATTTTATCATTGTTCTATTTTAAAACAAATAAGGCTCATTTTTCATTAATATTTTAAAGTTTTTTAGGACTATATGCATAGGCTAATGTGTGAATGGTTTCATTTGCTTAATAAATAAAAGATTGCCCCATACATGATGAAGTTAGATGTTTTCATGGTAAGGTTACTTTATTTATGATTTTGGTACATACCGACAACACATTAAACAATGGAGGATATGGTAGTGCCCTTGTATTGTTTCCACCTCTTAAGAACAAATGACACCTGGTTTAGAAAGAATCCTTTTGAACAATGAAATCGACATGAGCTAAGGTTACATGCAACAGAATGAGTACAATGTAATTATTCCTTGATGTACAGGGATATTTTTTTATATTTGCAAAAGATCATGGATTCAAATGCTCAGTTAACCCTACAGACTATTTATCGACCTTTCTCTTCATGATTTAGGGTTGTTTGAATGTTTTTACAGGTATTGAAGGTAGTAGAGCATCCAAATCACGATGGAATTGGTTAGAAGACTTAGTGGTAAGATCTGTAGATTGAAGCCAGATAATGTTAAATGGATGGAGTAATTCTCGGGATGTACAAAAAGAATGAAGAGCGCGGGCTGGTTTTCAGTATGTGAACAAATGAAAGGCTACAATTTGTAGGTAACACATGCTTTTATAAACAAATCTAAAGAATTTGTTGTGGATTTACAAACCCTAGTTTTCACGGTAGATGAAGTTATCACTATAGAGGCCAATAGTGTACTTGCCGAGGGTGAAAAATGGTTTAAAAAGAATTTGTTTGAAGTTAATCTTAGTTAGTTTTATTGCCTGGTTTTGAAACTTGAGATTGAAGTAAAGGTATTCATCTAAATAGGGTTAAACCTGAATGGAGGGATATTTTAAAGGCGATTTAGTGTTATATCACTTGTGAGGGACGTTTTTCTACTATATTCAGGTACCATTTGAGTTTTTCGTTACATATTAATGGAGAATCTAAACTAAGCCTACCTTATTACATGTTGAAGAGCGTTGAAAAAATGATTGCACGGGGAAAAAATCATCTCGAGCATAGTAGCCATTCAATTTTCCATCATGGGTTGATTAAAGTTTTGATAACTTCTGAATTGCGGAATACTGGTAGGTATTGGAAACACTTTAGTTTTGAAGCTGAAGTACAAGAGTAGGATGATGAGGATATAAAGAATCAATACAGAAGGAAAAAGAGGAAAGTGGTTGAGAGTAAAAATGAACAGGTGCAGGAGGTAGGTGATATTATTTCCACGATTAAGATTTCCAGAACTCAAATTCAAAGAAAATTAGTTGTTGAGTTCCAAAAATAAGAAATTGTGTCTGTGGATACTCTGAGAGAGATCAAAGAAAATACAGTGGTACATGAAGATTCATTGCAGGAGGAATCCCCATTTGCAAATAATGATGAAATTAGCTGGAGGCCAAAGATTAGGTCTAAAAAAAATTAAGAATGCATATGAAAGCAATCCTAAACCCTAGGTTTCAAAAAAACACTCTAACTGTGATAGAAGACTCATCTAGTGAAGCTAATGTGAAAGATGCAATGGAAGATTATGAGGAAGAAGATAAAACTTTGGTTGAAATCCAAAAAGAACTCATGCATACACTAGTTCTTTTCACAAAAGTATGCAAAGGTAAGGCAAAGTTAGTTAAGTCTAAATATTGTTTGGGTAAAAAACCCTTAGAAGATGAAGAATATCTTGTACATTTTGATATTTTGGAATCATATTCAGAAGTGGAAGTGTCAAAGAATTCTTTACAGTCTCTTAAGGAACAGAACATGTACCTTGTAACATCCCCTCAGAGCACGACCAAAAAATAGGAAGTGTAAGTAAAAAGGAACTGCAAGCGCTATCCTAGTGTGAACAAATTATATATGAAACTAATATTGCTAGGAGACACAAAACTTGCTTGACTAAAACGATGATTGGGGCAAATCCACTAGGGGGAAGAAGGGTGTTTAGGAAAGTAAAGCCTTGCGAACTCGATGATAGATGACTCTGTGTCATCAAGGTACTCATGAATGCTAAGAGCGGTTGCCTTTTTTATATAGGAAGGCACTAATTCTAGTGTCCGTATATATATATCTATATCTATATATATATATATATATATATATGAAAAATGATTTATTTTGATATATTGAGCTAAAGTCGAAAAATACATAATTTATATTATAAGTCGACGCAGTTTCTATTTTGGTCACCTTAGAACCTCGATTTCATCATTGATTTTATTTGGTTACACTTGTTTTGGAGCAAATATTGGGGATTGTCCCCTTTGAAAGATGAAACATGTGAAAGTATTAACTCCATGTGTCTCCTCTTATAGTTATGGAGGTTCCTTTTTTTTGGTTGAGATAATGGGGGAAAAGGGAAGAGGAATGGAGAGGACGAACGATGGCTCACGAGGGTAGATTCCTGGGTGAAATACCTTACTTCTATACCTCTATGATGGATAATTTCTAGAGGGTCCTGCGAGTTGTTTTGCCTCTGCTAGTTTACAACATGAATCTTGTATACGTCGTGGAGGATCCAAGAGGAACTCGATATGTTTCCCAGATATGTGCACTGATTTGGGTATGCTATTCCCTTCCTTTTCCTACAATTTGTCTTAATTGGAAGGACTACGATCTGAAAGTTTATACTTTGTGAGCAT
>LPNX010436551.1:0-57955 GCA_001517045.1 Pseudotsuga menziesii | reverse complement strand
ATGTGTGTATATATATATATATATATATATATATATATATATATATATAATTATGGATCATGAACCTACGATAAAGGGAGCCATTGCTCGCGTTTTGGTTTTTTGTTTGATATGAATGTGTACTTATATATGTGGATCACGACGCTTCAATAATGGGAACCATTATTCCTCGGATTTGATCTTTGCGTAGATCTGGAAATGGATTCCTCCATTTTTCAACGTTTTCTCTTTATTTAAATACTCGAAATTGATACTCCATTATGCCCGTGATTTGATATTTGTATAGATGTGGAAATGGATTCCTCTATTTTCCATCGTTTTCTCAAGTTATCTAAGAACTAGAAATTGATACTCCATTATTCCTGCGACTTGATCTTTGTGTAGATATGGAAATGGATTCCTCCATTTTCCAGTGTTTTCTCTTTATTAAAGAACTGAAAATTGATACACCTCCATTGGTTGATGCATTTTGGGGTCTTGGTATTGCGTATTGCATTGGATCCATTCTAATATGGCTGCATTTGACTACTGCGTGGGATCTATTGTTGCCTACATTTACTAAGAGCTGGAAAATGTACCTGGTTTCCTGCGTTGTGATTTGTTTATCTTATACCTACTTTTGGTGATAGGATCTGGAGTATTTGAGCTCCTGTGATGAAGGTATGAAGCATGTAAACTACTTTGTATAATTTATTATTTAAAGCATCAGATGTGTTTTTTGATATGCCTGCATCTGTTTACTACATTTTTGGATTAGCTAGTTTTTTTTTTCTAACCTTTGATAAAGAATGAATCTGAGTATGTATGTTGTTCCCTGTGATTTGGACAAACAACGAGCATGAAAAATATTTCCTACGATTTGGATAAACTATGAGAATGATAATGGTTTGCTTCGGTTCAATAATAGCTGGAAACATGCATTTTGTGTGCTTGTATTTTGCTAAGAGATGCAAGAGGTATTTGTATGCATGCGTTTGAATACAAAACTGGAGTATTTGTGTTCATTTCCTATGTGTTGATCAAGTTTCAGAATGCCTTATTGAATGCATTTCTCATTTAAGATCAAAAGTATTGGTTTACACCTGCACATATCTTGAAGATCTAGAATGTATGGATTGTTGTTTAGGCATACTTTTTCCTCAAAGATTTGGAGTATGTGATTTGATGTCTATGATTTAGATATTGAAGAACATTTATTGAATTCTATGCATGATCTATGATTTAGATAATACCATTTTGTGGGTTGTGAGTTGATTCCTATGTTTTTATCAAGTTGGGTATTAATACCTGTGATATGTAAAACAAAACATTAGATGCTTGCATCCTTTCCAATCTAGTAAATACGATGGGGTATTGAATGATACTTAGAATTTTTGTGGTTTGGGTCCGAACGTTGGCATCTTAGTTCTTTCGGATATGAATGTTGATGCTGTTAACAAGGTTATGGATCTGATTTAGTATGCATTTTGTGCATCTAGTGTGGTTTATATAGATCCTTTTGGTACCCATTTTTGTCCTGTCAAAGCTTTGATCAGTATGTCCTGTGTTACAGATCCCTGCTTACTGTTACTCGACCCGTCCTTTACTGCGAATAAGATCTTGGGGTTCGATCCCTTTTTATAATAAAGTGGGAGTTTTCCTTCTTATATGACCTATGAGAGAGTTAATGAAGTCCAAAGGATTCGATGATCAACCATAGAGCTGATCTAACAAAGAAGGGTGACCTCAAAGGGAGATCGACCCTTGTAAGTACTTTTAGTATTAACTGCTAGTAAGTTACTAGTTCTTTTTATCAATTATTTAACTTATATGTAAATACGTGGTTTGATCTTATAGAAGAGATTTTGGGAAAAAGTTCTAGT
This sequence comes from Pseudotsuga menziesii, assembly GCA_001517045.1. Taxonomy (NCBI): domain Eukaryota; kingdom Viridiplantae; phylum Streptophyta; class Pinopsida; order Pinales; family Pinaceae; genus Pseudotsuga; species Pseudotsuga menziesii. Next base: position 56,093 of record LPNX010436551.1, on the reverse strand, counting down.
TATCTTCTTACCTTAGTGGCTTTGGGGTCGCTTTAGACGGGAAAAAAGACGTCAAATGAAGCCTATGGTTGGGAGGAAAGTCGTACACACACTTTTAGTTGCTCAAGCTAAAGGATGTAGTCTTTAATAGCTAGATTTGTTTATGGATGTAATTTACTTTGTTTATCAAACTTATGCTCTTGGGTTTATGGTACTAATATGCATTTTGAGTTATATAAAGTGGCGGTTGTAGGAGTTGTGTTACAATGGTGGAAAATCCTTCGAATAACTCTCCAAAAACAATTGTAAAATAAATTAGTCGTATATGTGATTACTTTATACATTACTTTTATTTATTATATCCAGTCATCTAACTTCATTACTTTTATTTATTATATCCAGTCATCTAACTTTGTTATTTCTCCTCAGCTTACTAGGAGACTATGCCTCCACCATTGATAATTATATGTAGGGGGGCCAAGTACAACATATGGTGTTATAATTGAAAGGAAAGGTTAACTTGTGATTGTTTTGATTATACGACTAATATAATGTTGGAACATTATTATATTATATAGTGAGGCATGGTCATCCTTATTTAAACAAGGAATTGAATTCTATTTATATCCTTAAATGTTTTGTTTCCAAAGAATTTGTGTTTTTATTGTGCACCTCAGTTTACTACTATGGGATTTGGGGTATGTTACATACCTTAATGATTCTAATGAGAAGCTAATGATTTCCAATAGAATACTGTGAGAAGACTTAGAGGGAATATATACAAGCTACTAGGAAATCATCATAGTATCCAAAGAAGATTTAGGGAGGAAAAAGGTTATTAAAAAAAAATATGAAGAAATGGTAAATCAAAATAAATACCTTCAGAATCAAATGCAAGCTATGGAATCATAGTAGTCCTGATTGAAGAAAAAGGAGGAAAAAGGTTATTCAGAAACAATATGAAGAAATGGTAAATCAAAATAAATACCTTCAGAATCAAATGCAAGCTATGGAATCATAGTAGTCCTGATTTAAGAAATGATATCACGCATTGGATGGGTTAACTATCCTAGCCAAGGAAACCATAAATCTCTAACCAGTCATGAACGAGTCTAGCTTAGGAGTCACGTCATGTTTACTAAACAATTAGGATTGGACATATGTTAGTTAGATAACAGTATGATTTGTTTATACATCTATTAGGATTAGAGTTTAAGATTATTTTTTTGAAGTTATTCAATCAAGTTTGAATGTAATCCGATTATCTATTTTTGGGTTATTGAGATCCATGAACTGTGGACCTTAAACTATTTCCAATTTATAAAATTTTATATATAAGAAGGCACAGTGAACAGTATAAGGAATTAGGAGTGTGGAGATTAGACTGATGCTTTTATTTACATGTATATATTACATTTCATATATTTATAATAAATTCTTTGAAGTTATTATATGCAATATGAGTCAGTTTTTTTAAAATTTTTGAAATGATAAATATCATGCTTTATTCATAATTTTTCCCTTGAATAATTATTTCTTATTCTTGGATTCATATGAATGATCTGTATATTTATCAATGATCTGAAATAGAGCTTGTCTTCTCTTTTTATGAGTTCATTTTTGTAATCTTTATAGCATGGTTATTATGTTTGTACATTCACTATTTATTATCTGATATGATAGCCCGATCTTTGTTCCTTTACATTTTTATAAAACCATAAACCTAATCATCCATCTAGAAAATTTAAGATTCTTTAGGATTTGGACCATAGTATTCTAGGTGTAGACTCTAGTGAAAACATATTCTGGCGTCATTTTCAAGGACAGAAGTGAAGAAAATATTCCCTAAGTAATCTTTATTGATCTGATTTTGAAAGGTGAACAAAATCAGAAAACTTTATAGACTACATTTTCACCAACAACTTTTCACAGTGGATTCTAGAAAAACAAGGACTAGGGGAAATCCTACATCTCCCTTGCATTCAGGAGTTCCATATCCAGAGTAGATTTTGAGAGAGTCAAGGAACAACTTAAGTTCTCATTCTTTTGAAAGATATCACTATCCTTCATCTACAGACATACCATATCATTTACAACAAGCTTCTCCTTTTTCAAATCTACAACCCAAGAAAAAAGAAAAGGAGCAAGACTTTCCTTTTCTTATTCCTTCCGTTCAAGTTTATAATTTTTAGGTTTATACTAATCCTTTATCATCTGAAAAAGTTAAAACTGAGAACTTAGATTCAAGAATTTTTTCATTAAAATATTAGTTTCCACCTTATACTCCTCTTATTAGTAGGATTCCATTTTATCAGCTTAAGTCCAACAACCCTCCTTCTACATCAAGTCAAGTTAACCCAAACATGGTTGGACAACCTCTTGATTATATGGATCATATAGTGGATTCATTATATGTCTCCTTTAGTTTTTCCTCATCCTCTTAGTCCTCTTCCTTAGGGTGATTAACAGAAATACCTACCTAGGTTCAATGGTCAAGGTGAGGTAACCGCTGAAGAACACTAGACTATTTTTTTTCAGTTATGCAGATAATCAAAACATTGAGGTCAAGGATGTTTGGATGCAGATGTTTGTACATAGTTTATATGGAGAGGTGAGAAAATGGTTCAAAGAGTTACCGGCAGGTTCCATAGATGGAGTAGAATCTTTAGAGGAGGTGTTTATGAGACAATGGGGGGCACTAACGATTATCTTTACTATATCACTAAATTTAGAGAAATGAAGAGGAAACATGATGAAACAATCATACATTTTTGAAATCGTTTCAAAAAAATGTACAGTAAGATACCTGCTGAATTAAAACCTTCTGAAACATCAACAAAACTCACTTATGCTTATTCTTTTGATTATGATTTTTCTTTGTTTTTTTTTAAGTAATAAGGAACAATTCTATTACTGAAATAAATAGCGCATATTTATAATCACTGCTCCTGAAAGCATGGAGATAGATCGAAGACTGCTAACCAAAATAGAGATGAGGAAGGTGTATTCTAAATGGCTTGTCATAGAAACCTGAGAGTTGCCCAGTTTGTAAGCTTGGGAACTTGATCACGGTTTCTAACAAAACATGACAATATAAGAGCCCCCCTAACATATCATAATAGAATAAAAAGGTAAAGCCTGATATTAACAAAGATATATTGATAGTCATAACGTAGTAGGAGATAGCCAGATAAAAATGTGTTAAACATATCGGAGCAAGAGATAGCCAAAGATAACAGCATGGTACAAGATAGAACCCTAAAACATTCTAGCACTGACAAGACGATTCAGCTTCATCCAGTACTTGGTCAGTGCCTTTTCCATTTCTAGCACCCGCTTGGCTAGATTCTACCATGGAGACATCCTCCCCTCTCGAAACACACTGAAAAGGGGGGCTAGAGAGACGCAGCAGACTGTGCATGTGTTTGAGGTTGCTCTCTGCATCTTCCTGGAATTTACTGATAGTGATGCGGATAATCTGCACGTGGCTTTCCCGCTCGTCCATGGAGCGAGACAAAATGAGCCTAAGGCTCCAGTAGTGGGACATTAGCACTCCCTCTCCCAACTTCACTTTGAATTCGCCGAATATTTCTTCCTCCATTACCGCAATGGACTGACGAATGTGGGAAGGCATCTCCTTGTTGAATAGCTGCTCCCACTGAACTTCTTCTCTAGTTGTGGGATCTGACATGGCCCTATAGGTATGGCACTTATGCTTGCCTCTTCTCCTACGCGGTTTTCTAGAATGCGAATGCTTCACCCAAAGCTTTCCTTTCTCCGAGTGCTTGACCCAGACTCTGTCAACAATGTCAATGGCTATGGAGTCCCTCTCTCCTTGGTTAAGTAGTGCGATGGCACCCAACAAGAATGATTGACAATGCAGAACCAGGTGTGCGAGATCATCCATGCAATCGTCCCACCAAATTTTCTTGACTTCACAAAATCCATCATACGCTTGGAATTATGCAATCCTTGGCGAAAGGCCATGTCCATTTCTCCAAACTGCCACTAGGATGTGTGAAGAGATCACTTCCTCCATGTGAGCAGCTAGCCATACTAGCAACCATTGCGTCTCGGGCCTGGGTGGTATGTGTCGTGCATGAAGGCACCACCTGCCCATAATTCCATGCCTCTTCGAGCTAAGAGCCCACACCCATACTACCGCCGTTTCTACACCTGTCATTATTTTCATCAACTGCATCCGGGTTTGGCCAGTCCTACATTGAGAGATCCTGCCAAACATTGTAATCCTCGTGGTTGGACAGCTCATTCCAAGAAAGGGCAAGGAAGATGGATGAGGCAAGGACTCCTTTGTTGGCTATAGAGTCTGCGACTTTTTTGGCCTCCCTTTTGACATGGGAGAAGGCCACTGCATGATTGGCCGCAAGAATGGCTGAGAGCACTCTAAGTTTTCTCTCAAATCTCCAATTCAGAGAGATTTTGCTAACTAAGGAGCCAGCCTAAAGTTTCTTGGCCATGTTGACAACAAGGAGAGAGTCATCCTCTAAGATGATGGGGCTCCAGTTGTGGTGGATGGTCCATTTGATACCAAATATCAAGCCTTCAAGTTCTGTTGCATTGTTGGTATTGGTGCCTAGTGATCACCAAAAGACGGCTTGGATGGAGCCAGCACTATTCCTAACCACCCCTCCAAATCCTGTGGGACCACGGTTTCCTTTTGAAGCCTTGTCAAAGTTATGTTTGAAGGTGCCATCCGGAGGAGGGGACCACACCGAGGGGGAGTTGAGATTAATGACCAGATGAATCTCCTTCCCGATAAAGGGTGGCAAGGCCCAAATTCCCCAATCATGCAGTATTTGCATTTCAGCACTGTTCGTGTTAAGATCCTCCTCCTTCCATTTATTGAGACGAATGGTTTCTAAAATGTGTTTTTTGATGTTGTCTGAAACCTCCTTTTCGGGTCTAGCTCTATCTGAGAAAATTATGTTGTTCCGTTCTCGCCAAACTTCCCAAACTGCAAAACCTAATAAAATTTCCCATATTCGGTTAAGAAGTTGACTAATGAATGGCTTATAAGGCCATTGAGCGATAGTGAGATCGAGTTGACCATTCTTTCGAGCCTTTTTCCTGAAGATGCATTCTCCTTCCTTCCAGATGTGGTATGCTAGGTTACATTCATCTAGGAGATGATTGGTTGACTCTTCATTAGCTTTACAGAGGCAGCACCAGTGTGGTCCAATACATCCCTTTTTCATTCTATTTCCCCCCGTAAGTAAGCGTCTATGGAGGAGGAGCCAAAGGAAGGTGGATATCTTTGGCTAAAGGTTCGCTTCCCATATTTTCTTCCAGTTGATGTTGTTGTTCTCAGGAAGAAGAAGAGAATTGGCTACTTCCTTCAAGTTATAGGCTCCAACTAATGAGAAGCCCCATCTGATCTTGTCAGTTCCTCTGCTTATTCTTATTTTTCTTAACTACAAATCTTCCCGGAAGGCCTGGATGTCCTCGTTGGGTGCGATGCTCTGCCACCACTCTTTGTTTCTCCATATTCTATAGTGATCGCCTGGCTATTCCTCCTCCCATAATGACTTAACTTTGGTCATGTTTCTTTTTTTGTAGAATTTCCATGAGCAAAGGGAGGTCATGGGAGTCATAGAGAGGGTTAATTTTATGCCAGGAGTCACTAAAGAAGTCTATTGATTCTCCATCCCTTATGTTCCAGAAGCTAATATATTTGATTATGTTGCGGTTAGCATTGGTGACATTCCATATATGAGAACCTATTGTGTTGCAGTTGTATCTTATAAGGTTGTGAGGCTCATGATTAGGGGCATACTTCTTGATCCAAAGGAGGGTCCACAGTTCGTTTGTTTGAGTAATCCATCTCCACCATAGTTTGGCATTTCCAATTTTGTTGCTGATGATAGGGTCTCTTAATCCTAGACCACTATCCAATTTTGGTCTGCAAAGGGTTTCCTAGCATACAAGAGCCCATTTCATTTTGTTGACAGTGCCTCCCCATAGGAAGGTCCTTTGAAGACTTTTTATTTTTTTTAATATTGAGCTAGGAGCTGCAAGAACAGAGAAAAGATACAGTGGCATAGCCTGAAGGACTGATTGGACCAGTATGAGCCAGCTGGGCATGTTAAGGGGTTTGAAGTTCTAGTTCAAGAGTTTGAGTCTTAATTTTTCTAGCAGATCTTACCAAGAGGCATTTCCCAGCATGGAGTCAGATAGGGGAGCTCCGAGATATTTTGTGTGAAATGTTCCTTTAGCAAAATTGAGAATGTGGCAAATGTTACGCTTGGTGACAGGGTAGGCGTTGAAGAAAAAGATCCAGGATTTGCTATTGTTTATTTCCAATCCACTTGTTGTGAGGAAGGTGTTCAAGCATTTTTTGGTAACTCGTGCTTCTTGGACTAAGACTTTTCCAAATAACATTGTGTCATCCACGAATTGCTGGTGGGATTGGGGGTCCATGCCTAGGTGGGGGGTTAGGCCTTTCAGTTCGTCAAAGCTCATTTTTTCTTTCAACATACGACATAGGCCTTCCATCATTAGAATGGATAAAAGGGGGGACAGGGGGTCCCCCTGTCAGATTCCATGGGAGGGATTGAAGGTGGGGGATGGAGAGCCATTAAAAAGAATGGAAAAGAAAGCTGAGGAAGTGAGGCAGATGATCTAGCAAATCTAGGCGGGGTCAAAACCAAAATCTAGGAGAACTTTGGTCATATAGGGCCAATTGAGATTGTTAAAGGCCTTTGATAGATTGACCTTAATGAGAAATCCATGGAATTTGGTGATCTTGAGGGAGTGGATGATCTCATGGATGAGGATAATGCCATCCATGATTTGGCGGCCTTCCACATAGCCATATTGTTCGTTAGAGATAAGGTTGGGGAGAGTGGGTTTGAGATGGTTCACAATGGTTTTGGTAATGATTTTGAAAATAACATTACAAAGGGAAATAGGCTGAAAATTACCTGGGATATCAGCATCATGTTCCTTAGGAACGAGATCTATGAATGTTGAGTTGAAGGCTTTCAAAATATCCCATGTCTGCCTTGAGTTTTCCATGATCACCAGAACCTCATCCTTGATAGTGTCCCAGCAGATGTGGAAACAATTGGTAGTGAATCCATCTGACCCCGACACCTTGTTATCCTTCAGTTGCTTGGCAACTTCCTCGAGTTCCAACATTTATATCGGTCTTAACAAGAGTTGGTCTTGTTCCACTGTGACCAATGAAGGGATATTAGATAGTTCCTCGTCCTATGCTGTCGTTCTATCAATCTGTGGTTCCTGCATGATGGTATTAAAGTGGTTGAGGAGTGGGGCTTCAATCTCATCATGATTTTCCAGGGTGTTTCCCACTCCATCTTTGAGTTTGGAAATTCTATTGGTTTTCTTGTGCTGGATAGTGGTTCTATGGAAGAAGGAAGTGTTCCTTTCCCCTTTTAAAAGGCATTTAGTGCAAGCCTTGGATTCCGATAGCATTGCCTCTTATTTTTCTCTTGTGTCCAGCTCTTCTTGAATATTTGCCTCTTCATATTTTGTGTCCTTTATGTAGCCTTCTTGCATGATGATTCTTTGAAGGCAGATTAGCCTTTCCTCCAGTCTCTCCTTCTCTGTCTATATATTTCCAAAACAATCTTTGTTCCAAATCTTGACCTGAGCTTTGATGTGTTTGAGTTTTTGTTGGAATTGGTACATAAGGGTGCCATCCGGTGGTGCGAACTCTGTCCACCATTGCTTGAGGAGGGGTTGGAATTCCTTATGGTGGAGCCAAAATTTCTCGAAACGAAATGGTTTTCTAAGTTTACCTTCCTATTTGCACCATTGTAGGCTTATGGGCCAGTGATCTGAGCCTGTCGCTGGTAGCACATGCGCTACTATGTCAACTTCTCCAACCAAAATGGATTTAGAGAGAAGGAAGCAATCGAGTCTGAAGTCAATATGTCTGTCACCTGATCTTTTATTGGTCCAGGTATACCATCCATTATTATTGTTTATGTCAACCATATCTTCTTCTTCTATGAAATCAACGAAATATTTGCCAGTTGGACTTAAAGTTATTATTCCTCGTTTCTTCTCTTGTAGGTTCCTGATGAGGTTAAAATCCCCTCCTAGGATTCAGTGTCTAATTCCTAACATAAGACTCATTTTCCTTAGAGAAGTGAGGAATCTTTGCTTGTCTGCTAATGCAAAGGGCCCATAAACATTAGTGAGAAATCTTTTTGTTCTAGTTCCTAAAATGTGAAACTCAGCTCAGATGGTGTATTTGGTTGCCATGAAGTTAGTGAGGGAGATAACCGAAGGATTCCAAATGATTCCCACTCCTCCTGCCACCCCTAAGGCATCGGTGGCTATTTCTTCACTATTCTTCCAAATTTTTCTAGCCATACTTTTGAAACTTTCCTCTAGGAATTTTGTTTCCTCAATGAAGATAACTGAAAGTTTCTCTTTTTTTATTTTGTTTTTTAGTGTCCTTTTCTTTCTGGGTGCACCGCATCCCTTGATGTTCCATTAGATGATAGTCATTGGGAGATTTTATATTAATTTGTCATAGTAATCTAGGGACTAAACACAAGTCTCATCAAAGATTAATATCAATAAGGCATGAAAATGGTGTAATTGTGCTACAAAATGAGTAGCCACTCTGTATATTTACACAAAGAATGAGTAATACAATAGAAGACCATGCTACAAGCATGAATGACAAAGCAATTCGAATTCCCAAGGAGGTCATTCAAATTGAATGAGTGAGTCTAGCTTAACTGAATGCAAGCCATAGTCAACACTCAAGTTAACCACTGATCAAAACCCTAATTGACTCAACTGATCCCTAACTGAAGTCGGAGTGCAATAAATGACTGAGTCTAACTGAAAGTAGGCGAGACACATGTCACAGCAAGCCAACCATCAAGTGGTAGTGCATCAATGACTCCAATGAACCCTGATGAGGTTAACTGAAGTGTAACTGACTATCAGAATTGGTTGGAGGCACCCCTGTTGATTCCAGTTCATTAAGTAATCAATAAATAATAAATTTAATGAAGGAAGGTACCTTCACTACTCTGTTTAACTGATTGTAACCATCAGTTAGCAACATGGGGCATTAATGACACTCAGATCACCCCCAGAGTGCTCCAGTTATCCTCCCCCAATGTAGGAGAAGGCTAAGTTAGCCTCCTTGACTGAAGGCAGGCATGGGTGTGATCTTGTTAATGTCATCTAGTACTCCTCTGATGTCAATTAAGTCAATAAAACTTAGGATAGTGCTTTAACTAGGACAAATTGACCAAAATGAGTGTGTATGGTGGTAAATGTCTCGAACACCCCCGCTTAAGCTATACTCAGGAGAAGTAGAAAACATAAATTGCATAAGAAGGCTAGGGCCTCGGCAACAAAGGCCATAGGTCACCTTGTACAATAAAGTAACTACTTCATATAACCAAGGAAATGGGGAAAACCTCATGGGAAAAATAGCCCCCCTCAAACTAAGTAGTAAATCAAGAAATTTTTGGTTCTTCTATGCAGCAGAATCCTGAGACTATGCATGTGAACCTATGAATCCAAACTAAATGAATATGTCTGGAGGAATCTTCCACTTTGGAAGAAGAGCAATGCACTCAACTAAATCAGAAATATAAACAGCTGCATGGTGAAAACTGGACCCATGTAGAGTAGCTGAAATCATCTGAAGAGAGAGCAAAGGTTCTTGAGGAGTCACTGCAACGAGACTTTCTTCAATTCAAATTGACTGTGCAGAAGATACTGCTTCTTCTTCATCTTGAACAAATCCAACAGAGAGAGTAGAGGTTGAGAATTTTGAGTAAAGAAATATTGTGGTGCTGGATGTGATCTCCAAAGTGCTATTATGATCCTCATTATGCTTGCCAAAGGTTTTGTCCAATTTTGTCAAGAGATCCTTTGGGTATTCAACAAAACCAATAAGGTAGTGCAAGCTAGGAGAAAGGACTAGAAATATTGCTCCAAAAGCTCTATAACCGTCATTTAGCCAGTCATTCTCATTCTCATAAGACTCTTTTACAAGTCCAATAGACACCTCATAGAGACCTTTTCTCTTCAGAGATGCAATCATCTTCAACTTCCATTCTGAACAGCTTGTGAATGGGGTAAGAAGAGGGACTGATGAGTCCATTCGAAGTTGTACCTATTAAAACCTGCAAATCACAATAAAAGGGGCACCATAAGGTTGGATAGCCTATACATTTTAGGGTTTTGTCACACCCAACATAATTGATCAAGCAAGCTTGATCAACAATTTCCTTACTTGGGGTATTAAGTGGTAAGCCTTGGCTTCTGGTGCAGTGCTAGAATTTTTGAGCTTTGAGAAATTTTCAAGCAAGATTTGTCAAAAACCTTATTTTGCTTTTCTTGCCCCTTTTGGTGTTAATTATTGCTTCTTTCAGAAGTCCAACCTGCTGCGCAGGAATGAGCACTTTGGTGGGATCCTCAACTGCCTTTTCTAGTTCATCTAGGTTGATCTCCCCCAGGTCTGTTTCCTCTATTTCTTCCTCTTCATCTGGTAGTTCCATATCTTGTGGGTTCTCTTTATCTTCTTGGGAGGTTTTATCATTTTTTTTTGGATTTTTGGCAGTCTCATTCTCTTTATTAGACTCATCACTAATGTTTTGTAGAATCTTGAAACGGTTAGAGGGATTGACATTTTTGGTTACCTCTGGTCCTTGGTGTCATTTGGCCATTCTCCTTCTACCCATCACCTTGGAGAACCCCTCCTCCTCCTTCTATTCCTGGTCTTTTGGTAGGGTGCTTTCTTTATTATCTGGGAAATCTCAGAGAATATTTCCATGTTCATGGAATTTACTGCATCAAAAAGAGATGTGCCTCATAGTAAATGGGTTGGTACCAATATTCATCCTCCCATCGTAAATTAATCCCTTCTGGTAGCTCATTCGCAATGTTCATGTATACGCAAATGCGTGCATATGAAGTGTACTTCATTCATTTTGTTTGGTCAGCTACCTTTACGAATTCCCCAATGACATTTCCAATGGCTTCTAGAATGGTCTCATGCCAGTACACCGAAGGGAGTGAGTACAGTCTGATCCAAATCATAACGTATCAAAGATTCTCAGTATCTAGATTGAATTTCTCTTTCCACAGCCTGAGAAATAGTCGAGTTGAGTTAAAAAATAGGGGTCTCCTTCAAAGACTTTGTTTCTGTCTTCCATGTTAAGGAAAACCATATTAAATAAATCTTTCTCTCATAGGTAAAGATCAAAATGTCCCAATGGTTTCCATGTGACATTTATCCACCATAGCAGTGCTTTCTCCGATGACCATATTCCAATTAACTTTCCTATGAGGGTGTGGTCATGCATATGTTCAATGTGTGCCTCGAATTCATCCTCCTTGATTTTCAATGATGGAATGTATTTGGTTTTCGCTATGCACTTTTTGGTACTATTCGAAGGCCCCTTACCTTTGCTTGTTTCTTGGCCCATTTATTTTGTTTTTTTTGTGGATTTTGTCTTTTCTGCAGCTTTTGTCTTTTCTACCACTTGGCCATCCGAATCCATGGATTTTCTTGCCATTGGATCCCTATTCTTTATGTTGGGGCCCCCTTATGTTGAATCCCCCCATAGTCTCTGCGCTTTCCAATAGGGTGCGTTAGCCACAGTCCATGAAGCCTTTCGAAGATGCTAGAACCCATACAGGACTGGCAGTGTCAGGGGTGAAGTCCCATACCAACCAGCGGGTCAAGGAGCATGAGGTGCACCACCGAAAACTCAAGCGGCCACCATGAATGGTGCAGAAACCCTAATTCTTCAAAGATGACCTTCAGATCCTTATCTTTTCCTTCTATGTATTGAAATGTTTTGAAATTTGATTTTTCTTTCTTATTAAGAGAAAGAAGGTACGTATCTTTCTTGACTATGCAATAGGTTGCATTAGAAGTTAAGTCAAATATGTTGGTATCAAGAAAAATTAAGGATAAATTAGAATCTCAAGTGCATGATAAAAAAGGAAAAAGGAAATGATCCCATCAACTTCTACAGGAAAATCATCGGAAAATAAATTGGATGAAATGACGAAGTTACGCAAGAATTTGTATGCAAAAATCAATAGGTTGGAAATGGAAAATAAGAATCAAAATATACCTATGCAAGAGGGAGATCAATGATCCAAATCAATTTAGATGATCGTTTGTCCCTATATTCTTACTTAGAGAAAGAAGGAACAATGATATTCAAAGAGAAAAATAGATAATGAGGATCAAAGGATTCAACCTCCTTTTTAGAATAATATGATGCAAGATGATAGATATCATGAAATTGATGAAATGGATGATGAAGGTGTAGAACCTCATATCGATCAGTTAGATGATGTTTCTTCTTCTAAATTTTTTACTAGGGTTGAATATAATTTTGCAAAAATGGAAGATCATCATGATACAGATTGTTCTGAACATGAATAATATATGTTAGAGATTTACCAGGAAATGTAGCAGAAGTCATATGGAAATAGGTCAAGAATGAAGCAATAAGAACTAAGAAAAAGAAGGTAAGGAATGCTCCTATTAAAGAATATTTTTCTTTTCAGAAAAAGTAAGAACTACAAGGAGATAGAAATAAAATTATAGAATTTGAAGAAGTAGAAAAAAGTGCTAATTTTGATTTGAAACATGAAATCAGCAAAATCAATATTCCTATTACATTATCTGAGTTAGTTAGGAATAATTCATACATGGAGCCTACTCTGAAAATCCTGAATGGTTCATATACTCCTATCCTTTCAGATGTGATTAATTTACATGATGAATCCATGGTTTTTATTTAATATCAAAGATTAAAATGTATTCTTTTGTTTCAGCCATATGAGGAGATGAGATATCAGAGATCTCACAAACTTCCAGAGCATTAGGAGAAGGAGTCACTGCAAGGAGACTTTCTTCAATTCAAATTGACTTTGTAGAAGATACTGCTTCTTCTTCATCTTGAACAACTTCATCAGAGAGAGTAGAGGCCGAGAATTTTGAGTAAATAAATATTGTGGTGTTGGATGTGATCTCCAAAGTGCTATTATGATCCTCATTGTGATTGCCAAAGGTTCTGTCCAATTTTTTCAAGAGGTCCTTTGGGTATTCAGCAGAACCAATAAGGTAGGGCAAGCTAGGAGAAAGGGCCAGACATATTGCTCCAAAAGCTCTATCACCGTCATCTAGCCAGTCATTCTCATTCTCATAAGACTCTTTTACAAGTCCAATAGACACCTCATAGAGACCTTTTCTCTTCAGAGATGCAATCATCTTCAACTTCCATTCTGAACAGCTTGTGAATGGGGTGAGAAGAGGGACTGATGAGTCCATTCGAAGTTGTACCTATTAAAACCTCCAAATCACAACAAAAGGGGCATCGTAAGGTTGGATAGCCTGCACATTTTAGGATTTTATCACACCCAGCATAATTGATCAAGCAAGCTTGATCAACAATTTCCTTACTTGGGGTATTAAGTGGTAAGCCTTGGCTTCTGGTGCAGTGCTAGAATTTTTGAGCTTTGCGCAATTTTCATGCAAGGTCTGTCAAAAACCTTGTTTTTGAGAGATTTGAGCTTCATCTTGCCATGAGCTTTGATACCATATTAATCTGTCACTGTAATATAGGGACTAAACACAAGTCTCATCAAAGATTAATATCAATAAGAAATGAAAATGGTGTAATTATGCTACAAAATGAGTATCCACTCTATATATTAACACAAATAATGAGTAATACAATACCAGATCATGCTACAAGCATGAATGGAAAAGTAATTTGAATTCCCAAGGATTTCATTCGAATTGAATGAGTGATTATAGCTTAACTGAATGTAAGCCACAGTCAACACTCAAGTTAACCACTGATCAAAACCCTAATTGACTCAATTGAGCCTTAACTGAAGTCGAAGTGCAATAAATGACTGATTCTAACTGAAAGAAGGTTAGACACATGTCACAGCAAGCCAACCATCAAGTGGTAGTGCATCAATGACTCCAATGAACCCCAATGAGGTTAACTGAAGTGTAACTGACCATCAGAAGTGGTTGGAGGCACCCGTGTTGACTCCAGTTCATTAAATAATCAATTTAATGAAGGAAGGCACCTTCACTGCTCTGTTTAACTAATTGTAACCATCAATTAGCAATATGGGGCATTAAGGACACTCAGATTACCCCCGGAGTGCTCCAGTTATCCTCCCTGAATGTAAGAGAAGGATAAGTTAGGCTCCTTGACTGAAGGTAGGGGTGGGTGTGATCTTCCTGATGTCATCTAGTGCTCGTCTGATGTTAATTAAGTCAATAAAACTTAGGATAGTGGTTTAACTAGGCCAAATTGACCAAAATGAGTGTGTATGGTGGTAAATGTCTCCAACAATTTGTTGGCTTGCAAGAAAGTTGCCTCAATGGTTGGGAATTGTCTTGAGGCCACCAACTTATCACCTATGTCCTTGATCCTTTTCTAGTTGCTTCTTCTACCGTGTTTCCCGTTCCCTATATTCTTGATGGTTTCATGAATTCTGGTTCTTGGGCTGTCTGGAATATCTCCCAATGTTTTGCTTTTCTTGCCCATTTTGGTGTTAATTATTACTTCTTTAAGAAGTACAACCTGTTGCATGGGAATGAGCACTTTGGCAGGATCCTCAACTGCCTTTTCTAGTTCGTCTAGTTTGAGCTCCCCCATGTCTGTTTCCTCTATTTCTTCCTCTTCATCCGGTAGTTCCATATCTTGTGGGTTCTCTTTATCTTCTTGGGATGTTTTATCATTTTTTGTTGGATTGTTGACGGTCTCATTCTCTTTATTAGACTCATCACTAATGTTTTGTATAATCTTGAAACGGTTAGAGGGATTGACATTTTTGGTTACCTCTGGTCCTTGTTGTCGTTTGGCCATTCTCCTTCTACCCATCACCTTGGAGAACCCCTCTTCCTCCTTCTATTCCTGTTCTTTTGGTAGGGTGCTTGCTTTATTATCTAGGAAACCTCAGAGAAGATTTCCATGTTCATGGAATTTCCTGCATCGAAAAGGGATGTGCCTCATAGTCAATGGGTTGGTACCAATCTGTAGAAATAATAGATCAATGCTATGTGCAATGATGCTAAGAATAAGCACATGAAATAGATCTTGCTACTAAGAATTCTCCCAAGCATACACAGGAAAATAAGAGAGAAGAAAAGAGACTGAATCACATGAATGAAGAGATGAATATTGGTGTGTATCCTTCCATTGAATAATTATGAATAATAGTGTACATAAATAGATCTTTCCTCATAGGAAAGTCGAATTGTATGGAAACAACTCATAAAGCTCAAAAATGCTGACTTACCAAAATATAGTAAACCCCCATAGGTGGATAAAGCACTAGATAAATCTATCAAGGACCTCACGAGTTGGAAAAAGCATGAGTGAGTTGTCAAGGAGATGGAAATAAAATGCTAATCCTAGAAAATGGAGAAAAAATAATGGAGGATGGGTTGGAAACAAAAGCTCCTAGTTTCCTAGTTGACTAGCTTTTATCTTATCCATAGAAAAGCAGGAAAAAGCAAAAAAAGCAGAAAAAGAAGAAAAAAAAAGAATCTGCTATAAGGTCCTGTATACTAATTCTAGATGAACCCAGAATTAGAAATAAATCATTCCTAGCATATGGATGGCATGCATTGACTTTAAGGTGCAAGTGGATGCCAACTAATTAAGCTAGTGGGTGAATAATTAATCAAATAATGATTAATTATTTTATCCTAAGTTGTGAGTGGGTTTAATATATTTCAACACCCCCCTATAAGTCTGACTTTATGATGCTATGACAAAAAAAATATGGATGCATATGGATGCATATAGGGCCCAGTAACAAGGCTATGGTCACCCTTTAACAATTATTATGTCCAGAAAAGTGAGGAAAGAGGCAAAACCACATGGGGAAAATCCTCCCTCAAGATAGGACAAGGCACAAAATTTGAAATATGTCTTCAACATATCTTCATATTCACTTTAATTATCTGATTGAACTGCTTTTGAATGAAGGGATTTTTGAAGAAATCATGAACTCCATGATAATGCACTGGAGTGTAGAACCTGCAAGAAGGAAGAGGAGAGACTCCGTGTATCTCATCAACTGATGAAGTAGGAGCATTATCTGAATTCTTCTTTCTGCTATCAAAATCTGATCTGAAAACATAATCTGAAATGGAAAAGAGATCTGTGCATACTCCTTTCCAAAGAGTACAAAAAATAAGGCAATTTATTTCACACCCAATTACCTGAATAGCTGCAAAATTGTGATGTGAATCACATGCCAATATTCCAATCTGATGTAGCACCTGTATAGATCTGATATGAGGCTGATAAAACTCTGATATATCAGAAATATTAACATATGGAACATCAAGGACAAATTCTTCAATGGCTCCATAAGGATATAGGGCTAGACTAGGAAAATTATGAGCAACTGGGAAAAACTGATAAGTGTAAAATTCTGAATGATGGATGGGCAGAATGAGATGTTCACAATCTTCAAGAAGGATCTGAGTATTGATGCCAAGAACAAAGAAGGATATTCTGAAGCACATGAGATCAAGTAAGGTAAGTGATATGACACAAATAAGGCTTGATGTGGAAAAGCAAACATCCTGGAAGTCACTGGGTTGCGCACCATCAATGCGAGAGGTATGCAAGAGGTGTGAAGAATTTGGCACATAGATCTTAGAATCTAATATAGGAGATTGAGATAACAATGAATGGGTTATAGGATCATAATCAATATCAGCAGCAGCTCCATATGTTACTTCTTTTTCATCAATAGTATCACAAGAAGAAAAATCACCTTCAAGAGACGCAGAAAAAGATGGCTCTTCAATATTTGCTTCTTCATTGAAGGAGGAAGCATTCGAATGAAAGAGGGAAGAAGCAACATGAACTGTATGAGAAAATTCTTCATCATGATCAACTTCATCATAGAATGTAGAGGCCAAGAAATCTTGAGAAAGAGAACAAGAGGAGATGCTAGGTTTGCTCCATGCTTCATCTTCAATTTCCTGCAAACCAAGAGCTTTGTCCAAAATTTTCCAAAGCTCAAATGGAAATTCAGAGGAATCTATGAGATGATATATATTTGGAGACATTCCCAAACACATAATTCCATAATATCTATCACAATTATTTAGCCAATCAATCTTCTCTTCATAAGACTCGAGTTCACTCAATGCACCAATGGAGACGTCAAAGAGACATCGCCTCTTCAAGTATGCACTCATATTTGGCTTCCAATCAGCATAGTTGAAAGGATATAGTATAGGAACTTATGAATCCATATTGAAGTTGTTGATATGCTCTAATAGATGCTCTCTACAACCTGTAAAACAAACTAGAGAAAATCTTGTAATCTAGACAAGCTCTTCTTTTAAGAGGGATAGGAGACTGGAAGCACTCCTCAACTTTGTAGAACTTCATCAACCTTGTAGCTATGATACCATGTAGAAATAATAGATCAATGCTATGTGCAATGATGCTAAGAATAAGCACAGGAAATAGATCTTGCTACTAAGAATTCTCACAAGCATACACAGGAAAATAAGATAGAAGAAAAGAGACTGAATCACATGAATGAAGAGATGAATATTGGTGTGTATCCTTCCATTGAATAATTATGAATAATAGTGTACATAAATATATATTTCCTCATAGAAAAGTTGAATTGTATGGAAACAACTCATAAATCTCAAAAAGGCTGACTTACCAAAATATAGCAAACCCCCATTAGTGGATAAAGCACTTGCTAAATCTATCAAGGACCTCGCGAGTTGGAAAAAGCATGAGTGAGTTGTCAAGGAGATGGAAATAAAATGCTAATCCTAGAAAATGGAGAAAAACTAATGGAGGATGGGTTGGAAACAAAAGCTCCCAGTTTCCTAGTTGACTAGCTTTTATCTTATCCATTCAAAAGCAGGAAAAAGCAGAAAAAACAGAATCTGCTATAAGGTCCTGTATACTAATTCTAGATGAACCTAGAATCAGAAATAAATCATTCCTAGCACATGGATGGCATGTATTGACTTTAAGGTGCAAGTGTATGCCAACTAATTAAGCTAGTGGGTGAATAATTAATCAAATAATGATTAATTATTTTATCCTAAGTTGTGAGTGGGTTTAATATATTTCAACACAATCTTCATCCTCCCAGCGTAAATTAATCCCTTCTGGTAGCTCTTTCGCAATGTTCATGTATATGCAAATGCATGGATATGAAGTGTACCTCATTCGTTTTGTTTGGTTAGCTACCTTTGCGAATTCCCCAATGACATTGCCAATGGCTTCTAGAATGGTCTCATGCTAGTACTCAGATGGGAGTGAGTACAGTCTGATCCAAATCATAACGTATCAGAGATTCTCAGTATCTGGATTGAATTTCACTTTCTACAGCCTGAGAAATAGTCCAGTTGAGTTAAAAAATAGGGGCCTCCTTCAAAGACTTTGTTTCTATCTTCCATGTTAAGGAAAACCATAGTAAATAAATATTTCACTCACAGGTAAAGATGAAAATGTCCCAATGGTTTCCATGTGACATTTATCCACCATAGCAGTGCTTTCTCTGATAACCATATTCCAACGAACTTTCCTATGAGGCTGTGATCATGCATATGTTGAATGTGCACCCTGAATCCATCCTCCTTGATTTGCAATGATGGAATGTATTTGGTTTTCTCTATGCACTTTTTGGTGCTATTCGAAGGTCCCTTACCTTTGCTTGTTTCTTGGCCCATTTCTTTTATTTTTTCTGCGGCTTTTGTCTTTTCTGCAACTTTTCTCTTTTCTACCACTTAGGCATCCGAATCCATGGATTTTCTTGCCATTGGATCCCTATTCTTTATGTTGGGGCCCCTTTATGTTGAATCCCCCATAGTCTCTGCGCTTTCCAATAGGGTGCGTTAGCCATAGTCCCTGAATCCTTTCAAAGATGCTAGAACCCAGACAGGACTAGCAGTGTCAGGGGTGAAGCCCCAGACCAATGAGTGGGTCAAGGAGAATGAGGTGCACCACTGGAAAGTCAAGCAGCCACCATGAATGGTGCAAAAACCCTAATTCTTCAAAGATGACCTTCAGACCCTTATCTTTTCCTTCTATGTACTGAAATGTTTTGAAATTTGATTTTTCTTTCTTATTAAGAGATAGAAGGTATGTATCTTTCTTGAATATGCAATAGATTGCATTAGAAGTTGAGTCAAATATGTTGGTATCAAGAAAAATTAAGGATAAATTAGAATCTCAAGTGCATGATAAAAAATGAAAAAGGAAATGATCCCATCAACTTCTCCAGGAAAATCATCGAAAAATAAATTGGATGAAATGACGAAGTTAAGCAAGAATTTGTATGCAAAAATCAATAGGTTGGAAATGGAAAATAAGAATCAAAATATACCTATGCAAGAGGGAGATCGATGATCCAAATCAATTTAGATGATCCTTTGTCCCTATATTCTTACTTAGAGAAAGAAGGAACAATGATATTCAAAGAGAAAAATCGATAATGAGGATCAAAGGATTCAAGCTCCTTTTTAGAATAATATGATGCAAGATGATAGATATCATGAAATTGATGAAATGGATGATGAAGATGTAGAACCTCATATCGATCAGTTAGATGATGTTTCTGCTTCTAAATTTTTTACTAGGGATGAATATAATTTTGCAAAAATGGAAGATCATCATGATACAAATTGTTCTGAACATGAATAATATATGTTAGAGATTTACCAGGAAATGTAGTGGAAGTCATATGGAATTAGGTCAAGAATGAAGCAAGAAGAACTAAGAAAAAAGAAGGTAAGGAATGATCCTATTAAATAATATTTTTCTTTTCAGAAAAAGTAAGAACTACAAGGAGATAGGAATAAAATTATAGAATTTGAAGAAGTAGGAAAAAGTGCTAATTTTAATTTGAAACATGAAATTAGCAAAATCAATATTCCTATTCCATTATCTGAGTTAGTTAGCAACAATTCATACATGGAGCCTACTCTTAAAATCCTGAATGCTTCAAATACTCCTATCCTTTCAGATGTGATTAATTTACAGGATGAATCCATGGTTTTTATTCAATATCAAAGAATCAAATGTCTTCTTTTGTTTCAGCCATATGAGGAGATGAGATATCAGAGATCTCACAAACTTCCAGAGCATTAGGAGAAGGAGTCACTACAAGGAGACTTTCTTCAATTCGAATTGACTATGTAGAAGACACTCCTTCTTCTTCATCTTGAACAACTTCATCAGAGAGAGTAGAGGCCGAGAATTTTGAGTAAAGAAATATTGTGGTGGTGGATGTGATCTCCAAAGTGCTATTATGATACTCATTGTGCTTGCTAAAGGTTCTGTCCAATTTTGTCAGAATATATTTTTGGGTATTCAGCAGAACCAATAAGGTAGTGCAAGCTAGGAGAAAGGGCCATACATATTGCTCCAAAAGCTCTATCACCATCATTTAGCCAGTTATTATTATTCTCATAAGACTCTTTTACAAGTCCAATAGACACCTCATAGAGACCTTTTCTCTTTAGAGATGCAATCATCTTCAACTTCCATTCTGGAGAGCTTGTGAATGGGGTGAGAAGAGGGACTGATGACTCCATTTGAAGTTGTACCTATTAAAAATTGCAAATCACAACAAAAGGGGCATCGTAAGGTTGGACAACCTACACATTTTAGGCTTTCATCACACCCAGCATAATTGATCAAGAAAGCTTGATCAACAATTTCCTTACTTGGGGTATTAAGTGGTAAGCCTTGGCTTCTAGTGCAGTGCTAGTATTTTTGAGCTTTGCACAATTTTCATGCAAGATCTGTCAAAAACCTTGTTTTTGAGAGATTTGAGCTTCGTCTTTCCATGGGCTCTGATACCATATTAATCTGTCACAGTAATCTAGGGACTAAACACAAGTCTCATCAAAGATTAATATCAATAAGAAATGAAAATGGTGTAATTATGCTACAAAATGAGTAGCTGCTCTATATATTAACACAAAGAATGAGTAATACAATACAAGATCATGCTGCAAGCATGAATGACAAAGTAATTTGAATTCCCAAGGAGGTCATTCAAATTGAATGAGTGATTATAGCTTAACTGAATGTAAGCCACAGTCAACACTCAAGTTAACCACTGATCAAAACCCTAATTGACTCAATTGAGCCTTAACTAAAGTCGAAGTGCAATAAATGACTGAGTCTAACTGAAAGAAGGTCAGACACATGTCACAGCAAGCCAACCATCAAGTGGTAGTGCATCAATGACTCCAATGAACCCCGATGAGGTTAACTGAAGTGTAACTGACCATCAGAAGTGGTTGGAGGCACCCCTGTTGACTCCAGTTCATTAAATAATCAATTTAATGAAGGAAGGCACCTTCACTGCTATGTTTAACTGATTGTAACCATCAATTAGCAATATGGGGCATTAAGGACACTCAGATTACCCCCGGAGTGCTCCAGTTAGCCTCCCTGAATGTAAGAGAAGGATAAGTTAGGCTCCTTGACTGAAGGTAGGGG
This sequence comes from Pseudotsuga menziesii, assembly GCA_001517045.1. NCBI lineage: Eukaryota > Viridiplantae > Streptophyta > Pinopsida > Pinales > Pinaceae > Pseudotsuga > Pseudotsuga menziesii. Next base: position 34,593 of record LPNX010436551.1, on the reverse strand, counting down.
TGGGTGTGATCTTGCTGATGTCATGTAGTGCTCCTATGATGTTAATTAAGTCAATAAAACTTAGGATAGTGGTTTAACTAGGAAAAATTGACCAAAATGAGTGTGTATGGTGGTAAATGTCTCCAACAGTTTGTTGGCATGCAAGAAATTTTCCTCAATGGTCGAGAATTGTATTGGGGCCACCAACTTCTTGCCTATGTCCTTGATCCTCTGCTAGTTGCTTCTTCTACCACATTTCTCGTTCCCTATCTTCTTGATGGTTTCATGAATTCTGGTTCTTGGGCTGTCTGGAATATCTCCCAATGTTTTGCTTTTCTTTCCCCTTTTGGTGTTAATTATTGCTTCTTTCAGAAGTACAACCTGCTGCGCGGGAATGAGCACTTTGGTGGGATCCTCAACTCCCTTTTCTAGTTCATCTAGGTTGAGCTCCCCCAGGTCCGTTTCCTCTATTTCTTCCTCTTCATCTGGTAGTTCCATATCTTGTGGGTTCTCTTTATCTTCTTGGGGGGTTTTATAATTTTTTGTTGGATTGTTGACAGTCTCATTCTCTTTATTAATGATCCGGTGGATTATTCATCTTCAAAAATTACACTGATCCAATAGGGTACAATGGTTATTAATCTATGTTTTTAACTCATATGCTAAGCACCGCGCAGTTATAGCCTGTGCAGTTATGCATGGGTCGTGCAGTTTGCATGAGCCGTGCAGTTGTGCATGAGCCACGCAGTTATAGCATGGGCCGCGTAGTTTGCACATCGTCGAGTGGAACATCTCCTGGTTCAAGAAAATACCACATGGTCACGTTTGCTGCGACGTTGTGGATGCTGCGATGCTGTGACGTTTTGGATGCTGCGATGCTACGACGTTGTGGATGTTGCGATGCTGCGACGTTTTGGATGCTGCGATGCTGCGACATTTGTGGATGCTGCGATGTTGCGACGTTGTGGATGCTTCCTGCGATACTGTGACATTTTGGATGCTGCGATAATATGACATTTGTGGAGCTGCGATGCTACGAAGTTGTGGATGCTGCGATGCTGCGACGTTTTGGATGATGTGATGTTATGGATGCTATGATGCTGCGACGTTTTGGATGCTACGATGCTGCAACATTTGTGGTGCTTAGTGGTAACATTTAGAGGATGGATGTAACGTCTGTTCCATTCTTATCCTATGGTTCTGTCTTAGTGGATATACCATTTGGGACAGCTCTAAATGTGATGGATATCCATTGCGTGGCGGAATAGCAATGCCACAAATGGTAGTAGATGTAACGGTCGGGAACCGCTACCACGTTTTGGGAACCAAAATGAATGTAATGTACATCTAGTTGAAACGTATCGATGGAAATAAAAGAACCTGTTACTTACCCTCCCTTGGAAGACTTAAATAGACGATGCTGGACACCATCGAAGGGGGATTCAGATTGTTTAGAACACAAAGCATCGTTTTTCTATTATGATAAGCTTGCAGAGATAAAAGAGAAGCTCCGAGAGTTTTGCTGTGAAATGTCCTGATACTGTTTGTATATAATTCAACTGTACTTTGTTATAATTTGGCTTCTTTTTCCTTTGAAGGACAATTTGTAATTGTTAAGAGAGAATTCTTAAAGGCTTTGGCCATTATTCTGTTCTGCTATTGCTGAAGTTTATTCTAGGACCATTTTGTACCATTTCAAAGAGATTAATTGGATCAGTACCCATTGGAGAGGGACCTGGAGACATGGCCCAGTGAAGGGGGTGAACTCCGTTATCAACTTCTGTTTTGTGGCTCTCTGGTTCTGTGTTTGTTTTTCCCACATCTATTTATCAGTTTTTCTTTTCATTTCTGTTTTAAGCATTTAATTTATGTTAATGCTGGTTCATGAATTAAGCAAACTGGAAAATGCATTCTTTACATAAACTTTTAATGCACTCAAGTTGAGGTCCGACAGATCATGTTATGGTATCAGAGCAGGTTAACTGCTTGTGCAAGTTTGTGAATGCTTACCAGGTCCAGGTTAAAGCTTGGTGAAGGAGAATTAATTGAAGGAGATTCTAAGATTGGCTCCAAGAGAACATTCTTAAGAACCATGTGTTCTCCACAAAGGGAAGAAGAAGGACATACAGAACGGGAAAAACCTGTTATTTATTAAATTGAGTTTTTGGAGGCTTTTATCAGCATGAAAGCCATGATGGGAATTCTTCTCGATGAGCGTGCAGAAAGGAAGAAGAAAGAAGAAGGATCTTCATCCAGAGATGCAGAAGTGAAGAAGGAAGAAAAGGGTAAAGGAGTAGGAGGTGATGGTGATCCTCCTGAAACTAATCAAACTTTCTCTTCTTCTCATACTTCTCATTCAAATAATGCAAGTCCTAATATTCCTTATTTCAAATTGGATGTTAAATTCGAATTGCCAATTTATAATGGAGATTTAGATGGTGAAAAGTAAGATAATTGGATCAAGCAGCTTGAAGTATATTACAGGGTGTAGGGAATTAATGATGACCCTTCCAGGATTCAACTGGCCACTTTGAGGATGAGTGAGATGGCTCTTACTTGGTGGGAGAGCAAGATTCAACAATATCTTTGAAAGAACGGTAAAATTATTTCAGTTTGGAATGAATTCATTGAAGTATTAAGGAAGCAATTTTATACTTTAGGACATATTCAACAATTAACCATGAGTTGGAAAATGTTTAGACAAGCTAAAGGATAAAGCATTCAAGATTATACTTATGAATTCAGAAAGAGGGCTATTGCATTGAATGTTTCATTAGATACACATGAAACTCTTCTTAAGTACATTGGTGGCATGCATTCTTATTTGAGACATACTTTGTTGATGTTTAACCCCAGTAATTTGGATGATGTATGTGTTCAAGCTACACATTTAGAAGCTAGGGGTAAGCATACTAATGATACTTTTTTGAAGAAATCATTTAAATTTGACAGCAAATCGAAAGGTAAAGATAAGGGGAAAAAAAAGATGGCTACTGTTAAGAAAGAGGGTGAAAATCCTACATGTTTGCATTGTCAGAAGGGACATGATGTCTCTAAGTGTTGGAAAATTCATCCGGAGTTAAGGCCAAAGAAGTACGAAGGAAACAAAGATAAAGGAAAAGCAAAAGCTAATGCAGTAGTTATTCAAGACTTGGGATCCGACTCAAGTGATGAAACAAAGGTTACAGCTGTCGGAATCCAGGGTAAGAATAAAAGTATCTCACTTCCCATTGATGCAAAATCAAGTTCTAGTGCAAGTACAAATTTTCCATCTACTTCTATGCAAAGTGATAAAAGAAGAAGTGAACTATTTCATGTTCGTGTCATTACAAATCATACAAAGATTGATACATTGTTTGATAGTGGTTCACAAGTAAATTTGATATCAGAAGAAGTGGTTAAGAAATTGCATTTAGTTACTATGCCTCATGAAAAACCCTATCCTCTTGGTTGGGTTACTAATGATACACAATTACAAGTTACAAAGAAATGTGTTTTGAAATTTGCAATCACTAAAAAGTTTATGGATGAGGTAGAATTGGATGTAGTACCACTTGACATTTGTGGAATTGTACTTGGGAGTCCATATTTGTATGACCAGAAAGCATTCTTTTATAGAGAGAAAAATAAGTATCATCTTTGTAAAGATGGTGTGGAATATATTGTACGAGCACATAAGACAAAAACAAATCTAGCAATAGTTTCTGCAGGACAAATGAAGAGGCTGGTAAATGCTAGTAAGAATTTTGTATTAATGATGGTTAAGGTGAAAAATGATGAGGTCTCTAAATCTTTTGAAGGATGTGATCCTAAACATAAATTTGAACTGATTGAAATTATTTCTGAGTATGATGATTTATTTCAAGATCCAAAAGGGTTACCACCAAAGAGAGAGATTCAGCATGAGATACATTTGGAGCAGGATGTGCCACTCCCAAACATAGACATGTACCGGATGTCTGTAATGAAAAATGAGGAAATCAAGAAGTAGGTTCAGGTGTTGATTGAGAAGGGGGTCATCCGGCCAAGCACTTCACCTTGTGGCTCTCCTAAAGTATTGGTTCCGAAGAAGGATGGGTCTTGGAGGATGTGCATTGACTATAGGTCCCTTAACAAAATCACCATTAAAAATAGGTATCCTCTTCCTCGCATTGATGATTTGCTTGATCAGTTGAAACATGCAACTTACTTTACAAAATTGGATCTGCATAGTGGGTATCATCAAATCCACATCACTGAAAATGATGCCTAGAAAACAGCGTTTAAAACAAAACAGGGTTTGTATGAATGGCTTGTGATTCCTTGTGGGATTTGTAACGCACCTGATACTTTCATGTGGGTCATGAATGATGTCTTTCGTCCATTCATTGATGATTTTGTAATTGTATATCTGGATGATATCTTGGTGTTTAGAAAAACTTGAGAGGAACACATTGTACATGTGAAGAAAGTTTTAGATGTACTGAGGAAGGAGAAGCTTTCTGTAAAAATGTCTAAATGTGAGTTTGCTAAAACTTCTTTAGTATATCTGAGCCATATTATTGGTGGAGGTCACCTGTGAGTGGACCCATCCAAGGTTATTGTCATTGTAAACTGGCCACGGCCTCACACCGTTACTGAAATCAGAAGTTTTCTGGGTGCGAATCAGTATTGGAGGAAATTCATTTCTGGGTTTTCCTCCATTGCTGCGCCATTACATGCATTGAAAAGCGTCAAAGAGATTTTCCAGTGGGGAGGCAAGCATTAGAGAGCCTTCGACACTTTGAAGGAAAGGATTAGCACAACACCAGTTCTGACATTGCCATATTTGCAGCAGCCATTTAAGATTGAAATAGATGCCAGCGAGTTTTCCATGGGAGTCGTTTTGATGCAAGGGAGGAAGCCAGTCTGCTACCATTCAAAAACATTCTCTACTGTGGTAAGTAACTATTCGACTTATGACAAAGAATTATATGCTTTAGTACAGAGTGTGAATAAGTGGAAACATTATATAATGGGAAAAGAAACAGTCATACATACTGATCATCAGCCACTTCAATATCTGCAATGTCAAACTAAAGTACATCAAAGTAGGCATTTAAGATGGATGGGATTCTTGCTACAGTTTCATCTTGTAATAAAATACAAAAAGGGAATTCATAATAAGATAGCAGACATGTTGTAGAGGCCACCTACCAAAGCTTCGATCATCCTTCAAAATAGTTCGTTAACACATGAAAGTTACATTGAACAATATGAAGAAGATAAAAATTTTAAGAACATATATGCATCACTGATACATGGTAAACAGGAAGAAAACTATTATGTGCATAATCAACTCCTGTATCATCTCGGTAAACTCTGTATTCCAGAGAAAGAGAGAATGCATGTGATCCGAGAAGCACATAGTTCATTGATTGTAGGACATTTTGGTGTAAGTAAAACATTGTTTGTATTGCAGAATCACTATTATTGGCCTCAGATGCAAGAAACTGTAGCTAAATATGTACGAGGAGGTGTTATGTGTGCAACAAGTAAGCCTAGAAATAGGAAATTGAGTTTGTACACACCTCTTCCAGTTTCTTCTCATCCTTGGGAAAGCATTTCTATGGACTTTGTAGGAGGACTACCTATGTCTAGAAAAGGTCATGATTACCTATATGTTGTTGTGGACAGATTCAACAAAATGTGTATCTTAATGCCATGTAACAAGCAGATCACTGCTGAAAAAACAACTCATCTATTCTTTCAGAATGTTTGGGTACATTTTGGGCTACCCATGCCTATTGTATCTGATTGGGATTCTCGATTCTTGGGAGAATTCTAGTCAACTTTATGGGAGCTTATGGATACTAAACTTAAGAAAAGTACAGCTTTTCATCCATAGACCGATGGGCAAACAGAGGTAGTAAACACAGAGGTAGTAAACAGAACCGTGGTTCAGCTACTCAGGGGATATTGTAGCAAACATCCTAAACTTTGGGATGAGCAGTTGTAGTATATACAGCATGCTTACAATCATGCAGTTCATTCTTCCACGAAAAGATCTCCTTTTGAAACTTGTTTTGGTTATCTGCCAAAAACACCGATGGACTTCTCTTTTGGCAAAGATGCAGTGGATGGACATCATGATGTAGATAAATCCCTAAGATTCATTTAGAGAATCCAAGCGGTGCAGTAGGCAGTTCAGAAATAGTTGGAGAAAATCCAGGAAAAGTACAAAGCCAGGCATGACAAGCATTGAGTTGATCATCAATTTCAAGTTGGTGACAGAGTTTGGTTACATATCACTAAAGAAAGAATGAAAGGTGAAGGTAAAAATCTTAAACCTATCAGGTGAATTCCTTTTGAGATCTCGGAAAATATCGGTACTAATGCTTTTCGCTTGAACTTACCTCCATACATGAAAATTTATTTAGTTGTCAATGTTGAGAATCTTAAATTGTATGAGCCTCCTATGATCATGGATGAGGAAACTAACATACAGATTCCTTTAGTTGATGATATGGAACCTGAATACATGAAATAGTTGCAGGATGATGTTATTCTTGATAGAAATGTAAGGACTTCACGAAGGGGGAATGCTGAGTACCTTCGAGTGGGGCTTAAAGGCATGCATCCTAGCAAAGCAAGATGGATGGAGATTGGAAAAGTGAGGGAGATGTACCCTCACTTACTCGCTGAATGACTCAAGCTTTTGGTAGTCCAAAATCTCTCCAATGGGGAGGAATGATCCGGTGGACTATTCATCTTCAAAAATTACACTGATCCAATATGGTACAATGGTTATTAATCTATGTTTTTAACTCATATTCTAAGCACCGCGCAATTATATCTGCGCAATTATGCATGGGCTGCACAATTTGCATGAGCCATGCAGTTGTGCATGAGCCGTGTAGTTATAGCATGGGCCACGCAGTTTGCACACCGATGAGTGGAACATCGCCTGGTTTGAGAAAATCCTGCATGGTCACGTTTGCTGCGACGTTGTGGATGCTGCGATGTTTTGGATGCTGCGATGCTGTGACGTTGTGGATGCTACGATGCTATGACATTTGTGGATGTTGCAATGTTGCGATGTTGTGGATGCTGCGATGTTTTGGATGCTGCGATGCTGCGACATTTATGGATCTATGATGTTGTGACGCTGTGGATGCTTTGATCCTGTGACGTTTTGGATGCTGCAATGCTGTGACATTTTTGGAGCTGCGATGCTGTGACGTTGTGGATGCTGCGACGTTTTGGATGCTGCGATGCTGCGACATTTGTGGATGTTGCGAAATTTGTGGAGCTTAGTGGTAACATTTAGAGGATGGATGTAACATCTATTCCATTCTTAGCCTATGGTTCGGTCTTGGAGGATATACCATTTGGGACAGCTCTAAATGTGATGCATATCCATTGCGTGGTGGAATAGCAATGCCACATATGGTAGTAGATGGAACCGTCGGGAACCGCTTCCACGTTTTGGGAACCGAAATGAATGTAACATACAGCTAGTTGAAATGTATCGACAAAAATAAAAGAACCCATTACTTATCCTCCCTTGGAACACTTAAATAGATGATGCTAGCCGCCATCGAAGGGGGATTCAGATTGTTTAGAACACAGAGCATCATTTTTCTATTATGAGAAGCTTGAAGAGATAAAATAGAAGGTCCGAGAGTTTTGCTATGAAATGTCTAGATACTATTTGTATATAAGTCGACTGTACTCTGTTATAATTTGGCTTCTTTGTCCTTTGAAGGCCAATTTGTAATTGTTAAGAGAGGAGTCTTTAAGGCTTTGGCCAGTATTCTGTTCTGCTATAGCTGAAGTTGATTCCAGGACCATTTTGTACCATTTCAAAGAGATTAATTGGATCGGTACCCATTGGAGAGGGACCCGAAGATGTAGCCCAGTGAAGGGGGTGAACTCCGTTATCAACTTCTATTTTGTGGCTCTCTAGTTCTGTGTTTGTTTTTCCCACATCTGTTTATCATTTTTGCTTTTCATTTCTATTTTAAGCATTTAATTTCTGTTAATGCTGGTTCATGAATTAAGCAAACTAGAAAACACGTTCTTTACATAAACTTTTAATGCACTCAAGTTGAGGTTAAACAAATCAATTAGACTCATCACTAATTTTTTGTAGAATCTTGAAACTGTTAGAGGGATTGATATTTTTGGTTACCTCTGGTCCTTGGTGTCGTTTGGCCATTCTCCTTCTACCCATCACCTTGGAGAAGCCCTCCTCCTCCTTCTATTCCTGGTCTTTTGGTAGGGTGCTTGCTTTATTATCTGGGCAATCTCAGAGAAGATTTCCATGTTCATGGCATTTCTTGCATCGAAAAGGGATGTGCCTCATAGTCAATGGGTTGGTACCAATCTTCATCCTTCGAGCATAAATTAATCCATTCTGGTAGCTCATTCGCAATGTTCATGTATACGCAAATGAATGGATATGAAGTGTACCTCATTCGTTTTGTTTGGTCAGCTACCTTTACAAATTCCCCAATGACATTGCCAATGTCTTCTAGATTGGTCTCATGCCACTACTCTGATGGGAGTGAGTACAGTCAGATCCAAATCAGAACTTATCAAAGATTCTCAATATCCGAATTGAATTTATCTTTCCACAGCCTGAGAAATAGTCCAGCTGAGTTAAAAAATAGGGGCCTCCTTTAAAGACTTTATTTCTGTCTTCCATGTTAAGGAAAACCATAGTAAATAAATATTTCTCTCACAGGTAAAGATCAAAATGTCCCAATGGTTTCCATGTGACATTTATCCACCATAGCAGTGCTTTCTCCGATGACCATATTCCAACGAACTTTCCTATGAGGGTGTGGTCATGCATATGTTGAATGTGCGCCCTGAATCTATCCTCCTTGATTTGCAATGATGGAATGTCTTTGGATTTCGTTATGCACTTTTTGGTGCTATTCGAAGGTCCCTTACCTTTGCTTGTTTCTTGGCCCATTTCTTTTGTTTTTTCTACGGATTTTGTCTTTTCTGCAGCTTTTGTCTTTTCTACCACTTGGCCATCCGAATCCATGGCTTTTCTTTACATTGGATCCCTATTCTTTATGTTGTGGCCCCCTTATGTTCAATCCCCCACAGTCTCTGCGCTTTCCAATAGGGTGCGTTAGCCACAGTCCCTGATGCCTTTCGAAGACACCAGAACCTAGACAGGACTAGAAGTGTCGGGGGTGAAGCCCCAGACCAACCAGCGGGTCAAGGAGCACGAGGTGCACCACTGAAAACTCAGGCGGCCACCATGAATAGTGTAGAAACCCTAATTCTTCAAAGATGACCTTCAGACTCTTATATTTTCCTTCTATGTACTGAAATGTTTTGAAATTTGATTTTTCGTTCTTATTAAGAGAAAGAATGTATGTATCTTTCTTGAATGTGCAATAGGTTGCATTAGAATTTGGGTCAAATATGTTGGTATCAAGAAAAATTAAGGATAAATTAGAATCTCAAGTGCATGATAAAAAAGAAAAAAGGAAATGATCCCATTAACTTCTATAGGAAAATCATCGGAAAATAAATTGGATGAAATGACGAAGTTAAGCAAGAATTTGTATGCAAAAATCAATAGGTTGGAAATGGAAAATAAGAATCAAAATATACCTATGCAAGAGGGAGATCGATGATCCAAATCAATTTAGATGATCTTTTGTCCCTATATTCTTACTTAGAGAAAGAAGGAACAATGATATTCAAAGAGAAAAATAGATAATGAGGATCAAAGGATTCAACCCCCTTTTTAGAATAATATGATGCAAGATGATAGATATAATGAAATAGATGAAATAGATGATGTAGATGTAGAACCTCATATTGATCAGTTAGATGATTTTTCTTCTTCTAAATTTTTTACTAGGGCTGAATATAATTTTGCAAAAATGGAAGATCATCATGATATAGATTGTTCTGAACGTGAATAATATATGTTAGAGATTTACCAGGAAATGCAGCAGAAGTCATATGGAATTAGGTCAAGAATGAAGCAAGAAGAACTAAGAAAAAGAAGGTAAGTAATGCTCCTATTAAACTATATTTTTCTTTTTAGAAAAAGTAAGAACTACAAGGATATAGGAATAAAATTATAGAATTTGAAGAAGTAGGAAAAAGTGCTAATTTTAATTTGAAACATGAAATTAGCAAAATCAATATTCCTATTCCATTATCTGAGTTAGTTAGGAATAATTCATATATGGAGCCCACTCTTAAAATCCTGAATGCTTCAAATACTCCTATCCTTTTAGATGTGATTAATTTACAGGATGAAAATCCAACCATTATTTTTGGTTCTAAAACATTTGATAAACCAAATGAAAAATATGATTATACTCCTCCATTTTATATCACACTTACTATTCATGATCAGATGCTACACAAATGTCTTTTAGATTCTAGTGCTTCCTATAATATCATGGCCAAGGCAGTCCTAGAAGAATTAGGGCTTTCCATTACCAAACTCTATCATAATATTGATGCCTTTGAATCTAGAGTAGTAAAATTTGTTGCGGTCATTAAAGATATGGTAGTCAATCTTAGACAATTTCCCATGAAATATGTAGTCATGGATGTAGTCATTGTTGATATCTCTCCTAAATTCGGTATGTTATTATTAAGATCTTGGGAAAAAAGGGTAGGAGGGACGCTTCAAATGGATATGACTTATGCCGCCATACCAGTGTTTGGAGGTGAGCACCTAAGACTTTATAGAGAATTTCAGCTTGCATATCTAGTTAGTGATATTAAAATCTAACAAATCATCCAATTTATTCAGTTCAAGAGGATTCTGGTTCTTATATGTTGCATTTGAATGATGATACAATAGGTGTTTTACATGTTGATAAGAAACATGAAGAAAAACCCAAGATAAGGGATCAAGATCATTTGTGGAAAATTTACTTTGATGAGTCATCATGTAAAGAAGGAGAAGGAGCAAGTATTGTACTTATTTCTCCCGGATGTGAGATTATTTCATTGATCGATGAGCTATAATTCCAAACAACCAATAATATTGCTGAATATGAGGCTTTGATTCTTGTATTAAGGGCTGTAAAGGATTTAGGAATTCAACAAATTTCTGTATTTGGTGACTTTGAATTAATTGTACATCAAGTAAATGATGTATATTAGGTTAAGGAGTCTTTGTTGAAAGTATACGAGAATGAGGTGTGGGATTTAATTGATAATTTTTTTATTTCTTTCAATATAACTTATTTTCCAAGAGACCATTACCAGACATCATATTTATTGTCTTTAGCAACAACTTATTTTAAAGTTCCAAAGTTAACTCATCTTAAGTATCCAATTGAAGTAGGATGTACATCTTAAGTTCCAAACAATATTAAACATTGGAAATTGTTTCATGATCATCAAGAACTTAAAGAATTTATTGAGTTAACATAAGTTTTTTATAATTTATTGATTGATCAGGATCAAGATATTGATTGGAATGATAGAAATTCATGCATAAATAATTCAATTGGAAATCATGATATTGTTGAATTAAAAGGAAATTTTATTCCTAAAGGACTTGTACCTCTTGAAATATTGTTCTGAAAGGATGATACCTTATTAAAACCCACAATACAATCTATTGAAGAAAATGTATTAACTTATAATATTGGTTCTGAAAATGAGCCTAAGATGATTACGATATCAAAGACACTTTCAGAAAAGGAAAGAAATAGGTACATTAAGTTACTAAAAGAATTTTTTGATATATTTTCTTGGTCATATTAAGATCTGAAAACTTACAATACCAACATTATTCAGCATAAGATGCCCATAAATCCAAACACTAAGACTTCCAGACAAAATATTAGGAGACTTAATCGAACATTACTTCAAGTCATTGAGAAAGAAGTTAAAAAGCCGTTAGATGAAAAAATCATTATACCTCTCAGATATTCATGTTGGATAGAAAATCTAGTACCAGTACGTAAAAAAAATGGCGAGATCATATTATGTGTGGATTTATGTAATCTTAATGGATGTTCCCTAAAGGATAATTATCCTTTTCCTAAGATTGATCAAATTTTGTAGAGAGTGGTAGGTTGCCAAAGAATATTTATAATTGATGGATTCTCTAGTTACAATCAAATTGCATTACAACTAGAGGATAGGGAAAATACATCTTTTACAACTCCCTGGGGGACATTTATGTATGATAAGATGCCTTTTGGACTCATGAATGCAGGTGCTACATTTCCAATAGTTATGGATATAAATTTCATTGGTCAAAAAGAAACATTTGTGGTTATATATTTAGATGATATAAGAAATGTTCTCTAAATATGATGACGAACATTTGAAGCATTTGAAACAAACTTTTATTAAATGTAGGAAATATGAGTTATCTTTGAATCCTAAAAAATCTCATTTTGTTATGGAAGAAGGTAATATCTTAGGTCATATAGTTTCTATAGAAGGAATTAAATTTATCCAGAAAAGGGTTAAGGCCATCCTGAAAATTAGTATACCCAGAAATAAAAAAAGAATTCAGTCTTTTCTTGGAAAAATAAATTTATTAAGGTGGTTTATTCCTAATTTTGTAAAATTTATCAAACCAATCACTGAAATGATTAAAAATGACAAAGTGGCCAGATGAGTCTAGGGATTCATTTGAAAATATTAAAAAATTCCTTATAGAAGCACTAGTTTTAATAAGTCCTGATTTCACTAAAGAATTTTTAATTTTCACATTTGCATCTGAATATAATGGAGCTAATGTTTTAAGACAAAGGAATTCCGATGGTTTAAAACAACCAATTTCATTCTTTAGCAAAACTTTGAGAGATTCAGAGTTAAAATATAGTACAATGGATAAAAAAGCTTATGCATTGGTTAAAGCTATGAAAATTTTCAAGATTTATGTTTTGCATTCAAAAAGTTTGGCTTATGTTCCAAACATAGCAGTTAAAGAAATTATGTTGCATCCTAATAGTGAAGGAAAAAGGGGAAGACCTATAGAGAAATCCTAGCGCATGCAGGATGAATTCTAGCCCATAAAAACTAATGCTCAAGCAAGAAAGCAAATACAAAATGGAGTGGGAAACAGGATAAATAGTCACATAAATAAATTACTTACTGAAGAAAAAATTTTACATTCCTCCTCTGGAAATTTCATTAATTTACTGAAAACATGAAGCCATTACAATGTAGAGCCTCTTCGCTCTTGAAAATCCTCCTGCCTAACTATCAATTAGATTTTAATTTATATAATAATAATCTTTACCTAACTTTGAATTCAAAACCTAACTGAACTCTAAAAATAGAAACAGTTACAACAACGTTTCTCCTGCATATCTCCAATGGTGATAGATGTGTGAAATCTGGGAGAGGTTTTTATAATTGGACATGTGCAAGACAAAACCCATGTCTTCATTTCTCCAAAATCATCTCAAGCTCCTCGAAATATGCCTTTGAAATTGATGACTCAGATAATAAAATTGTAGATTTCTGGAAAAATGACTTGTGAAGATATTTTAAATTCTCCCAACCTGTGATTACTGTGTAAAAAATGAAGGATTTTTCTGATTATAGAACTGTTAGGAATAAACTCTCATTTTTGTAAAATTAAATTCCATTTTTCCAAAACAATTCTTTGAATTTGATGGCTGAAATAGTCATTTGGAAAACATGAAAAATGACCTATACAACTGACTTTGTTTCTGCTAAAACATAGCACCTGTGTGAAAATTTAAAGAGTTTATTGTGGATAGGTATGTTTTGAAGAAAATCCTCTCTCAGTTTCTCAAAATTCATCTTCATTTGATGTAAACAATTATTTTAATTTGATGACTAGAACAGTCATTTTGAAATCTGAACATTTTCCCTCTAAAGATGACTTTTATGCTCCCAATATGTAGCCCCTGGGTAACAACTGAGAGAGGTTATTGTATATGATAATGTTATGATGAAAAACCTAGTTTATTTTTTTAAAATTATTCTTTTTTGCTGGAAATAGGTCGTTGAATAAAATGACTAAAACAGTCATTTTCAGAAAGAAAAAAAATTGCTATGTTGCTTCTAAACCTTGAATTGTTTAACTGTAATTCATAAATAAATAACATATAGCATCTATCCTTGTAAGATCATCTACTGTAAGAGAAATCCCATGAATTGATTGATCAAGGTAGCCATATTTGTTAATAGTGTCTCCAAACACTTAAATAATCCGAAGCTTTGGCACACTCTCCATTGTAAATTCTGTTTGTAAGACTTTAAACACATACCAATACCTTCACAAATTCTCTCACTGTATATATTTCTGCAACACTTCTGGGCTGATGTTCTTTTTGGGCTTCCCTTCTGCATTGTTGAGTGGTGTCTTTCCTTTTCTTGCTCTATTAAAATCAATTTCCAGCTCCTTGATCAGATTCTTTATCTTCGCTAGTTTCCCTATGATTGTAAGCATGTAAAAGTTGACGTTGGAAATATGGCGAACTGTCTCCTTCCTTTCACGTGCAGCACACAAATGAAATGATTTTTTTAAAAACCAAGTCAACTTTACCTTTACATAATGGTCTATTCCGGAGCCTCTATTGAGAGGTTTTTCCCAAACAACTCTTCTCTGCGGAATTCACCAAAAGTTACCATGTGGAAAGTGTTTTAAATTCCACTACCACCTTTCCAATTTAACCACCTCACAACTTTACCCTCCAGATCTGATAATAACCGTTGATGAATACTCACTTTATTTTTAAGCCGTTGGATTATTTTATGTGCTAGTGGTTTGATTATACCTTAAGAAAGGTAATAAATATTGTTTAGCGCTTAAACCTTAATTAAGACTTGGTTTGGTGAATAAGAGGTCGCTTTTTGGATTTGGAAAAAATATCCAAAACTATATAAGTTTGAATATAAATAAAATAATAACTTTATAAAACCCCTTTTATAAACTTCATTCAAAAGTTAATAAAACTTTTTGCTCCACTTGTGAAAAATTTATTTCTCTTTTTACCTAAAATTCCTTTAACTCCTCTTCTTTGCCAACCTGGAAATAGCTTAATGAGAAAACTTTGGAAACCAACTCAATCACCCATGAAAACTTAAAATTTTGAAGGCAATAAGACTAGTTCGACAAAAATAAATTTAGTGCTAACAAGAGGAACCGCCCAGGAGGTTCCCTCCCAAATATGTTACCTGGAAAGGAATTTTCACAAACATTTAGGGGAAAAATTACCTAATATCACAAAAAATACCTAAATTCCTTTAAATATTAAATTATATAAATTGGTCAGCTACCAAAAACATGAGCTTCAAGAGTATTTATTTCTAGTCATCTTTCCACTGTGGCCTACACCCAAGATTACTATTTTCTACTTGAGTTTCAAGAGTTTTTTTTTCTACTCGTCTTTGACATGCATGCAAACCCTAAAGTGACATATATACCCTAAAAGTGACATGCATGCAAACCCTAAAAGTGGCATGCATGAAAACCCTAAAAATGACATGCAAACCCTAAAAGCTATATAAGAAGGTTAGTTTCAAACCAAAAGGTTATCATTGTTATTATTCATCTTTTGGAAACACGTTTTAGGAGCTTGGTGAGCTACTTAGGGTTAGGTCAGATTTATTTGACCTAATTGGATTCGGTGGAGAAAGCTATACAACCTAACCAATTGCTAGGGTGAATCATCTAGATTCACCATTGTGTACTTCATTGATTGAATAGGAATTTTTGAATACAATGATTCCTCAAGTGACATATTTAATGGGGAAGAAATATACACAGATAATGGTAGACCTCGCGAAATGAACATCAGGACACAAAATTCAGTCCCCAAGGATGGTTATGCATGCGAAACTAGAGTGAAACACATCATGTGGTCTTCATTTAGCAGCCCTATAAAATTATGTTGTTGATTAAGAAACACATCTTACTTGGGCTAAGAGAGGCTTTTTTTGACATCTCTTTTCCTTCTTTGCAAAAATGAGCACAAAACCAGACTGTGAAATCATTGGACATTTTGTTAGATACATGCCCCTATTCTTCAAAATTATAGGACAAAAGCGATGTCCCAAAAATTTGTTACCCTTGCCACCGGAGTTCAAATCCCACTTTGTGGCATGTTTCCTCTTAGTGAGCTTAATGTTGATTATCTATACATAATCTATTCATGAGTTGTTAACATAGCCTTGTGCCCTGAGAAATCTAGGGTTTACCCTGAGTACCATCCTTGGAATGAGAGGAACCACCCAGGAGTTTCCCTCCCAAATATGTTACCTAGAAAACAATTTTGACAAAAATTTAGGGGAAAATTTACCTAATATCACAAAAAATACCTAAATTCCTTTAAATATTAAATTAGATAAATTGGTCAGCTACCAAAAACATGAGCTTCAAGAGTATTTATTCTACTCATCTTGCCAGTGTGGCTTACACCCAAGATTACTATTTTCTACTTGAGTTTCAAGAGTATTTGTTTGTACTCGTCTTGCCACTATCTTTGAAATGTTCCTAAAAGTGAAATGCATGCAAACCCTAAAAATGACATGCATGCAAACCCTAAAAGTGACATGCATGCAAACCCTAAAAGTGACATGCATGCATATCCTAAAAGTGACATGCATGCAAACCCTAAAATTAGCATGCCTGCAAACGCTAAAACTGACATGCAAACCCTAAAATATATATAACAAGGTTAGTTGAACCAAAAGGTTATCATTGTTATTGTTCATCTTTTGGAAACACGTTTTGGGAGCTCGGTGAGCTACTTAGGGTTTAGGGTAGATTTCCTTGACCTAATTGGATTTGGTGCCGAAATCTATACAACCTAACCAATTGCTAGGGTGAATCATCCAGATTCACCATTGTGTACTTCATTGCATTAGAGATTCATTGTGTTTAGGGAATTGTTGGAGGTTCCTTAAAGTTTATAGTTGGGCGTATTCGTTCATTAATCATGGCATCAATCCTATCATTTTTGAGAAAGGGGGGTCTCCACTAAGTGATGGGAAACAATATTCCTCTATATTTCTATTGCTGAATTGTATACTAAAATCGTGGTTATCTCCATACATTCCTCCTCAAAAGAACATGGAAGTGATTTACTGTGGGAAAGGGTTCATTCTATTGGCAACAAGTTACCAATGAGAAGAGGATTATCACAAGGAAAATCAGCCTGTTTAATAAGCGTGATCTCTACAGGAAGGTAATAACACAAAGAAGGCTCACTTAAATTTCCCTGGATAAGAGGGATGGATTACTAAAGAGAATGTGTTCACATATTTAAGGGTTGCATACACTGAAGAGAGGCATCATTAGTCTATCTGGATGCCCTTCCTTCAATCTAGGCATAGCTCTCAAGTAAACCCACTTCCATTGGGGCCTATTCATCATCTGTGTTTATACATTGAACTGCTACAGCCCTCAGAGATTGACTTTCCATTATTATTTGAGATCTGCATGCACATAAGAAGGAAGGGATCAACACGTGGAAGGTGCTCCTAGGTGAGCGTGGTACTCAAAGATTCAATTTCATTGAAGCATATTCATAAATATGCGTGTTTATATCAGGTTACTACAACCATCAAGCAATCCACCCCTATCAATATTTGAGATGACGTGAACCATTAATCTGGGAAATTATTTATTTTCATAGCTGGGACATTCTTAGGCATTCGTTATCTTTAGCCTTTGGGCATCACGTTGATCACTTAAATCATTTTTACATTCATTTAAAATTCAACTCTGTTAAGGCTTAAAAGACTACCATCTCAGTTATTGTTGTCCAAGGTACTTCTCAGATCAGATCTAATAATTTCCTGAATCTACATTATTGCTACGCTGCTGTTATTTATGGATATATATTGCAATTTTTATGAATCTCTGGGTGAATTATGATATTGGATACAAATAAATATCATTACTGAGCATAGATATCAGCAAGTTTAGTATGATAAGGAACCCTAAATTGTGTTGTGAAAGTTCCTAATAATAAACCCTATTCAAACATTACACACTCATTTACAAACAAAACGGAGGTTAAGGAATGTATTGATTAGAGAAGTGTCAAGAGTCATAATGTCAAATTATCTATAATCTCTACTAGATTCAATTTGGGATATTACAGGCTTCCACCTACGATTGCTATTTTTAGTCTAACTGAGTAGTTATAGTAAGCATCTAATATTGGATATGGTCCAGATAAGCCTCAAAAATATGGTGGACACGAAGGGACATGCCTAATTTGGATCAGCCTAAAAAATATGGTGGACACAAAGGGACATACCTAGTCTGGATCAGCCTCTAAAATACGGTGGACACGAAGGGACATACCTAGTATGGATCAACCTCAAAAACTATGCTTTGTATTTTTTATAAGAACTTACATAAAATACTAATATAACTAGGGTTCTTTTAGTAAAGATATTTAGATCAATGTATAATATGCTCATACATTATGGATATTACGTAGCTAATGCATTTACTGTAAGTATTATTAGTAATCTCTGTACTCATTACTTAGCTTGATGCTTCTTCTTATTCCCATTAATTTATGGTGTTCATGTTCTCCTTATTGAAATAGCATGTTTACAGTAGTTATTACTCGTGCTTATCTCTTACTCGTGCTTATCTATGATGTTGTAGATAGAGATAGTTAACCTCAAAGAAAAATTCCTAAAAAAAGAGTGACCATATTTACATATGACCTCCCAACATAGTTTTATTGACTTCATAGTTCAATGATCTATGAAGAATTTAAAATACCCATCTAACAAATAATGCTCAAACATATGGAGCATGTATACCGGCTAGGCCTTCCACTTTAGTACTGGCATTGTTTCACTTGGATCGATTCAACGTATTTCTATTAAAGTAAACTTTAGGAAATAAGATTTATTCTCTATGTTTTGCATGGATACCTCTCCAAATGATAATTGAAACATTGGCATGTACATGGAATTCAATGATCAACTTAGGGAAAACTAAAATTTAGACAACAACCACTTGCTTAAATTCAAGAATCCAAATCAAAGGTACCACAATATAACAGGATATATTTACCCCCCCTAGTCACATTCTATGGAAGAGCTTCATAGTCACTAGACTTTAAATTATTGAGGGCGGGCCAGCAGGATTCAACAACCTATACCTAGGCTTGATATCTTCAACCTAGGATGATGGGATGGATGGAGTGGTGCTATTGTCTTCACCCAGGAACACCTATGTAGGGGGGTGGGGCTATTAAGAATCTACTATACCAGTAACCTTTATAGATGAATCCTATGAGCATGGAGGAAGTGAACAAGTTGTTAAAATATATGGTAAATGACCTGACCAAGGTAAAACAAGGGTTTGTTTCTCACTCCTTTATAGAAAAGACAAAAAATAAAACTCTTAGCAACCGGCCTCAACTCATAATACCTCCTCATAAGGCATTACTCATCCTAAATAAAGTATTCTTTGACGAAATAAAGTCAATTACTCTCCTTCTCAGTCGAGCATGCGTGCACAAACTCAATCGAAAGTGACTAGTTTTGAGGGGTAGAATTTATGGTGAAAGGGGGTAAGGTACCTATGCTACTAGCTTTGTTTCCTACCAGCTATGCCTGAGACACCAATCCCATATTGGCATTGTATCATCTACTACATAGCCACAGGCTTCGCTAGCATAGCCTCCTTAACGATAATAACCACCCGTCTAGATATTACAGCGTAACCACCAAAACTAATAGCCTTAGACATCACCAATACCCATTGTTTCTCCTGCCATTTCTACTACACCACCTATAGATACTTTCACTCCTCCATAGTAGGATCAACCCATATGTGCTTAAAACCATCCTAGACTTGAGACTAACAAATTATATGAATACAACTACGTTTATGACCACAACATAGAGTAGTGTATGGCTTATCGTACGGATTAGTGTGAGAAACAACAAAGATAATAAAATAACAAGTTGCCTCTCCATCCTAAGAATTCTAGCCTAAGCATATATAAAATTCATTTACTCAGCATAGCTAGTCATTGCTTGCTAGTTCATTAGCCATGTTGTTATCCGGACAGTCCCCTTCCTTTTTAACCTCCTTATTTACATCTATGGCACCTGCTACATCTAGTGAAAGCACTCCTATCCAAAAGGCACATTTAATCATAGGGTTCATTGAGGAGGTAACCTTGGATAATGTACGTATCACTACTTATCGCTCTCGACTGAATGATTGCTCGGTCATGGTTTATTTATCTAAGTTAATTACAAGTTTGTTATCAAATGCCCAATCAATTCCTAGCAGGGCGCAAGAGCTCTCATCGTCTGTCAGTAACATGTCTTAATCGATATGCTTGTATGGAAACAACATGTCTCAAAGTCTTTTTTGTTGGGAACATTCGTTAAGTCTAACGTTTAGACATTGTATGTTGTGTATGATTCTCAAATTGTAAATTACCGTATATAACATTATGTGTAATGAGCCCTTAATTAGTTACACACGGACCTGAATTCACTGGCAGGTAGTGAGCATTTCAATATGTGGGCTCTCATAACTGGATCCAACACCTCAGCACCTCACAGTGCCATACCTCAGCATCTCACAGCGCCATGAAATGCAAGAAAAAATTAAGAGCATAGACGGGGCTATATACAAGCCAGGTACAAAACCTACAGCTAGACATTCTCACACTATAGCTGGGAAGTAAACTCATACTACAACTACTAGGCAGGACGCATAGGATAAAAGATAACCAAAACACCCCACTTTTTTGGTCTATTTTTGATAAAAATCGGCCAAATTTTTACTAGGAAATTGTTATTATCATCAAATTGCAATGTTATCACTTTCAATTGCCCGTTCTAGACTAAATCCCTATTTTTAAAACCACCCAGATCACCCAAATCGTTAAAATTGATATTTAAACCCTCTAAATTATGATTTAAACCAGAATTTGGCTGCCAGATTCTCATGGGTTGAGGGCATTTTAGTTAATGCTTATACTTATCCCCCAAGAGATGGTAAATTCAATACATAAATGGTGGCATAACCAGAAGATAAAGAGTCTGAACTCGGTGAATTGAGAACTGCTAATTTCAGGAAAGAAATGTGCATGTATCTTCGGATGCAAATAATGAAAAAATACATGTACCAGGATAGAAAATTCTGACCTAATTGAGCGAAAACCCCTTCGTATTGGCGTGAACTAGGACAATGATGATGGTGGACTGAAATTGCACATGAAATGGGTTCCCAAACTCTGTTTGCAAGCTCGAAAATGCCTTACCAAACGCGAAAAACTGTTACCTCGCCTGACCGAAAAACCTCAAATAGTGCGATGGTGGACTAAGCGGAAGCCCGAAAACCTCTTACCTTGACCGAAAAACCAGTGAAATGAAAACGATGGACTAAGTGGAAGCCTAAAAAGCCAATAACCAAGCGTGAAAACAAATGGCTTGGTTTCCGGGGTGAAAGCCTCAGAGCGAAAAACCAGGAAAATTATGACGATGGTCAGCTAAGCGGGGAGGGTGTTTGGCTTTATATAGTTAAACATTTCTTGGCCGAGAATTAAAAAGGAATCTAATCTCTCGGCCTAGAAACATTTTCGAGAGTTTAATGTAAAAATTATGCCAATACTCTCGGACAAAAAGGTTTAAAACTCTTGGCCAAAAACTTATCTAACTATGGAACAACTCTCAAACGAGAGAATGTTAACTGTGGTTAATTTTTCGTCCAAGAAAAATTACAAATCTCGGCCGAAAAAATTTGTTGACTTTTTCCTCAGCTGAGAAATTGGAAATTATACAAAAAAAAAAGGATTTGTCACGGAATTGTTTCCTAAATTCTTGTTTTCATCCATTTGGGCTTCATGAATCTAGACATGTCACTTCAAATGTCTGCAAACCTTCATCCACATCTGTTAAGGCATCATTACATGAAACATTCAAACCCTATCCCACCATTTTCTAGCCACATCGTTGGTCAATTACTTAGCACGTAAATAGTGTTAACACAATCTATTCCTATTAACACATCATAGGAACCTAAAGGAAAAACATTTAAATTAGCATGCATAATGAAATCATTCATTAAGAAGTCACGGTTCTTAACAAAGCTAGTAACTTTATGTTTAGTACCGGTGGCTAACTGTATCAGCCACGACTTATCAAAATTTTTTGGTACGAATTTAGACAATTCTACTAACCACTTATACTATGAAACGAGAACTTTATACTAAGATTGAGAAATCTATCCATAAAAATGATGTTTTTTGCATAAAAAACACCAAAAACACCCCATAAATAGAAAAGTGTTGATACTAGTATACATGGTTTTTTTTTCAAGGTAAAAAATAGAGCCATGGCCTAAATATCACATATTGTTGTTTACAAAACTTTGAAATGAACCCCTAAATTGGGAAAATATTTTTTTCTTCAAGAAATCAATTACAACTTTTTTGAAACTTGCATATTAAACCAAAAAAAATATTTTATAAATGATTTCACTACTCTAACCATAGAAAATAAAAGAAATTATGATGTTATTCGTAATGAAATCGTATATTAAACCCTAAAAAAACAAATGATTAATTTCAGCAAAAAAAAATAAAAAATTAACACAAAAAATTTAAAAAATTAAATAAAATAAAATAAAAAAATTATGAAAAAATTATAGCAAATTCTAGTTTTTTTTAATTTCATAAAAACAAAATTAAAAATAATATTTTAACTTTGTTTCTAAAAAAACTTATGTAAAAACTTATATTTTTAAACTTTATAAAAAAAATTAAAATATTTTTGTATTTAAAAAAACAAGTGAAATAAAAATAAAAATAAAAATTAATAAAATAAACATCCTTACCTATCCCTACATACTCCCCACTCTACCCGTATACCTCCCCTCCCCTCCCCTCCACTCCACTCCACATAACATATTATATGTTATGTTATATAATATAACATATAATATTGGTGATGTAATCGGAGAAACCACAGTACGGAAATGACCAAGTCGACGTTTCGGATCCATATGAGGATCCATCTTCAGGACAATGTCGAGAGTGAAGAGAGTGAGAATCAATGATATATACTGGGACCAGGTGGAAAAGTATGAGGTCGGCTGCGGAGGCTAGGGTTTGTTAGGTTGAAAATTATTTTTTAATTTAATTTAAAATCCAAAATGTGCGGAAAATATAAAAAGAAAATGTTTATAATGCTAAAAGTTCAACGGCTAAATTAGGGCGATAATAAAAGTTCTATTAAAAACTATAGGACAAACTAAATGTCAAAAGGTATATTTATTATTATTAATAAATTATTTATTAACCAGTTTTAATATGCCTATTAATGTGCCTAACCTAAGGGAAATTTTTAATATACTCAAAATTAATTATAATTATAGTTCTTAATTTTAAGAACTATAATTATAATTAATTTTGAGTATATTAAAAATTTCCCTTAGGTTAGGCACATTAATAGGCATATTAAAATTGATTAATAAATAATTTATTAATAATAATAAATATACCTTTTGACATTTAGTTTGTCCTATAGTTTTTAATAGAACTTTTATTATTGCCCTAATTTAGCCGTTGAACTTTTAGCATTATAAACATTTTCTTTTTTATATTTTCCGCACATTTTGGATTTTAAATTAAATTAAAAAAGAATTTTCAACCTAACAAACCCTAGCCTCCGCAGCCGACCTCATACTTTTCCACCTGGTCCCAGTATATATCATTGATTCTCACTCTCTTCACTCTCGACATTGTCCTGAAGATGGATCCTGATATGGATCCGAAACGTTGACTTGGTCATTTCGGTACTGTGGTTTCTCCGATTACATCACCAATAACCTATCACCACAGAAATTTAGCAACAGAAACATATAATATGTTAACACTTCACGTAACATATAATATTATATGGTATGTTATGTTATATAACATATTATATGTTATATAACATATTATATGTTATATAATATAATATAACATATAATATGTTACGTGGAGTGGAGGGGAGGTATTTAAGGGTTGAGTGGGAGGGTAGTGGGGAGTAGGTATTGAGGTACGGAGGTAAGGTGTGCCGTCGATGGAGTGACGGCAGAGGTGGTGTGTAAAATGGGTAGGGAGGGGTGGCGCAATTCTAACGATTCTTAGAATCGTGCCACCCCTCCCTGGTATTTTGTTTTTTAATTTTTTATTTTTTTTTGTTTTTTGTTTTTAGTTTAGTTTATTTTGTGTGTTATTTGTGATTTTTTTTTGTTATTTGTTAATGGTTTTGTTTACTTTATTTGTTTGGTTTATTTTTGTTTTTCTTACTTTATTTGTTTATTTTTAATTTGCTTATTTTATTTGTTTTGTTTGTTTTTGTTTTTTTGTTTTGCTTTGTTTATTCTTAATTTGTTTACTTTATTTGTTTTTTGGGTTTATGAAAATCATTTTTTATATTTTTGTTTTTAAACGTTTTTAAAGCATTAGTTTTTTAACATTATCTTGTTTGTTTGTTTTGGTTTTTAATATTTTTATATATTTTAGTTATATGCAAAAGTCTAATATTTTTAGCTTCATCAATGAGACTTATGAATATGTTTTAATAAATGAGAATAGTGAAGGAAAACATATTTAGATGTTGACTTATAATGGAGTGGTTAAAAAATTAAGATATGAAGAAAGGGATTTGAAATTAGTGACATAAAAGACCCAATGGAAGCGGACATTGATGTCCCCGGAGAAATACAAGCTCCATAAAATTCCAATTTAGATCAAGAATTTGTCCTACATGATATTGTTGATGAGTTTCATTTCTTGAAAAAAATGTTAAATTTGACAATTTTTTTTTAAGATATATTAGTAATGTATTTTATTTTAGAAATAAAATGTTTATATATAATTTTTTTTAATATGCCATTTACAAATATATGGTATAGTTTTTCTTAAATTTATGTGAATCGTCA
Source organism: Pseudotsuga menziesii (assembly GCA_001517045.1). Taxonomy (NCBI): domain Eukaryota; kingdom Viridiplantae; phylum Streptophyta; class Pinopsida; order Pinales; family Pinaceae; genus Pseudotsuga; species Pseudotsuga menziesii. The sequence continues at coordinate 9,728 of LPNX010436551.1, read as the reverse complement.
CCTTTTGGAAAATAATATGAAATAGTATCAATTTATAAAATAAATCTCTAAAAATTCATTGAAAATGGTATTAAATGTCTTTCTCTTCTGGATTTTTTTACAATTTTGTCAATAAACATATCTTATTTTGTCTATAAAAATGTTTTATTTTAATAGAAAGATTGCAAAATGTATATATTTTTCATTATAACTTGCTTCTAAATGTATGTTATTTTGTTAAATTTCTAAAAAACACACTTGAAAATAGAAATTAAAAATATTCTACGACAAAGATGATTCAAAGGCCCAAAAAAATGCCTCAAAATGAAAATGTGTGATACTAGTATCAACCCTTTCTGAAACGGAGGTCAAAATAGCTACTAAAATTAGGAGAGAGAAAAACGAAAACTATGTCGAGTTCTCGTTTCATATATAAGTGGTTTACTATTCTAGGTGATATATAGCTCAGACTTGCACCCGGATAAATCAAAATAGAAATAGGTTGATCTTTTATCATACCTTCCATAACCACCATGGAAGTTTGATGTGCTGCTTGTCAGTTTTGCAAAGCAACACAAATTCTAGGTATACTTCTTGCCATGTCTCCAACTGTAACTGCTTCCTTCATAGAGTGAATATTAAAAAAAAAGATTCTTACTGGAAAGTCTTTAAAGTAATGTGGCTCACCACATTCCCAACATTTTAAGGGTTCTCTTTGTGCATTATTCTTGTTAAAAAAAGTAGGAGTTTCCCTTTCTTTTACTGCAAAATTATGTGGTTTAAAGTTTTTATAGTTATTACCTTGATACCCTTTATAATTATTCCTGGTGTTTTTGTGGAATTTATTTCATTTCTTTCTTGGATCAAAGTTATTTTTCCTTTTATTCTTCCAAGTTTGTACAGTTTATCTTTTATTTTTGTTTTGGCCCTAACCAAAATTTGTCTATCTCATCGCTTCCTCTAGTGTCTTCATATTGTTATACTCAATTTGTTCTTTAAACATGATACGCAGACAACCAAGAAAACATTGTACTTTAGGTTTTTCACCATTTATGTAAGAAATGTAACGAAGTAGGCTCATAAATTTACTGCAGAGATCTTTCATAGTCATAGCTCCTAGTCTTAACTCATAAAATTCTTTGGCCTTCTCTCCGTAGTACTGTTCCGACAAGTATTTTCTTTTAAAACACTAGTACAAGTGATCAATTTTGCCACGGCAAAAACGTGGCAATATCCACGCTTATCCGTGGATATTGCCACGTCTAAGTGTTTTTTTTGCCGTGGTAAGTTTTTCGTCGCAATAGCGACGACCCTTAATTTGCCGTGGAAAAGTTCCACGGCACGCCGTCGCTGTATCCACGCCTAGCCGTCGCTATATCCACGCTTTTCCGTCGCTGTATCCACGCTTGGCCGTCGCTGTATCCACGTCCTGTATAAGTTTTAAAAAAAAATGCAAAGTTCCACGGCATGGTGGCGCTATAGCGACGCTCTGTATAGGTTTTAAAAAAAAATATTTAGTAAGAATATATAGTAATTTTCACTGTCAACAAATCTGCCCCATGAGGATTTTCGAAAGTGTGTACTAAGGCATGAATCAGATTGTGGGGAAGAGAGAATATACCCTTGCTATTGACACTCATCTTTTCACAAAGTGTATTTTCTCATTACAGGTTTAGAAGAATGTCTGTCAATGAATAGGGCATAATGCCGGGTGGCAGGGTATTAATGTTGAGGAGGGGTTGAATTATTGGTTCAATAGGTGGGATCTGTAGTCATCCAGAGCATTCCTTTCATTAGACCCTGGGAAATATGGTTGGCACATAATTCAAGTCTCTATGAAGACAGACGGTAGAACACTGCAAACACTTCAAGTGTCTTCACAGACTTGTGCTCTGGCAAGTTACTACCAGTCTAAAGCCATTATCTTGAAGAATAGAAGCGTTGGTGAACTTTATGTGGATAAATCCCATCCACGGGGTTACATAGATGGTGCTTGTCAGGGTGATGATTCAAATTTCAGAGTGATCACAATTTCACATAATAAATTCTTCTGCTGAAACAAACCAAGACAGGTTGAACTTGAAACACATTTATCAAACAGGATTCTTTGATTCTTAGGAATTCTAATCGAATCCCAAGAACCCCTAATAGTTCTCCATCGTCCTCTAAAATTAGCCTGTCTACTTCTTCAAAATAACAGAATTTCAAGAAGTGATTTAACTAATAACTTGACAATCCATGATCCAAAATTTGAAGGAAAAATGCCTTTCTGGTAGTGCTGAGTATGTGGAAGATAAACCAATTTTTAATATGGGTTCCACTTTCCTCAAAAAAATTTGCCCTAAATTAATGCACTTAATAAAAGGAGGAATTTCTTAACAGAAGGTAGACAAATGCTTCAGCAAACATGCTGAAGATATCTGCAACGGACTGGAACAGGTTTCCACAGCACTCTGTATTTCTTCAATTTAACAAAAAATGAATACCCAAACTTGATCTGCAACATAAATAGTTAGCAGTCAACATATGATAAATATCCAAACATCTAAACTCAAAGGGGTACAAAATAGGTAAAGTGGGCTCAAGTGCCTATGAAAAAGGACAAAAGATGATGAATAACATCGTACATATTTAGGACTCATTACTGTTGTATCACCTCCATTTCAGTCTCTGAAACATTAAAATCCATTTCAGGCATGTCATACATACATTTCCAAACACTTAAGTTTTAGACCCATTTTATTCTAATAACATAACTCTGCATGGATTAAACATGGGTGAATTTCACATCCCTGGTAACTAAACTGTTGATGCTCATATTTAATGACCACCATCTGTATAATTCAGTTAAGGATAGAACTGTGTATGCCTTTCATCAATTGGGTCTAGCCCAAGTGGTTGTGGAATTGAGCTAATAATGAGTATATTGTTAAAACAATTTTGAGCGCTGTTGTTGACTTGGCCTTGTGCCTTACAGAATCTAGAGTTTACCTTGGGTACCATCCTTAAAATGAGAGAAAGTGCCGGGGGGGTTTCCCAAGGATAATTGCTAGCAAAATAAATAAAAGGCTCACATTTCACATGGGTTTGGGCTGGTTACCACTCAGACTAGGTACCTAAGCCAAAGAAAGTTAAAGTTTCCCATTGTGGTGCAGCCCCTTAAGGCATGTTTCTTGAAAAACTTAGAAAAGAAAATAATAATTAAAAAGAAAACTTCAATCGATATGACTTTTGACCAGTAAATATATACCGATAATTCTGTCAAGATCAACTGGGTCATTTTTGTGACGTCCTCTTCTTGCTAGACATTCCTTCACATCACATTCATCAAAAAACAACTCTACCTCTACCTGTGTCCAATGTACAGAGCCATAAACTTTGGTAAGAGACTTATGGCCATAAAAAAAAAATATTCAGACAGAATTCGCATGACTCACATCTCCCATCCCTCAAAAAACCCAGAGTAAATATAAGCATAACCACTTAGATGCTGAAACATCAAAGCTCACATTAAAACTGAAACTTACCTTTACAAATTCCGAAAAGGAGTTGAGGATACAGAGCATCCAAAGTCTTCACAACTGATCCTTCCCTGGCTTCCTTGTTCATTGAAGATCTCACTTTGGGTCCATCTATATGTTTCTTCCAATTCTCGTGTATCAATAAAATTTTACCACTTGGATGAAATTGAAGTTAAAGAGAAAACAAAGCATTGCCTCTACAGTGGATAAAGGACAGAGTACTCATGGTTTAGTTAGCAGAGAAATGACCATTTTGGGTTGCCAAAACAGATAGTTCTTCTCTTGTAAATATAATTTGTTTTAGATTTTGTGTTGGATAACTAAATCTGTGGCTATGAGTTCTCTTCCTATGAGTGAAGTCATATGAATTTGGGAGTAATCGCAAAGCCTTTCTGGCAACAACCAGTTTTTTTGTGGCTAGGTATGGTTGTGTTGGCTTTTATCTGTGATTGCTCAGTCACTGTTCTTCCTCCAGCAAATATAGTGCACTACAGCAGAGATAGTAGGCTACTGCAGATCCTAGCCTCTGGGTCTGTGCACAGCTTAAGAGGTGTCTTTAGTGTGGATAGCAGCAGCAATAATTAAGTACAACATCAAATTCTATGAACTACTAGACTTAAGAGTAGTTCTAAATATGGTAATCGTTATAAAATTATAAGTGATGCCTTTTTAGTTTTAGATTAGGTTCTATTATTAGCAGTGAGTTAACTTCTATTGCAAATTTAGAGTAGACTTGGATTAGGTACCTTTTGGTGTGAGATTATATATTATAGTAGGAGGGCACCGATCTCAAGGAGAGGCACATACCTTAATGTACTGTCTACTCCAGTTGGGGCAATCTATCCTTAGTTGAGCTCGTTTCTTTGCTAGGCGCTAGTTTTTAGATGCAGGTTCCCACGCTGACTTGGGCACATTTCCCTACGCTATTATAATATAGTGAAAGGGAATGATGGAAGAAATGAAGCCTAAAGACAATCAAGGAGAAGAAAGAGCATCACCCAAACCCTTGATAAATTCTAACCTTATGAACATGAATTAACACTGGACTAGCCCAAGCCTAAAGTACCTTATAATGCCCCAAAAATGCACCAATAATAAATGGTATTTAACAATCTTAGTTTTTCTGAGTGTGCATAGTCATAAAGGGAAAATTTCTATGTAATTTTTTGTCAAATTCCAAGCAAACAACACTAATGACAACCAATCTCTAAATCAAGTCCAAAGTTTGTAGTATGTAGCCTAGGAAAAGCCTCAAATTTTAATGTATAGAGTCAATATTAGTCAGCTCTTTAAATAGGACACAAATTCCATAGGACACGACTCTTCAAATAGGACACGGCTCTTCAACATTTCTCGGCTAGACCAACAAGGCAACAAGATCACTTGGTGCCATAAAGACCTAATCTTAATGATAGAAAATCATCTCGATAGTTACACATCATTATTATTGATGCAAACCTAGCTCATGGCAAATTTTAGAAATTGTCTAATGTTATGCTTGTAGATGTGATGAAAAAAGATACTTGAAAACAAATATGGATCCATCAAACTAGTTGAAAATCCAAGGTCCAAATAAGGGAAACAATGTATTTTCTTTCCAAGGAAACCCAGTGGATGCTTACCCACATTCATGGATCGCAATCCTTAGTAACTCATCAATGTAGACTAGTGCATCTCATCCAAATCAATGACTTTCTAGCACAAAACTACCCAAATTCCCATCAACATTGAAAACAACTGATTAAGCTAACACATGACTCATTTTTCAGCAAAACTGACAATCTTGAAAGTAGTCAATATAAGGAAATACAATAAACAGTGCAACAATCGATTTTCTCATAACCATCCCAAAAACAAACTAGGACTATGTATGGATTTCACACCATGGCTGTGTGGACATCCCAAGTAATGGTGAGAATTTGAATGTGTCATAACCATGGAATTACATTTAAGCCTTGACCTTCACCAGTTCAAACTTTTATTAGCAATTTAACATGATAAATTTTAGTTATATTCATTGTAGTGAAAGTCACGCTTTTGAATATAATCCAAGTGTTTAATTGCCCCTTCCTAATGGTCCTACTGCTTCTGTCAACACTTATCATGTAATTTGGAAATCAAAGAATATTGCTAAAGAAATTCATACATGTATTACAGCAATTAAGTACCCTCGAAATTATTTAGGTATTGTATATATTGCAGACATGATGTGATAGAAATTAGCATCAATTCCAAACAGTCATGGATATTGAAAAGGTTAACTATCATGACAGAAGAGTACAAAGGAAAAAAGTGCACCTGCGAATAACAGTCATCTAACGCTTGGCCTAAAAGAGGTCGAGATTCTGTCCCTACTGCTACAACCCATGCAGCCAATGCCTCAAGAGGCACATCCAACCAAACAATAATTCCTTGCCGCATGTGGTTCCTTTTAAAGGTTCAACACAAAACGAGGGAAAGAATTCACTCACTGTATCTAATATATGCTACTAACATTGTAAGGGCTGCATCAATCCACCATAAAGTAACAACAAATTAAAGGCTGCATATGAAATCCATATCAGAACAGAACAGATTCCTAACCAGTTTTCAGGACGAACTACAGCACCACCTCCAGTGGCAATGACTAGACGATACATAGTAGATAACTGCTTTAGCACTTCACTCTGTCAGCCAAACACTAAAACTAATTAGTTCGACATTAGACATTGCAGATTCTAACTGGTTGTGAATACCAGATTTAAGGATTCTGGCTATTTGCAATATATGAAAACAACAACCATAAAACAAAGAAGTTGTTATTTTCTGAATTGAAATGGAATTCCTGACATCTAAACACAGGATACAAGAGAAGTATTTATCTTTCTATCCATACAAAGTAGTTGAGTGAAACAGCTTAAAGATCTTCACTAGATATGAACTGGCAGATGGCACAATAATATAAACAACATAGAACACAATGCCTCCCAAGTTCATAATTTTGAGACATATAGACTCTAGAGGATGGTGCTATAAGAATTATAAAATATTTGAAATCTAACTACCTCAGAATCTCTGAATCCATGCTCATTGCTCTCTTTGAAGATCTGTGCTACAGATGCACCACCTGAAGCCTCCTCCACCAACTGATCACTGTTTATAACAAAGTTTTTCTAGGATGCATGAAATTGGGGAAAATGACAAAGACACAATAATAATCATAAAGGTAAAATGGTAATCAACACCTAAAATTCCACGGGAAACAAACCTGTCAAAAAAGTAATATCCCAAGACTTCTGCTAAAATATTTCCAACAGTTGTCTTCCCACTACCCATCATACCTGCAAAGAGGAAATTTTGGTTTACCCCACAATGCAAATAGGGAATAGCTTATATATTGTCCGAACAAGCAGCCACCACAAGCTGTCTATCCTGGGTAGAACCCACAGATCTCCAATTACTAACAACTTACCAACAAGATATATACATTTTCCTTTCAAATTTGGGATAGTCTCTTCAGCCTTCTTCTGCATTGAAAATCTTTTATTAGGAATATGAAACTCAATAAATACATCGCTGCTCCACATACTCGAACGTTGGCACTCAAATCATAGCACTCATGAATCATGATAGATAAACACAATTGCACATCAGACTTGCAAAATAAAATTAGGAGTGAATCAACATTGCAACAGAAAAAATTGCACACTTGCTACTAAACTCCAAATTTACACTGACTGCATATGTCAAAACTTGAAAAATAACCTTGAATATCAATGCCTCTTGGTCCCAAGTACTGAGTTTATCTGTTTTGACTTCAGACACTGTTTTCCATGCACAGAAATAAGATAACATTAATTGTGAGAGAAAGACAATACATGAATACAACAATGGAGTGAGAATGGCATGTCATGTACAGATACAGTTTCATGACATTACCATTATACCAAATGAAACTTTCATATAAAACATGTTTTCATAAAAAGACTTCAAAGGGTTACAGTCTACAGACAATGTAGTCACGCATTAACAACCAAACAACAGCTTTGAATGTTTTGAAACAAGAAAGAAATTAAACAATAAATATAAAAATCTAGTAAGTGCAATTTACTAAAACAGGATTTCAAATTTTCTTCCCTTTGAAAGAACTTTTAGTTTTAAGCACTTTATCTAGAAAATATGAATCATTGGCATCTTGGAACGGATGTTTGACTAATACAACACTGTAAATATTCCTTTTCCTTACATGGTGCCTTGCTGCACCCTGAATGACTTACAAATGGAATGAAGCTCTTATGACCAAAAACAGATCCAGTTTGTGAGTCTTGCACATTAGAGATACTTATGTGTAAACCTTAGAATCAGTGATCAGGATGCCTGGATGGAAAAGCATGTAACGTGTAACCTAAACTAGTTGAGTCAATCCATAAATAAGCATCGAGTGCCCACTTCAGAACCTAACATAGAAAGAAAACCCAAATCATGTACAAAACAAAGGAATCCATTTACAAAGCTGATGAGTAGTTATGTAATACTAATACCATAGAAATAGCTGGTCAAATTCATATTGGAATAGATACAGCTAGAAAAACCATAAAACGCATGTCGAATATAGAAGGTATTTATAGGATGGCTAAAGGTAAGAAAATTCACAAAGTTAGTTACAATTATAGGCCTGTCGTTCTGGTTTGGATCATTGAAACAAATAACAGGTTATTTGGAAAGATGACAACATTGCAGATCCAATCTGGAAGGGCAATGCACAGGCCACTACTGACAGGAGGCTTCTTGGCAATACACAGGCTGCTACTGGCAGAGAGCTTCAAGGTGATACATAGACTGCTTTTAAGGAAATATCAGGGAGCTCAAATAGGAATACCAACTTCAACAACAAAATGCATCCAAGGAGGCAAGTCCAAGGGAGTTTATGTGGGCACGCAAAGATCAGAAAAATACACAGTGCAGTCACAAAACAAAGAAATAGAAAGTATCTTCCAGAATGGACAAATACAGGACAAAGGCAAGATCAAAACCATCCCTGATACTACATGATAAAAAACAAGACAATTACTTCCGGAAATCTGAAACTCGGAAGTTCATTCAATTTCAATGATCCAAACCATGAACCAAAGACCTGTATTTATAAGATAAAAAAATTACTATTGGAGTTAATGCTAGTTATAGATATAGGCCCGTTGTTCATGGTCTAGATCATCAAAACAATTAACAGGTTATTTGGAAAGCTGACAACACCGTAGATCCAAACTGGGAGGGCAATACACAGACCACACTACTGGCAGGGAGCTGGAAGGAAATACACAGGCCGCTTTAAGCTGAGATGAGGGAGCTGAAAGAGGAGGACCAACTTCAACAACAAAATGCATCCAAGTATCCCTTGAAAAGGTGAACAAGATATTGATGTGGAAAGAAAAGTGATACATTCTTCAGTAGAACCATATACATTCATATAACCAGAAATGAAGCCAAAGGACATAGTCAGAGTGGCTAAAAAAAAATACCTTATCGAAAACAGGAAGTATGTGCTTATTAAGATAGTTAAGGAACTAGCTATTTAATGCTCCCCTCTGCAAATGGCCATAACAAGACCATCTATTAATCAAAACAAATTCCATCATTAAAGACCATCTAGCATACAACAAAAATACACACGAAAATAAATTCCGTGCATTAATCATCTCTAAAAAAAGGATCATACTTACCATGTAAAATGGAAGAGCCATAACTGGGGTATTGTAGAACACAAAGTTCTTCAAGATCTGGGTTTAAATTGGTCTGATCTCTATTCTGTTGTTTGTCGCATTTTGGAAGTGTGGCAGAATAGGAAGCTTCCCAAATGCATGAGCTTATACTTGAAAGATATTGTTTTGTACTTGGCTGGATCACTCTATCAGATATTGATGTTAAGGAAGCTGGTGCTTTGCCATGGAGTCCTGAATTGGGTAGAGACAAGTTGCTTGAAATTGAATACTTCATAAGATCCATGGGGGTCCTGATGTATCTTATTTTTTAATCTGTTATTTAGACAATATTTCAGAAGATACAATCCAGACAGATTGTATTTAAATAAAGCAGGTCCTACCTAAACATTTTCATAGTTTCTCCCTTCAAAGGGACTGCTGGAAATGTTCTTTTTAAAACACATCTGCGAAATCTAATTTTCTTGATAAATAAATAACATTAAGATTTTTTTCTGGGGAAAAACAACATGTATGGCTGTAAATAAAATAA
>LPNX010436539.1:19753-96369 GCA_001517045.1 Pseudotsuga menziesii | reverse complement strand
TATATATATTATCCATCAAGCATTCCGGCATTACCCTATAAAAGTTTTATTTTGGTATTTCCCATGGTTTTTATCGCAAGGCATGCAGTATTAAAACCTCTTTTTTCCGAAGGTGGCATTGGGATTCAAGATAGGGTGTCTTTTACTACGACCAATTCTCATTTTATAACCTAAATTAGTCTTTTTGTAAAAGTATCTATGCAATCCTGAAGCATATTTTACGTTGTGTGATTTTGTATTGACAGAAATGCAATTCTGCAATGCGAATCATGGATTTTAATTAATAAATTAATAAGAGTATATGGTGTGTATATGGTATGTTTAAATGGTGTGAACAGGTTGGCCTCCAATGTGGATATTTTCATGCCTAAAATCAACAGTAAATAATGGCTTTTGGTTGTCTCGGAATTTCAACACTGACCAACATAATTTTAATTAATTAAATAGGTTTCATATGTTCACAATGAGGGCATGCATCCTTTGTGAAATTTGTGCAGGATAAATCATTTAAACATCCTGAATAAATTGGATATTGAGGAAATACCAGATCTTAAAGGGGGCCTTGTAAGATCTCATATTGTGTAATGGATTTAGCTTTCTTGTTTCAGTGTCAACAACACTTTGTTTATTGTCACCTAAATTTAGAGAGGAGTTACAAGGAACTAATAAAAACATTTGGCCTGTTATAATATATCCATAACTAATCCCTCCAAATTGACCATGTATGGAATGTGTAGATTAAACATGTACAATTCCTCTGTTAAAAACACTTTTTAATTTATTAGATAATTGAAGATCATCCATGTACTTTGAAGTTGATGCTTAAGTTTTCTAATGTATGAGTATTGCATTTTATTTTTTATTTTTTGAACTTATTTTGTTAAGGAACTAGACTCTATGGCGTTTGAGACTCTAGCCATTGGTGTCAACATGCAACATAGTAAGATATTCCCTTCCATCTTGAAAAGCACATAGATTCATTTAAATCACATAATGAATTCTTTTTGGTTCTTACAAATCTGCACAAGGAGATATGTGAATTGTATTCATTTGGTTTTTAGCATATGCAACCCCTTTTGAAAAATCTGGTGAAACGTTTCATGATTGTGCATGTTGCATTTCACGTGGGGCATTAGGGGATCCCATGATAAGGGGTATTTTAGAATGTTTAAGTGTCCCCCTCTCTCTCGAAATGTGTGATTTCTAGGTGTCCCCCTCCTAAAACGAGACATCCAGGACCCCTTCCCCACCCTTGAATTAAGAAAAAACATAAAAGGATGAAAAAACACTTGGTGTCCCTAACTTAATCTAACCACACATGCTTTCCCACGTCATTTCACTTACCATTTAAAATGTGAATCTCATAACATATACATCTCCACCTCCTTTCACTTATCATTTAAAATCTGAATCAATGTGTTTCATTGTGTTATAAGTTGTAAATTTAAAATTATGATGTGCGGGTAGTACCATTGAAAATCTGAATCAATGCGTTTCCTTGTGCTACAAGTTATAAATTTAAAATTATGATGTGCATGTATTATTGATTCAATGTGTTATCATGTGAAATATGATAATATCAAATACAATGGTGATTGATGAATTATTACAATGACGATTAATGAATTATGTTTGTATCATTTATAAATATGAATTTACATTCTTCTTGAATTTATAATTTTATATGGAATGAATTGTTATTGAATTTATTGGGATGGATTATTATTGAAATTTTTATTCTTATAATATTTAAGATGGATGTGATACCCGCTTCTCCCCATGGTGTCTCCCTTTGGGTGTGGATTGGGTGTCTCCACATTTTCCCAAATTGTGTTTTTCCACGCCAACATCCCCATTCCTGCAAACCTATTTGAAAATTTCCATATTTAAGACTATTTGGATGAAGAAAAAGAGATAACTTTGAGGTGAAAACCTTGGACAGAGTACTTGAAGAGAGTGTTTGAAAACAAAAGCAGAGAAAGAAGGTAGTGGGTGATTGATATGGGCTCACCCTATTGCAAAGATTTACAAAAGGGGTTATTTAGGAAAAGCAATGAAACCACTTGATGCTCAAAAGAAAAGGAAAATCTTTTATTCCCGCCAAAAAATGTGCCAAGCGAGATTCTAGGTGAATTCTATCAAGAAAATTTCTGAATGCCGGAAAGTTCCCTCATCCATAGTATGAGTTTGTTAGTGGGTGTAGCACCCAAATGGGGACCCAGCTGGTGTAGAACCAAGGATTATGGAAAATTTGCGAAGGCTCTAGGAGAAGCTAGAGGGCTTCGAGAACAAGGTTACCAACTAGAAGAAAAAAAATCCCTTTGGAAATAGTGTTTTCGATTTATGATGGACATTGCTAGTCCCTCATCAAGATTACGACGAGGACATCTGGTATCATTTCCATGTTAGCCAACCAAAAATGAGTTAAATTGGGCCTATTGGAAGAGAAAAATACATTAGGTTGAAGTTCTGTGCAGAAGTTGGTTGCATTATGTTTGTTACAGTTGGAATTATATGGGTTTATGACTCTGTGATATGAATGACTTAAGTTCCAAAAGTTCTATCAGGAGATTATTTATAAGACCCTCAAGACAATTCTATTGTGCTATGTATTCATGATGTGGGCTTCAATACTAGTTACAGAAAGAGTTACAAAGGGGGTATTTTGGTTAAAGCCAAGAAACCAGTTGATCCTAAAAACATTATTCTTAGGGTATTTCGACACTTAGGAGTTAGTTAAGATCAACCTGTGTAATATATATGTTAGGTACAAGTGTGTTTCATTATTATGTATTAGTATGAATTTGTAAATATTCTAATCCGACGGTCACGATATGTTCTAGACATAGAGTGATCCAATGGTTCAACTTCTCTTACATCATACCTACCATTGATTCGTGGCTTAACACCTGATTTTTCCATGATCTCTATTTAAAGAGCATGGAGGGTCCTTGGCTAGTTGATCGATTATAAGAAGCTCATGTAACTTTCTTTCTTTTGAATAATAAATTGCTCCAAGGAGCTATTTGGCTCGGGCCATGGACTGTTTCCCTTTTGAGGGTTTTAACCATGTGACAAACATCGGTGTGTTGATCTGTGATCTATTTGTGTGAAGTGGTTGCTCTAGGTGTTCAGTCTTTTGGGAGTACCATGTGTACCTGAACATGGTATAAGAGTGTTTATGAAGAGCCGCTTTTGGTTTTGATCAAGATCTGGAACCGGTGTTGCCCAAATTTTGAAAGGGTTTCTAGTTCTTGATTTTATGTGCATTTGTGGGCTATGGGAGCTATTCCATTGCGTCTGAAGAATTGTTTCCATTAGGAAATAGTTTTCATTTCATCGAAAACTATTTCCATTTGTTCTAGAAACACTCATTTCGACAAATCTGAAGGTATAATGTTACAGTGACGGATTTGTTTTATTTTTTTTAAATCTATCATATTTTATCAGTTTTATTATTAGATCTTTACTATTTTAGTCTCAAACTATTGCCTTCCGTGGATGCTCATGCTCTTTGCCGAGCACCTTGCGCGATCACGACGAATCAGAAACAGAAAGGGAAAGTTTTTTTTTTCTTGTCTTCTTGGCTACGTATGCTCTTTGTCGTGCACCTTGTGCAATCATGGTGAATTAGAAACAATGAGAAAACTTGAAAATGTAGACTTTCTGGGTAAGCTAACCAAGATCTAACCCCACCCATAGAGTGAAAAAGCTTTTTTTGTTTTTTGTTTTTCGTTTTTTTTATGTGTGTGTTTTGCAGAAAAAAAAGGCAAGCGCAAAGAGCGAAAGAGAAGAGTAAAAAAAGAAAAACCCTTCCTCTTTCCATTCTTTTACGTTCCTTTTAAACTTAGCTCACTTGGTTCAAAGTTGTTTTCTTCCTTAATAGGTCTTGAGTTCAAGTCTTATTAAGTTACTTTTAGTGCATGCAATTTCTATTTTCAAGTTACTTTATTGTAAAAGTGCATCTCACATAAATAAAATAAAATAAAAAGTGAGTCACTTAAGTCTTTTAATTGATTGCCACACTATCTAAAAGTAAAACTTTTGTAAAAGTGAGCATCATTTATTTTACAAAAGTGATTCACTTAAAGACTAATTTTCTTGTAAGTGATTGTAAAAGGTTCATCTTGGGAAAAAGGGAGTTCTTTTTTTTTAGTTGGTCAAGTTAATATCTGCCACGTCACTATTGGGCACATCTTCAACATTTTCTTTGATCAAGCATAACTTCATCATCCAGAATCAATTTTCAGTGCCGTTTTTTTTTAAATGCATATTTTTTCGATCTCTTTGCATCCAAACAGTTATTTTTTATTCTTTTAGCCATTATAGTACAGTATGGTCACCACTTGTGATATTATACTTACAAGTTCGAACTATTTCTCATGGAAATCTCATATGGAAGATGCTCTGCGAAGTAGGGGACTTTTCAGGATAACCTCAGGGAAAGAAACAGAACCTGCTGATGATGATAAGAAATTTAAATAGGAAGATATATGTGATGAAGCTCGTGGATTGATTGGATTTCAATCTCTACTGATTTGTGATTCCACATATCTAGAATTGATGAACCTGATCAAGCTTGGGAAAAGTTGGAATCTGTGTTTGGTAAACACAATGAAATCCGGGGTCATCAACTTGAGAATGAGTTGATTTCCTTGAACCCAAATTTTTTTTCATGCATTCAAGACTATTTATATAAGTATAAAACTCTTAGACTCTTATGTGCAGAATGCAAGATTAAGAAAGAAGATAAATAATGTATTTATCATATTCTTTCCAAACTTGGACCTGTATATTATGTTTTTGTATCTACATTCTACTACATGAAAGAATCCTTGATTGCATCTAGCTATCAAGAGCCTAGTATTGAATCCTTTTTTGATTCCTTAATTAGAGAGAAAGATAAGCTCATTCATCTTGGAATAAATATCAATGCAGATACATCTGGGAAAGCCTTATTGTCCCAACAGAAGAAAAAAAAGTCCAAGCCTCCCAAGAAACATAATTTTCGCAATAATAAGCCAAACAACAAGGGTCCCAAACCCTCTTAGTCAGCTCCTGCTTTAAAAAATGACAAAGGATGCAAGCCAAAAGGAAAGAATACTGAATGTCATTTAAATTTTTGTGGAGAAGGTAATCATGATGAATCTAAGTGTTTCAAAAAGATGGAAGCCTTGGAAGTACCAATGAAGAAGCACCACATCAGCCTAGATTCATGTTTAGAATCTACCTCTCATGAACATGCAGTTTGTTCTTCTGGTTACTCTTATACTCCATCTTCTTCTTCTACTTCAAATGAATGGCTCATTGATTCTGGAGCATCTTATCATATGGCTAAGGATCAAGCCATTTTTTCTACTATGCATGAATGTAAGACCAAGCAAATATTTGTTGCTGATGATAGATCTCTAAGTGTTGTACGATCAGGAACATTTCCAGTAGAAAATGTTCATTTCAGTGATGTACTATGTGTTCCAAAAATTTCTTACAATTTGTTATCAGTCTATCAAATTACTCATTCCAGTGAAGGTAAAACTGTGACGTTTACCCCTCACCAAGTTGTAATCAAGGATTTTAAAAATCCTCAAAATGTCCTTGCTACTGGAATTGTTGATGATATTACGAGGTTGTACAAATTTAACAACTTTGGGTCGTCACCTTTTCTTTCAGTTTTTGTTGCTCATAGTGATAACTTGAGCAAAATTTGGCATGAACGATTTGGTCACTTAAATTATCGATCATTGCGACAATTATGTAAATACAATATGGTGATTGGCCTTTCGATGTTATCTTGCAAGGATGGTGTTTGTTCCGGTTGTGTACTTAGAAAACATCATCAAGATAATTTTGACAAATGTGCCTCTTGGCACACCTCAGTTCCCTTGGAGCTTGTGCATAGTGACTTGTGTGGCCCTCTTCCATCTGCATCCTTTTCTAGTTTCAAATATTTCTTGACTTTCATTGATGACTACTCCAGACGCACTTGGGTTTACTTCCTAAAACTTAAGAGAAAAGTATTTAACATGTTCTTGGCCTACAAGGCCCTTGTTGAAAAACAATCTGGTCATGAAATTATTAAGTTAAGATCTAACAATGGAGGATAATACATTAACACCAAGTTCACTAATTTCTGCACTGAACAAGGAATCCAACAACAACACATTGTTCCATATACACCACAACAAAATGGTGTAGTTGAATGAAAGAACCACACTTTAAAAAAAATGCCTAATTGTATAATCCAATCTAGGGACTAAGTCTTCAATATTGGGCTAAGGCCATAAATTGTGCAAATTACATAGTTAATCCCACACCCACTAAAGTTTTACAAGGTATAACACTGAAAGAAACATGGAGTAAAATTAAACCATATGTAAGTCACTTTCGTGTGTTTGGTTGTGAAGCATGGGCTCACATTCCGGATAAAAAACGGAAAGCATTGCAGCCTAAAAGTGAAAAGTGCATATTTGTTGGATATTTAGAAGATATAAAAGGTTATAGACTTCTTCAGCAACATTCTCATGACATAATCATTAGAAAATATGTTAAATTTGATGAAAATATCTTGGCCTATGAGCCTAACTTGGCAGGTGTGCCATCTTTGGCCTACGAGCTTGATTCGGTGATTTTTCCTTCTTCTTCTTCTTCTTGCAACTTCCTTGACAGGTTTCCAACTCTAGTTTCTGATGATGATAGTGAGGATGAAAATCCACCTCTGCTTGCTCATGTTCCTCCAGTTGCACCAGCACCAATGCTTCCTCGATGGGTCCGTTCAACATGTGAAGAAGCTGGTGATCTTACTGATGATCCTAGAGATCAACGTCGAACATGTTCTAATTTTCAGTGAGCCTCTTCTCTTTTGGCTCAAGTTTCTGAGAATAATGATCCATAAACTTTTGCAAAAGCTTCAGGAAATCCATATTGGGATGCAGCTATGGATGAATAATATCGTTCGTTAATGGCGAACGATACTTGGGATATTGTTCCTCTTCTAAAAGGAAGAAAACTTTTCATATGTAAATGGGTCTACAGAACTAAGTATGCATCAGATGGAAGTATTGAAAGACTTAAGGAAAGGTTAGTTTCCAAAGGTTTTTCCCAAGTTGAAGGGATTGACTACAATGAAACCTTTGCTCCTATCACAAAAATGAATTACATCCGCCTTGTTCTTTCCCTCATCGCCTTACATAACTGGGAAGTCCATCAAATGGATGTCAAATCTACCTTTTTACATGGTGAATTATAGGAGGAAATTTACATGGAACAACCTCTTGGATATGTTCAGGATAACTCTAGCCTTGTCTGTCTCCTTAAGAAATCCTTATATGGCCTTAAGCAAGCTCCTAGAGATTGGTATGCCAAAGTGGATACCTTTCCCCTTGACACTGGTTTTTCTAGATGCCATTCTAGCTCCAATGCCTATACCAAGAAAGAAGGAAACCATCTCATCATACTTGTTCTTTATGTTGATGATCTTATCCTTACTGGTAGTGACCCTTAACTTATAACCCATGTGAAATCCAGTCTTAAGAAAAATTTTGAAATGTCATACTTAGGACATTTGCATTATTTTCTTGGTCTCCAAGTCTTGCAAACCAAAGAAGGAATCTTTATTTCCCAGTATAAGTATGCTTGTGACCTTCTTTGTTGCTTCCACATGGAAGATTGTAAACCAGCCCTTTCTCCCTTCCAGTCTGGAGTCAAACTTTCTTCCACTTGTACTTCCCCTGAAGTAGATGCCACCTTATATCGTCAACTTGTTGGCAGTCTCTTATACTTGACTCATTCTCATCCTGACCTTTCCATTGCCATTGGTCATGTTGCTCGTTATATGTAAAGGCCTCATGAAAGTCACTAGAAAGCAACAAAAATAATACTTTGATATATTCGAGGTACAATTCAGTTTACGATTGATTACAGTATAGGGGGGAAACCTTTGTTGGTTGCTTTCACTGACTTAGATTGGGATGGTGATCTTGATGATCAAAAGTCTACTATAGGTTATGTTCTCAGTATGGGATTTGGACCTTTCACTTGGGCTTGTAAGAAACAACAAGCGCTTGCTTTTTCTTCAGGAAAAGTAGCATATCAAGGCACAGTTAATGCTAGTCAGGAAGCTTTATGGCTTCGACAGATCCTTTCAGAGTTTGGATTCAAGCAGCAGAATCCTACTCCACTTTGATGAAATAATCAAAGTGCCATAAAACTTGCCAAATATCTAGTTCTACATCAGCGCAACAAACACATTGAGCTACGCATTCACTTCATCAGAAATCGTGTTCATGATCATGTTATTGAAGTTCTATATTTCCCTTCAGATGATCAATTTAAAGACATCTTTACCAAGTCTCTTACAGAAGCGAAGTTTTCTAAACGTTGGTCTATTTTAGGACTTCAGGAATGTGTCCTTAAGGGGGGGTAGGATCTAATGCCTCGTTCCTTCTCTTGATAGTGTCACTTTTGTAAATCCTTCAATCCTATCCCAAGTTGTTCTTAAGGGGGGATGATAGGATATTTAGACACTTATGACAAAAATTTTGATGACAGATGGGGTCATTGGTTAACCTGGCCAAGTCAGACAGGTTGAGGCATGCCATGAAGGGGAGGTTTGACCCAAGGTTGATGTTTGATGGGCCATTAATGGTAGTGTGGTTTGTAGGAACATGATGTACCTTCATGATTGGGGGTACTTGTGGCACAGTTGTGGACAGGACGTTGCCCCCAGGTATGGTAAGCGAAACAGTGTGAGTGGACTGGCCATTGCCCCCAGGCATGACAGGTGGGACAGTTTTACTGGTAAGTATGGGTGGAGGTAGCTGACTTATGACAGTCTACATGACATTGCTAGGACCACCCGTAGGGGTGTTGTTGGTGGTGTGGGGTATGGACATGGGTCCATTGCCAATCACCAAGACTGAAAGTGGATCCATGTTTGCACCAACCATGGGGCTAGATGGTGTAGTGTGTAAATTTGTCTTAGATTGATATGATTTTGAGTCTGAGTTAGAGGCTGTGTGGCCTTTTGACAGTGTAGATGGTCATCAAGATTGGTCTCAATGATGTTGGTTCAAGGACCCGAACTATGGTGGATCGCCTCTTATGCATGAAGAAGAGCATGGGGGATCAATTTTTTTCGGTTGGTAGATCATATGCTGGAATCTGGTAGTGACATTTTGCACCCCAGTTTCAATAGATTCCTATTGGCTTTGAGGTGGTCACTTGGCCACCAAGACTGCCAGGAGACATCTCTTGGATTTTTCCTCATTGGAGTGCTAGTTAATCGGTAGGGGTCATTCCTTGTTTCGCTTGGTAATTATTCTCAGTGGAAAACTACTTTGGGGTTCCCATGGTACTCCTCATAATGAGTTTCTGGGCTGATCCCAAGTACTTCCCATGGTCAAAGCAGTCAAGGACTTATGTCCTCAAAAACTGCAAGTGTTTGAATTAGTGTAAATTAATAAATTTTAATGGTTGGCTCAGCGTCATGAACTGGGTTTAGTTATCTTATTTGGTATGTTGTGTGCATGTCCATTGTATTTATGTTACTCACTTGGTGGCTTCTTGTATGGTTTATAAATATTTCGCAGATATTTTTTGTTTTATTACAAAACTTAGAACATGGGTAAGTTGTTATGAAACTAGTAAATAGTAAACATAAAATTTAAAACATGCCATAAATGAATCTGAACTACGGTAGAATTACTAGGTGACTTCCTTACACCTGTATTCTTCTTCGACCAGGATAGAGGGTTGGGCTCTCAACACAATGGGACTAATCCCATCAGTAGATCCTTAAGTCACTCTACAAGTGCAAGGTCGGTCAACAGGGAGGACGCAATTGCCATGAGGCCCCTTGGGCCTACCACACCCTCTACCTTCCAAGTCACCCATTTTTAGTGGTCTTGAAAAATCCCAAGTGAAGTGCCTATTACTATACAAGCTTCATCCTTCATCTTATCCTAGAATACCCCGAAGGGTGATGACTAGGTAGAGGAGGAAGGGCTAGGCAAGGTGTTAATTTCCAATTAAAAACTGAAATTTAACCTACAATAATTTTATTCAAGGCTTAAAACATATTCATTATACCATTAACCAGTTAAATTTATCATTGATTTACACAGATTGTATGGAAAGGAAAACATATTGTTAGACAGAGGCAGCTGAGCCGCACTAATAGTTCATATAGCTTAAAAAACTGAATCTGAGAGACAGGTCGCCTATTTTGGGGCCAATGTGGAGAGGGGGTCACCAATTTTTCCAAAGTATAGGTGAGGGGGTTGCTCAAAAACATAAAATAGGAGTGATCTTCTCCTCTGAGAGGGAAGTTGCACCTTTCAGGAAAAATTGAGCGACCTAGTCAGCTATTTCAGCCCGATAAGTGTGACCTGGCCTGAAAAATGGAAATTTTTTTAACCTAAGCTGGGAATGGATGACAGTAACTTGTACTATGGCTGAACGGACTCGGTTTGGCCTTAAGGAGGCTCGGTTGTGAACTTAAATGCAGAAAAAGAAAGATCTAAACTAGATTTAACAAAAATTGAAACTATGGTAAGAAAACAAAAATGAAAATTGAAAAACATGAAAGCAATCTAGGGATCCTTTAGGATCGACCTGGTATGGTCACCAAATCTGTAGTAGGGATTTCTCCCTTTACAAGCAGGAATGGATACCTTCTGTCTATAGGACGGAAGGGTAAGGTTCCTATGGGTGTAATAAACCTATAAAGAACTGTTAGGTTTGAGCCATGAAACCCTGCAAGAAACTGTTAGAGAAAGAAGAAATGGATGCAAGAAATTCGAGGAGAACCTGCAACAAACTATGAGGAAATAAACTTGCAAACAAAATAAGCTAGAAAACTAGCATGAATATGAAACAAAAAAAATTTATACCTTCAGTCTTGGTGGAAATGGGCCACCATGCCCTAGCTTTGGAAGCACCTCTCTCAATGGGATGGAGTGTTGTCTTGTGGAGCAATGGAGGAGAGGGAGGGTGAATAGCTTGAGAGGAAGTGGTTCTCAAGGAACTCACATGGGCAGCATAATGATAGGGAGAGAAGGAGTGTTTTGAGAGTGACCCCCACCCCTCTATTTATAGTTTTTTCTTGACATTTTAGGCTTTTAAGCCCCTGGCTAGGGCTTTAGCCCTTTTTTGGGCTTTACGCTCCTTTTGCCCAATTCTTAGCTCCTTTGGGGTTTTTAACCTCCTTTGAGGGGTTTTAGCCCCCTTTTGGTGGTTTTAACCCCTATGAGAGCTATTTTGGCTCTTTTTACGGGTTTTTAAGCCATTTTTCATGTTTTTGAGCCTTTGCAAGGGTGTGGGGGTCAAATGAGGGTAGTGACATAGATGTCTTTGGGTGGTGTAGCTCATGTAGAGCTCATTGAGGGATTTTTTGGGTTAATATATTTAACAAAGAGTGCACAATGTGATGCGTAGGTTCTTATTTCTTGTCTTATTACCCCTTTTGCTTCTAAATCATGATAAATAACAACTATGCTAAGATAGCTAATTCTATATAACGTATCCCTAGGGAGAAAGATTATATTTAATAATGAGTAATGTACTGTAAAACATGCATAAAGAATATTACATATAGTTTTTGATAATTAAGAATACATGAATACATGTAGAAATATAAACATAGAGGTAGCTCATTATTGGTTAAAACATTCATTACTCAATATAATGCATAAGTTTCATAAAAATAAGAGAAAATCATTCATAACATGGAAGTAATTCATAAGTCAGAACGATCTCACAGTTCGTAGAATAAGATGAAACAAAAATAATTCGACATTCAACCAATCTACAACATGCATTTGAAACTTCACAGCTCCTTCTCCATTAGAAAATATGGTTTTATTTATTATAAAAGGAAATAGTTCTTCTTACGATAAACTTCACAAAATATAGCATGTGAAATTCCCTCTCTTCATTAACTCCATCTATACTTATAGAATTTGAAATGTCTTTTGGTCTTCTTGCCCTTTGGGCTTCCTTTACAAATTGGTTATAAATTGACTTGTCTCCTAGTGAGCTCGCTAATTTAGGCAAAATAAATATTACATAATATGTTTCAATAATAAAAACATTCTAGGTGGGCTTGGCCACCTCATTAATAAACTTCTTCCATGTATTAGCATCTGCCACTATTGTCTCAAAATCTTATGGCTCTAGAAATCTAACGGCGACCTCATGCTTGGAAACTTGAGCTTTTATATTAGCCATCCTAGCTAGAAGCAATTGAAGTTGATCTTCTAATAGATGGTTTCTTCCTGCTGCATTTTCAATTACATGTTTGAGCACTCTTTCATCCAGACTTGTGATCAGCTGAATTCCCTTCTCATCCTCCTTCCATCTAGTATGAATTTGTTTCAAGTGCTCTTCATGCTCTGGTAATTCATCTAACCTCTTCTTTGAAGATGTTTAGCAATGGTTGTGAGTTATAAGCACTTTTCTACAAAAATTTGAGCAAACGCCTTTAGTTCCTTGGGTTGTCTTTATCAGTTCCTCGGTAGCTTTATTCCCAAATCCTTTTAGCTCAAATTCCATCTTCACTCTCTCGGTGTTTTTTATCGATGCATTTGCTGGAGGTTCCTTGGTTGTTTCAAACCAAGTAAAACTCGCTTGAAGGATTTCTATGACATCCTGGGTGTTGTATTTAAATTGAGAAGCTATGACTGAAATTTCTTCCAACCTAGCTTCCACTTGCTGGACCTTCAACACCTCATCTACTATCTGGAGCTGCATTTGATAAATTTTATTTTTGAGCATGAGGGCATGCTTTGTCAAAGGTTCTATATCTATTATTTGCTCATTTTCCACCTTTAACAAAACCTCCAATGAAGTATTTTGTGCCTCCAATGCTGACACCTGGATCTCATACTGTTATGCCTTCTGCTCAGTAGTATCCTTTTGCAATGATGATTCTGCAACCTTGTTTTCCAAAACTCCTTTGTTTTTACTTAAATCTTCATTGGATAACTTTAAATTGTCCCTCTCTTCTCCTAAAATTTAGTGTCCTTGTTGAAGCCTCTCAAAATCTGATAAGTTAGCTTCAGATTTCCTTTTTGATTCTCGGCCTACCCTTAACTAGTTCCTTCCTTAAAGATTCCTTCATTTCATCCATCTTCCCCTTATACTGCTTAATGGTTTTTGTAAGCTTGTCGATATTATGAACATTGGCATAGACATTTTTAATGCCCATAGAATCCAATTGTTTTGGGTGTTCTTCTACATTACTCATGACCGTCCTCTCTATTACTGTGGTCACTGGTGGTTGAGTCCCTACCCTCAAGGTTTTCTCTATCCTCCACATAATGGATTTCATTTTAGGACCAAAATGATTATCTTCTAAGCGTGCCACGCCGTATTGTTTAGATGGGGTAAATGGTATTAGCCCCATTTCAACTATGGGGACATGACCCCCAGTAAGGATGCTACTGGATGTGGATGGAAGATTTTCTGGATTATCCTGAACAGGACTTTGCTCCTGTCCTCCACCACCTAAAACTTCTTCATTATCCTGGATTTTCCCTTTTGTAGGCCCTCATATATCTTGTATTCCTTGATCAGGGTTTTCATATTCTTGAGCCATGGCTTTTTCTAACTCTGCAATTTTATCCAAAACAACTTTTGCATTCTTTTGCTTGGTGGCTTTTGATTTATCCCTCTATGCTTCCTCTGCCAACACCTTCTTTTCTCCTACTACAATCCTGCGAGCACTTTCTTATTGGGCCTTACTTGCAGATTCTTCTTCTCTTTCATTTGGTTTTGGATTGTTGTTGTTACTTCCCTTGACCCCATATGCCTTTCAATTTAACCGCTTGCTCAAGGCTGCCATGCTGTAGACATTCCTCAAGACTTTCTCCTCTTTATCTATATAGTTTGTATATTTGAAATTTACCTTGTATGAATCCTTGTGAGCTTCCACCTCTCCTTGTGAATCATTTTGGTGGAATATTTTTGTTGGAGACATTTACAACCAAACACACTCTTTTTGGTCAAATTGGCCTAGTTAAACCACTATCCTAAGTATAATTGACATTAATTGACATCAGTGGAGCATTAATTAACATCATATACTCACACGCACTCCTACCTACAGTCAAGGAGGATAAATAAAGCACGCTGGGGTTGATATGAGTGATATTAATGCACATAATTGCTAACTAGTGTTTACAATCAGTTCAAACAGTAAGTTAAGGTGCCTCCTATCATTAAATATATAATTTAATGATTATTTCTTATTATTTAATGATCTGGAGTCAACATGGGCACCTCCACCAAATTTTGATGATCAGTTCAGCTTCAGTTAACCTCATCAGGGTTCATTGAAGTCATTGAAGCACTAGCACTTGATGGTTGGCTTGCTATGACATGTGTTTGATCTCTTTTAGTCTAGATTCAATCATTTATTGCACTATGAATTTAGTTAGAGTTTGGTGAGTCAATTAGGGTTTTGGTCAAGTGGTTAACTAAGTGTGAACCAATGGCTTATAGTCAGTTAAGCTAGACTCACTCATTGAATTCGAATTACCTCCTTAATTATTCGAATTACTCATTGATTCAAGCCATTTCTTGACATTGTTATTGTAAGTATTCATTGTTTATTGAATATACAGAGAGGAAACCATTCTGGTTCCGATTAACACCATTTCTGAGTTATTTGTTGATTATTTCTTGATGAGATTGATTATTTGTTCCTAGATCAATGTGCAATATTAATATGGTATAAGAACTTACGGCAGGACAAAGATCTATCTCTAAAAAACAAGCTTTTTGACAGATTTCTCCATGAAATTTGAGCAATAGCTCAAAAATCCAACACTGCACCAAAAGCCAAGGCTTACCACTTAATACCCCAAGTAAAGAACTTGTTGATCAAGCTTGCTTGATTGACTGTGCTGGGTGTGATGAAATCCTAAAATGTGCAAGCTTTCCAACCTTATGGTTCCCTTTTTGTTGGGATTTGCAGGTTTTAACAGCTACAACTTCGAATGGACTCATCAGTCCCTCTTCTCACCCCATTCACAAGCTATTCAGAATGGAAGTTGAAGATGATTGCATCTCTGAAGAGACAAGGTCTCTATGAGGTGTCTATTGGACTTGGAAAAGAGTCTTATAAGAATGAAAATGACTGGATAAATGACGGTGATATATATTTTGGAGCAATACGTCTCGCCCTTTCTCCTAGCTTGCGCTACCTTATTGGTTCTGCTGAATAGCCAAAGGATCTCTGGACAAAATTGGACAAAACCTTTGGTATGCACAATGAGGATCATAATAGCACTTTGGAGATCACATCCAGCACCAAAAGAGTTCTTTACTCAAAATTATCAACCTCTACTCTCTCTGATGAAGTTGTTCAAGATGAAGATGAAGCAGAACCTTCTACACATTCAATTCGAATTGAAGAAAGTCTCCATGCAGTGAATCCTTCTCCTGATGCTCCGGAAGTTCATGAGATCTCTGATATCTCATCTCCTCATATTTCTGAAACATAAGAACACATTTGAATCTCTGATATTGAAGAAAAATACTGCTGCACTTCCATGCAAACATTCATTGGTGATTTTCCTTTCAATTCTGTGCAAAATTTACCAGTAATTGCTTCCAAAAGTGAACAGAAATTTTATTTTTCTCCCTCTAATGTTGCTGCTGGTGTGAAAATATGTAAAAAATTGGATATTTTGGAAGAAATATCAAATTATAAGAGTGACACATTATCTCCCCATAATCTAGATCTTCCAGCAAAATCCTGCAGGATTACATGCACCAAAATTCAGAATTTTGAAGAAAAAAACAACAGTGCATCGACCGTCTCGGTTGACCATGATTTTGGATCTGATATGATATTTTTTGGTTCAAAATTTCAGGTTCATAAACCTTGAGTACTGCTTGTAGCTATTCTCATCAATGGTGTGAAGAAACAAGTACCGCAAGTCTCCTTCGAAACTACTGCTAGGGATTTGATTTGATATCATAGTTTTGGATCTATTGTGAAGTTATTTAGATCTGATTTAATTTTTGATCTGATATTATTTGGTTCATATTTTAAAATCCAAGAGCTTTCATTCATGCTTGTAGCTGCTCTCACCAATTCGAATGTGAAAAATCAAGTACCGCAGTTCTTATTCAATTTTGTTGCTAGGGGTTTGGTGTTAGTTTCCTCTTATGAGGTTGAGGATATTTTATTTTGTGAATCATTAGCTATTTCTAAATATATATCAAATTATGGATCTCACGCATTCGCTCTCCAGAGTCCCAAGGCTTCTTTACCTTTTGTCACATGCTCATCTCCTCACAGAAGTAGTAAAGAGGAAGACATTCTGCATCTGCTTGGACACTTGCTCCTAATATTTGGGGCTGATTTGACCACTCATGGTTTTCTGTTCAAGGCTGAAAAATATTATTTTCTTGATTGTTCCACACATGGTTCAAATCCTCAAGAACCTTTGCTCTTTCTTCAGATGATTTCAGCTGCTCTACATGGGTCCAGTTTTCACCGTGCAGTTGTTTATATTTCTGATTCAGTTGAGTGCATTGTTCTTCTTCCAATGTGGAAGATTCCTCCAGACATATTCATTTAGTTTGGATTCATGGGTTCACATGCACTGTCTAAAGATACTGCTGCATAGAAGAACCAATTCTTGATTTACTACTTAGTTTGAGGGGGGGTATTTTTCCCATGAGGTTTTCCCCGTTTCCTTGGTTATATTAAGTAGTTACTTTATTATACAGGGTGACATATGGCCTTTGCTACTGGGGACCTAGCATTTTTATGTTTTTTTGTTTTCTAACTCTTCTTGAGTATAGATTAAGGGGGGGTTTTGGAGACATTTACCACCATACACACTCTTTTTGGTCAAATTGACCTAGTTAAACCACTATCCTAAGTATAATTGACATTAGTGGAGCATTAATTGACATCATCCAGTCACGCCCACTCCTACCTACAGTCAAGGAGGCTAACTAGAGCACTTCAGGGGTGATCTGAGTGATATTAATGCACCTAATTGCTAACTGGTGGTTACAATCAGTTCAACCAGTTAGTTAAGGTGCATCCTCTCATTAAATATATTAGTTAATGATTATTTATTATTATTTAATGATCTGGTGTCAACAAGGGCGCCTCCACCAACTTCTAATGATCAATTCAACTTTAGTTAACCTCATCAGGGTTCATTAAAGTCATTGAAGCACTAGCACTTTCTAGTTGGTTTGGTATGACATGTGTTTGATCTCTTTCAGTTGAGATTCTGTCATTTATTACACTCTTACTTCAGTTAGGGTTTTGGTAAAGTGGTTAACTAAGTGTGAACCAATGGGTTACAGTCAGTTAAGATAGACTCACTCATTGAATTTGAATGACCTCCTTAGGTATTTGAATTCCTCATTGATTCAAGCTATTGCTCGACATTGTTATTGTAACTATTCATTGTTTATTGAATATACAGAGAGGAAACCATTCTAGTTTCGATTAACACCATTTTTGAAGTATTTCTTGATTATTTCTTGATGAGATTGATTATTTGTTCCTAGATCAATGTGCAAGATTAAAAAATTTCTCTCCAAAATGGAAAGTCTCCAATTCTTTGACAAACTCTAGAGCACTCTTGACCTTGCTGAACTTGTAGCTTCCTACATAGAAAGGTACTAGTGGGAACACAAGCTTCTTTATATCAAACAAATGTTTTCCAAAACAATTTAGAAATACTAGTCTAACCAAGTCCTTGTACATTATGTAATCTGTTGCATACTTGGGAAGCAGTGAGGGTGCTTTGGTGCCTCCATGCATTCTCATATATGTGCCTTCTTCAGAGAAAAATTAATCTCCATATTCTTTAATGGATTCTATAGCTCCCTTTGACAAACATGGAAAATATTCTAGAAAGATCAACTTATACAGGTTCCTTATGAATTCCTCACATATCAACTGGTAATGATTGTGATATTTATGTGCTCCTAGAATATGATACGCTGTGTATATAGGGGCCTCCCCCCCTATCCACACACAGTTAAGCCTCTCAAACTTGTGTCTATAGAGTATGCAATCTATCAAAAAAAAGACATAAAAACTTATGATTTTCTCTATTTCAAACCCTCCTGAGTTGCTTTGACACATTTGGCCAAGTTCCTAGTAGCTATATATTCCCAATTAAAAATCATTCCCTCCATGGCTACATAGTACATGAGGGGAATCCAACCAAAATTATACATCTTCCCATCAGCCCTACCATACAACTTGCTCATCATCAATGCTATTATCTTGAAAGGGGATTGAAGATGGGAAGTCTCATATTCTCTTGACTGTTTGTGTTTGAAGGTATTCCCCTTCACCACCATCATCTTTTTTGTGGCTGTATAATCAAACTTTAGACTTTTGACCGACAATGTTTTACACTTATTTCCTTTTTTGATAGACTGTAGGCTGCCGAAATGAATGCAAGTGAAAAAGATGCAACATGATAGACTTCCTCATCATTTATCATCATTCCTACCATGTCTATCTTGGGAAACATACATCCAATGACCTTCACACGGGGAAAAATCTTCAGGCTAGTTTCTATTTTAGTTATCCCAGACCTCAATATGTTCTTGTATAAATCCAGGTATCCCAAACCAGCTTCTGGCACTTTTCTCTCAACCAGCATGGGGTATATTTGGCCCCATTTTAACTCAAGCTCTACTCCTGTGATCGCTTTAACGTCTTCATACACTATGTCATTTCTCACAGTTGGTGAGTCCTCTACAACTTCTGTGTCAGAATTGTACATGAAAATGGTAGGCTTCTTCCTCTCCTTCGTCATGACGTATGTGGTAAGCTCTACTTGTGAAAAATGAGGTGTATTAGCATTCATATTTTAAATTGATGATTATAAATGCAAGCACATAAACAAATGCATATATATCCATAACCCATAAAATCAAAACCCTGAATCTATCTTACTCTATCAGCTTCCTCCATTAGAGCAAGAAACACAAGGCATGGGTCAGGGTTACGGCTAGACAAATAAATGTTGGATACAAGAAATCCCTAGCTTCTATGTTTTTTAGAAGCGAAACCCCGATTCATCCCCATAAATTCTCTCCCACAGGTGCAATAGACCTTCAAAATTGTGGCGGCAGTTCCCTAGGGTAAAACCCAGGCCTAATATCCCACGACCGATAAATAAGAACTATCAATCTATGGGATCTATGTTGAATAAGAAGACCGCAGCCCACACCAATGCCCACAAGTGGGCTTCCGACTGGCTTCATGACGACACAATTCTTGGCTCCCTGAAAATTCATCGTCAACCTAGCTGATTGGGAAAAATGCCTCTAGACAAGTAGAGGGGCTTTGCAGGTGGGTCGCTACTAGGGAAAACCTAAAATAAAATGGTCAAACCTAAATCAAACAAATAAGGGATTAAAAACCCCCTTATAAATTGGGAAACAACACAACCTAATGCACCACGCATCAAGGATGGATAGTTTTGCAACCTTAAGAAATCAACCATTTGAAAAGGAGAAATGGAAACCTACCTGTCAGGTTAGAGGCTCAACATGTGAGGAAAAGCAATTGAATAGCACATGCCATGTGAGCTCCACCAAGGAATCCACATGATAAGCTCGAATGGAAAACACTCTCCAACTTCTAACTCTCTCAGTAAAATAAAATGGTAAAGGACTTCACATTTAAAAAACAAAAAGGCTTTTCGAGGGTTTAAATTGTCATTAAGACTTACTCGTGCGAGACCAAAAACGTCGACAACGCCAACAGCTTTCAGCTGAAATCATAAGTCATCATAGGAAGAACCCCAACAGGGAGGCTCGATCTTACCAATCCACCCACTACTATTGGATCACAACTCCATACTTTTTCGCTACCTTCCCCTGTGGCTCGACCATGGAAATTATATCAGCAAGGAGAACAAGACAAAATCTACCGTAGAGGCTCCAATTTTAGATAACCTCCACAATGGTAGTTCCTACCAAAATTGGACATTAACAAGAAAATGCCTCCGTCGTAGCGGCAGTGCATCGAAAACAACCTCTGCAATAAACTTACAGAACCACCCACTGTAGCGGGTCAAACCAGAAGTAGCGTTCGCCGTAGCGGATATTGGAGGCCAATCCAAAAGAAGAAACATAAATCCCACCATCATAGTGGGAATGAATCACAAATATTCCTGCTGTAGCTGGAGTAGAAAAAACATCGGGCACGAAAAAGAGAATATCGCTAGGCTATAATGGCTCTCTCATGCCAATCCATCCGTTGCGGTGGCTTTGACACTAGGAACATGTCCGCAGTAGTGGCTTGCAAATGGACATTGGTCTGATGTTGCGGCTCGAAACAAAGGAGTGCACTCGCTGTAGTGGCTTGAAATCAAAGAAGAATCTACCATACCGGCTCCAAGCTAGGAAACCATCCACTATTGTGGATCAAAAATCACTTTCTTCCTTAGTGAAAAATGAATCTATGGAACTCTTAATGATGGGCATAAATTGTAAAGGATGAAAATCAAATTCAAAGCATTTTAAGGAGAAAAACTAAGACCTTCAAAGGGGTCCAATATATATATAATTGGGTAGTTGTTGCAACATCAACACGGACCCATGAAAATGGGTTTGAATAAGTCCAGATAAACGATGAAGAGAATTTTGAAGATAAGATTGGGAAGAAGACATGTTGAAAGGTTTAAATAATTCTTTTTAAAAATTATTTTGATGGGAAACATATAGATAAAAAGTAAGCTTAACATATCAATCCGAACTCTCTTCTGTACATGTGAGCTATATGGATAGAGATAATAGTACCTTAGCGTCATAATTATTTCTTGTGGGAATATTTTGGGCTGAAGGATCTCCTATGAGCACTGAATACAGAGTTGCAGATTAAGTTCCATAGTTGCAGAGTTTGTATAGCAGATTTTTTCAGTATCCGGTGTTGATTGCGGGATGGAAAGATGCAGGGGACATCTATAATTCGAACTCACCAACCATATTTAGCTGCATTAATTCAATGCAGCTATGGCCTCCAATGTAGTGCTGACGGGTGGGGGTTGACAGTTTGGGGGAGATGATCCCTTTAAACCAAATCTGAATCTCGTTGAATCTCGCATTGAGGAATGTGTTGGGAGGGCTCATCTGTGACCAGAGGATTTTTCCCAGAATTTCACTGTTTGGGAGAAATCGTCGCACATGTAGAAAAATCCCATTTATGTACCACCCTTTGGACCTATGTCCTTTATATACCACCAAACATTGCAATCACTCAATCATCATTACTCTTCTCCCCTCCTAGGAATATAATTGATGCATAGTTGGACATATGGGACGTTTGTTTCCCATAAGGGGACTTTGGATTGGTTGTGTACACTGTTTGGTAGATATATTTTTATTACCAATAGAGGCATCCCTATCTTTGAATTTGTACAATACCCTCATGTGGGTTGCCTTTGTACAATACCCTCATGTGGGTTTGGAATGGAGAGAATTTTTGTATAAGTGATTTATTATAGAGGTAGCATTATTGTTATGTTTTTACAAATACAGTTACATATTTGTTTTGTCTTATTTAATGCACATGTAATTAGTTGTAACATTTTATTTCGATTGTATGATTATTATTATCTGTTATTTTTTATATATTGACACATATTGTGGGGACGATCCTTCCCAACATAATGAGTATATGGATGAGGTGGTTCAATCAACCTACATTATAGATATCCATTGTACCATGTGTTAGATGTACATCTTCGGGAGTCATCCTCCATAAGGCTTGTTGTGTCAAGTATGGAACTTATGTTGTGTCAAGGGTGTTAAGCATTCTTAAAGAGAATGTTCTAGATATCTATGTGACCTCAGTGAGTGAGGAGTATTTATCCAATGCGGGGTGAATTAAAGAGCAAGTCAATATACACAATTTTCGTCACTTTTCAGAAGACAAATTTAATGGATGGGTTATGACATTCCTTCAACAATCAGACAAAATGGCTGAAAAAACACTTCCCGAATGGGATGGTTTAGCTTACCTAAGAGAACATTTCAAAATTTCTAATTTTTTTGAGAGATATGATCAGGTATTTGAAGATGAAATTCTCAGAATTCGTGTTATGGCGATTCTCCCAAAGTGGATAGATTAATGGAATAACCCCAAGATTTGCGGTTTGGATATTATGATTATTCAATGGATCTTATGTATAATCAGAGCCTCATATAGTTGAGGTCTCATACAAATAAGAGTATGATTGTAGGAAGATTTTTTCCTTGAATAAAAATTCTCTTTAGGTTACATGGGATCTAGTTTCTCCATGCTGAGATTTTCTACTTCGTGGATGCACTCAAATTTGCAAAGATATCAAGACTGGGTGACTCCAGTAATATCCGCAAAGAGGCATATATCAAGAGGGAGCATGCAAAAAAATAAAAGATAACTACCCAATTTTTTTATTATATGATATTTAGATCTATATGTTTTTTGAATATTTTTATTACAGTCATATAGAGATTCATATTCCCAATATTAGGAATTGTGTGCATATATGTTAATTGTATTTCATTTATTTTGAAATAAACAAAATTCATAACGTATGAATATAAAGCATACATCATAAGATATGAACGTAAAACATGCATGATTTCTTTCTAAAATATCAATATAGAACATGAATGATTGATCATAAGATATGAATATAGAGCATACATGATTGTTTTATAAAATAAGAATATAGATCATGCATGATTGTTTTATAAAGTGTGAATATAGAGAATGAATGATTGTTCATAAGATATGAATATAGAGCATGCATGATTGTTTTATAAAATATGAATATAGAGTTGCATGATTTTTTCATAAGATATGAATATAAAGTATGCATGATTGTTTCATAAAATATGAACATAGAGTTGCATTATTGTTCAATAAGATATTAATATAGAGATGCATGATTAATTCATGAGATATGAATGTTATGATTGTTCATAAAGATATGAATATAGAGTTGTATGATTAATTCATGAGATATGAATGTTATTGTTGTTCATAAAGATATGAATATCAAGTTGCATGATTATTCATGAATGTTGGGATATATGATTGTCTGATTATCAGATGTTTTTATAAAATCAGATTCTATTTTATTACATTCTGTATTCCCATGATTATGAATGATGTTATGGTATAAACATGATTAAAATAACTGGCTACAATGTTTCTATATTTAGGAAAAGGAATGTTAAGAAGAATAAGTGTTTGCATAAATTTTGATGAGATGTAAATATAAGAATGATATAGAACTACAAAAAATGGTGTTGTATTCAAGTAAACAGAAGTATTATACACACACTAACCATCATGAACAAGCACCTATTGGGTCAAGCGCTTAACCAATGTATTCAATCAATAGATAGTATTCTTATACATGAGAGAGAGAGGTTGGAGTGGTTGCACCCGCTCCAACCGTTCATTTGTTAAGATTATCTAATCATATCATTTAATACATTATAATATATGATTACTTTTAGGAAAGGCCTATTATCCCCTTCAACATCTCCCCCACAAACAAATCCTTTCTTCATCTCGAAGAAATACGTATCAACATCCTAGATTTATGCTACTGCTGAAGTAGTCCTTATTGTGCATCAACCATGCATACCGATTTGCATAGTTTCTCAGATGCAACAACCACCAGCTTAATAGGGAAACACACGTGTACAAGGCTCTACTGTGACTAGTTACTCTTCAGCCTCCATCTTCAATCTGGAAATAGTCCATCAAAGTCTCACGCTCTCACAACGGTGATTGACTATCCTCTTCCACAATGAGGTATTTTGGTTTGAAGCCTAACCTTGACTCATCTGACCATCATCTCCATTGGTTCAGGCATGCAGAGCCTTTTGGCTCTCTGACTTTCTATGCCATTTCTCTGTCTCCTAGCTTTCCAAGGTCACAACCCAGGAACATCTTAAAAATTTATGCTAGGGTTTCAATCAATTCACATGTTCTGATGTCATCATCTAGCATTTTAGTTCTTCTTCTCTATGTTGTAAGGTGACTTCTTATTGAATGTGATCATTATAGGCTTCATATGTCATGTGGCTTCCTGCAAGTTTGTAAATTTTTCATTGCTTGTAGTCGATACCGACCGATATTGGTCATAGCTGACTGACTTGACTCGACATGATTTATTAAGTTGCATTAGAGGAAATTTCAACTCAAAATGGGCCTTTTAACTTTTATTCATATTCCATGTCATCATGTGTTAGCCAATGAAATTGCTTTAAATTTGAAATACCGTATAGGTCTTAAACACTTTTTTAATATAAATTTGGGGATAAGTATCATAGAAAAAACTACTTTTTTTGTATTTTTGACATATCTCCCCGTGTTTTTACTCAAATTTCGATTGGGAGAGCTCGTTGGATGTGGAATTAAATTATGCATCCAACGAGTACCCACTCGGCATACTTTTGACGGACCCTTCTACCCCAAAAACAAGAAATCCCTGAAAAAATGGAATGATGATGTCATCATTCTGTTTTTCAGGTATTTATTGTTTTTGGGGTAGCGTGGCCTATCAAAAGTATGTCGAGTGGGTACTCATTGGATGTGGAATTAAATTCCGCATCCAACAAGCTCTCCTGATCGAAATTTGAGTAAAAACACGGGGAGATATGTCAAAAATACAAACAAAAAAGTAGTTTTTTTCTTTTCTTCCTCCAAAATTAATAAATATTATTTTATTATTTTAACTATTATTATATTAGTTCATTCCAGGAGGCCCATTTTGAGTTGAAATTTCCTCTAATGGCTGGAGATCGACTTGATTTACAATTGTAGAGGGGATCATCTACCTCGAAAGACTCGCATTTGACCCCCTCTTTATTAACTTTAGAATCAAAAGTATCACATCAACATAACTCAATTGTCTTTATTACATGCTTCTGGGAGACCACATAGAACTTCATTGAACCAACATGTTTGTAAAATACTTAACCACCATGTTTTTCATGTTAGAAAATAGGACCACAAAGCAATAACAGATATACAGTTAAATCATTAAACAAGATGCAAAACACATTCAACACATTACAGAAGGACACAAATATAACGTGGCTCACCCAAATAATGAGCTACGTCCAAAAAGAAATTGTCAGTCCTTTTATTACAGTCCAGAAAGATGAAGGGATACAACCTGCAGCAAAACTACTTCACTTCCTCTTCACGCTCTCACAGTTTCTCCCACACGATCATAGAGATTGTTTGTAATGCAAAATAATACCATACACAGTCGTGTTACAATGCTTTCTTTTATAGGGGAAATACCATGGGAAAATACTACAGTTAACCCAATACCATGGGTCCACAAAACTGTTGGCGAACACAAATCTCAAAAAAAAATTGTCGGGGGCTCCACCCATGAACCCCAAGGACGAGGGTATGAGTGTACAACACACTTGGGTTAGAAACAGGACTGAATAATATCTTTGCATCTGGAATATTAGGCTCCACAACCAACAATCTCCCACTTGGAGACTGATCACAACAGCTCCACCACTGCTGTACTTGTTGAACTATGCTCTAGACCTTGGACTTGGAAAATTTCTTATTTTCACCTTCATGCTTGAATGCCAACAAAACCTGAGTAGGAAATTAGTTTCTCTTTGGTTACTCCCTTTGTCAACATGTCTGTAGGATTCTGGCTAGTATGTATCTTTTCTAGTTTTAACAGTTCTTCATTTAGAACGGATGTTATGAAGTGGTACTTGAGTTATATATGTTTAGTACTCAAATGAAAGGCTGAGTTCTTTGCAATATCAATGGCACTCTGGTTGTCACTATGTAGCCTACTATTCTCCTGCTTCTTACCCAATTCATCCATGAACCTCTAGAAGCAAATCATCTCCTTACTAGCCTCTGTAGCAGCAACATACTCTGCTTCCATTGTTGAAAGTGCAACAACCTATTGCAGTTTTGAAATCCAACTTACTATTGTTCCACCCACAGTAAACACATACCCTGTGGTTCTCCTCCTACTGTCTTTATCACTAGCCATATATGCATCAACATATCCCTATCGAATAGTGTTTAAAACTCCAAAACATAATGCATGAGAAGTGGTACCTCTCAAATAATTGAGAATCCATTGTATTGCTTTCCAATGCTCCTTACCTAGATTATTCATATACCTGCTCACAACTCCCACTGCATGCACAATATCTAGCCTCGTGCACACCATTTCATACATCAAGCTCCCAACCGCTGATGAATAGGGAATCTTGGACATGTAATCTATCTCTTCCTGTGTCTCTGGACACATATCCTTGCTTAGCTTGAAATGGATGGCTAAAGGTGTACTGACTGGTTTTGCATTCTGCATTATAAACCTCTGCAACACCTTTTCTATGTACTCACCTTGAGACAACGTCAATTTGTGATTTTTCCTGTCTCTTGTTATTCTCATACCAAGGATTTTCTTTGCAGCACCCAAATACTTCATCGCAAATGATTTAGCTAGTTTTATTTTGAGCACATTTATATCCTGTATGTTATACCCTGCAACAAGCATTTCATCCACATACAGTAACAAGATAATATATCTTTCGTTATCTATCCTCTTGAAATAAACATAGTGGTTAGAATGACATCTATCATAACCTTGTTATGTCATAAAATTATAAAATTTTAAATACCACTTCCATGGAGGTTGCTTCAGGCCATATAAGCTCTTCTTCAACTTCCAAACCAAATTCGCCTTCCCTTTGACCTCATACCCTTGTGGCTACTGCATATAAATCTCTTCCTCCAAATCCCCATGGAGAAAGGTTGTTTTTACATCTAACTGTTCAAGATGAAAATATTCTACCACCAATACACTTAAAATAGTTATAATTGAAGTCCTTTTAACAACAGGAGAAAATATTTCATCAAATTCTATACCTTTATTTTGAGCAAACCACTTTACAACAAGTCTAGCTGTGTACCGCTTCTTTCCTCCATCTTCGTCCTTCAACCTATAACCCCTTTTATTCGACAATGCCCTTTTTTCTGCAAAAAATTTAACCAGATCCGAAGTCTAGTTTATTACCAATGAGTCCATCTCCTCATCCATGCCTTGCTCCCACTTATTTCTAGTTTCTTCATGCATTGCTTCTTCAAAACATTCTGGTTCACTAGAATCAATCATCAATAAATAATACAGTGAAGGAGAGAATCATTTAGGAGGTCTACTTAACCTGGTAGATTTTCTTACATTTGCAGGAGTTTCAGGTACCTGCTACTACTCTTGATTTTTTGGTGCCTTTGGAACTTCATCTTCTTTGATTTCATCAAGCACTGTGTACTCCGTCTTTTCCTTTTCTTCTTTCTTTCCCTGCAACTGATATTTGGACATGACCTTTTTAATGAATACTACATCTCTACTCCTAATGATTTTTCAATTTTTAAGATCCCATAAGCGATAACCAAAATCATCAACCCCGTATCCAATAATGGTACATTTCTTGGATTTAGCCTCAAGCTTTGTTCTATCATCTTTATCAATATGGACAAATGCTTCACAACCAAAAGTTCTCAGAAATGAGTATTTTACCTATTTACCTGTCCATTCCTCCTCTATAATGCCACCATCCAAAGCGCTTGAAGGCCCTCTATTTATTAAATAAACAATACTGTTTATAGCATCATCCCAAAACTGTAAAGTCAACACTACATGCAATCTCATACACCTTGCACACTCCATGATCATTCTGTTCATCCTTTTTGACACACCATTTTCTTGTGGTGTTCTAGGGACTGTCTTCTCTCTGCGAATCCCATTGTGTCAATAGTAATTGTCAAACTCCTTGCTGGAGTACTCGCCTCCATTATCATATCCGAGACATTTCAACCTTTTTCTTGTCTCATTCTCAGCCAAAGCTTTCCACTTCTTAAAAACATCAAACATATCAGATTTTTGTCTAATGCAATAAACCCAAGTTTTTCTAGTTGCATCACCAATAAAAGTAACATAATAACGAGAGCCACCAAGATATTGTACCTGATATGGTCCACATACATCTGTATGCAAAAGATATAACTTTTCACTCTTCTTTTGTTTCCCAACCCTAAGAAATCTAGCTCTCTTATGTTTTCCATAAACATAGTTCTCACAGAATTCCAAACTTACCTGCTTCAGATCTGGAAGCAGTTTTCTTGAGTGAAGAATATGCATCCTTTTCTCACTCATGTGGCCAAGCCTATGATGCCACAATTCTACGCCTGTTTCTATGGAATCTATAAAGATATAATAATCAGTATTATGAGGACATAAATATAACATGCCTAACCTATCTCCTTTTGTAATTACCATTGATCCTTTAGTGACCTCCACCGCGTTTCTCCAAATGTAGACAAACAACCGCCATATTCAAACTTCCCTTTTGAGATCAGATTTATTTTCATAGCAAGAATTTGCCTTACATCCTTTAGCAGCCAGTCATTTCCATTATTTAACTTAATCCATACCTTACCCTTTCCAACAATTTTACATGGTTCATCATCCCCCAATAACACATGCCCAAAATCACCTTGAACATAATCATGAAAGAATTTCCTATGGAAGTAGCATGACATGAAACCCCTAAATCTACTACCCAATAATCACTAGTATTATCTAATGCAAGAATCAAAGAATCTTGTAACACATCACCTGCTACATTCGATTCCTGAGTAGTCTCTTGCTGCCTCTCACCTTTCTTCTTTGGTGGTCGGCAGTGTTTCTTCAGATGTCTTTTCTTACCATAGTTCCAACACTCTATTTTTCCAAATCTGGACTTGGATCTGCCCTTTTTATACTTTTCATGATTTCCTGGGCTCCTTCCTCTCTTGTTTTGTCTCCTCTGCTCTCCATGGTCAATGCATTACCTGATGTCTCACCTGTTCTTTTTCTTTGCATTTCCTCGCTAAGAATAACACTAACAACATCATCAAACTTAAGAGTGTTTGAACTAGGGAAGATTTACTTATAGCCATAACCAATCTATTCCATCTTTCTGGAAATCAACACAAGATTAAAAGAGACCTAACCTCATCATCAAAGTTCACTTTTACGGAACTTAACTAACTTGTAAGTGTATTAAACTCATTTAAATGATTAGCAACATATCCACCTTCTGACATCTTCATCTTAAATAAATGCTTCATTAAAATAACCTTGTTAGAAGCCGAGGGTTTTTCATAGAGCTTACTCAATGCACTCATCACACCTTCTGTTGTTTTTTCTTTTGAAATATTGAATGCTACCAATGAAGGCAGGCACAACCGCATTGTTCCCAATTCCTTTCTATCAAGAACCTCCCATTCTTCATCCTTCATAGCCGCCAACTGTTTTGCTTTTCTGCCCAACGGTAGGTACAGATTCTTCTGGTATAGATATTCCTCCATTTACATCTTCCATAACTGATAGTTTTGGCAGTTAAATTTCTTGAACCTGAAATTTCCTTCTTCTGCCATTGCTCCCACTCGAACCAGGAACCCTTCTTTCCTACAAGTTTACCAACCAATTAGACCTTTTGGATTTGATACCAATTGTTAGAAAACAAGACCACAGAGGAATAAAAGATATACACTTAAATCATTAAACAAGATGCAAACCACATTCAACACATTACAGAGAGACACAAATATAACGTGGTTCACCCAAATGATTGGCTCCGTCCACAAAGAAATTTCTAGTCCTTTTATTACAGTCAAGAAAGATGAAGGGATACATCCTGTAGAAAAACTACTACACTTCCTCTTCATGCTCTCATAGTCGCTCCCACACAATCACAGATATTGTTTACAATGAAAAATAATACCATACACAGTCATGTTACAATGCTTTCTTTTATAGGGGAAATACCATGGGAAAATACTATGGTTAACCCAATACCGTGGGTCCGCAAAACTCTCGGCCAACACAAACCCCAAAAAAAAATTTCTCGAGGGCTCTGCCCCCGAACCCCAAGGCAGGGGGAATGAGTGTACAGTACACCTAGGTTACAAACATGACTGAATAATATCTCTGGATCTGGAAGATCAGGCTCCACAACCAACATTTCACTGACATGTTTTTCACTTACTCAACTGACATGTTTTTCACTTTCTCATCCAACATGTTTGTAAAATACAACCGACATATTTTTTGACATGACTCTTACATAAACATAAAGTATTTCATTCTTATAAGAATTAACCAAAAAGAAGAATGGTCGGTGGAAATTAAATATCAACGTATTTATAAGAATATAACATTACATGGTGTGCAGGTAGTCGAGTCGATAGACACCTTTGAAGAAAATATTGATGTCATTCTGATGGTTGGTTATGATATTTTGAGGGTTGATAGAAGTGATCAGTTTACAAGCTAGATTGGTCGACCACTCTAGTAAAAAAAAATCGACAAGTCAATAGTAAGGCCGGTCAGGTCAAGGATTTGAAAACCTAACTCAGTTGACATTTAAAATGCCTTCCATCATCGTGCAACTAGTCGACATGTGGCCTCTCTATGTGGCACTCAGCATCTCGATGCAGCTGATAGTCAATTGCATTACAAAATCCTCTCCATATTGATCGATACAATAGAAGAGAGGCATTGATGCAGTCTAGACTTCCAAGATATTTCGCAGAAAAATTTATAAGCATCCTCCTTGTCTTATACAATGACCATTGACAATAAAAGATAACGTTTAGAAGTGGAACTAAAGATCCAATCCAAAAGGAGATCTGGTCGATCAACATTTTTGCACATTAACTATCAAGAATGCTCATCAAAATTCATGGCATCATAGTTGATGTCATTTATTAATGGGTCTATAGTTAGCATATCCACTATGGTAGTAGGTCAATGGGTTTGCAACAATCATATCCACTAGGGAAGTCGGTAGTCGACAACTCCTCCATAGCAAGAGCTCCCGCAATCATTAGGAAACAGTCCATTTTCCATTGGTTGCTAACTAATCTCTATAGTTCTCCACCATCAATCAGTTATTACATTGGGCGGTCTACTACACAAGTGGGAGTAATCTGACTGCACCAATCGACTACATACTTATCACCTTACTTCTTGATATCACATGCATATGGGCATATTTCCCACGTTGATGTGCATCTTCCACTCTCTTCCATTGCTTAGTGGCTCCTCGATTCGTTTCTTCTAAGAGAAATAGTTTATTTCTTCATATGATAAGGTATTTTGGTACATATATATAATCATTGATCAATATTCATTGGATGGCATTATAAAGAATGGCCATGCCAAGTCTACAACATTCTATAGCCATTAGTTATTAACACTGGGAAATCTTTCATGTACATTGTAGGATTTTCACTCGAGCAATATGAGGAACATGATCACATAATAAATTGAATCTTCCTCTTACTATAATTCAAATAATCCACGACTATCTAGGAATATCGATCATTTATTTAAACCAGTTGCAACAAATTTATATGATGATCTGAAGTGAGAAAAACTAAAAGAAACAAATTCTTATCTTTCTATGATGTGCAGGCGAACTTTTAAGAGTGTCCGCAAGTACACATTTTCTTCATCTTGCAGGTTTATATTCTTCATGATCTCTTTTGTTTTGAACCATCCTCCAAACGCTATTGTTGTCACCCATACCCCTTGGAAGAAGGAAATGGCACAATTGTTGTATTCAAGCAGACAAAAGTATTATACACACACTAACCATCACGAAGGAGCACATATTGGGTCAAGTGTTGAACCAATGTATTCAATCAGTATATGGTATTATTATACGTGAGAGAGATAGGTTGGAGAGGTTGCACCCGTTCCAACCGTTCATTTATTAAGATTATCTAATCATATCCTTTAATACATTATAATATATGATGACTTTTAGGAAAGGCCTATCAACCCATTAAACACATGGTATGAAATATGAAAGGGGTTATGTCGAAACATTGATTTAGTCTATACATAACTATATGAATCACTACAAATAAATTGATATATTCATGTGATTAAAATTCATGTATATGGTTATACTAAAACATTGGTTTAAATTTTTTGCATGTTAGTATGTGTTGTTTGTCATTTTATTGAAATATCTGGATTATGCAAGGTTGTTAATAACTTTATTAAATTTTTCTTGTAGGGAAAAAATATATGTCCCAACGCCAAAGAAAAATGACATGTTTTGAATGAAGAGAAATTCTAATGGTTGATCCTGAAAGAGAATAAGATGTTGTCAAACAAGAAGCTTCTAGTATTAGATCGAGAGGTTCCTATGTATTAAGAAGAAGTCATAATAGAAGCCCCAATCTTATTCTGAGAGATATTAAACCTCTTGAAGATAATTAAATTATCTTATTTACGTTCATGTGTCAATAAGAGATTTGTACATAGATGACCATGGAGTCTCCATGATGGAGGACCCTGATTATGATTCTCACATCCAAATAGTGAGAGGGAGTAGCTACATTCGCTAGATCCTAAAGAAACTAGTAAAATTGGTTGATGTATCTTTTGTTAAGAGGATACCTTCATGATTCTCAAACTCAAAAGGAAGCATAAAACTATATTTAAGAAAATTGCTATGATTCTTTTGATTAGCAGTGTGGCAGTCACCAGATACGGATTTTCCCCAGTTAAGTAAAATGTGAATTGAAAGAGTCTGAAGAGTTATGGCATGATGGACTACAAATACATGGCCACACATATGAAGGTAAAAATAATAAAATCTTATCATTCTTATTTCATATTTGGAGGATCTCAAGTTAGTTGAGATGTATTTGGTTGGTCGCACATCCCAGGACCTGTTATATTCTTTACAGTCTGTACATAAACATGTACATACCATGTCTTGTAGTGTGTACTTAGTACAAATAAATGTGGACTTAGGTATGTCTTGGCTAGTGAAATAAAGTTTCAAAGATATATACAATATGACTAGTGTAGTAATCAAGGAAGATCACATGTGTTTCTCTAGATATAGCATGTTAAAAATAAGTAAATCTTTTTAGGTTTCTAGTCAGCTATATTCAATACATGGTACATATCCACAAATAAGAAACATTCCCAACATTATTACTAATCCTTAATCCATGACAAGCTTAGTATGATCTAAAACAACTCCCCTAGTCTAAGAGGGAGTATTAATGTGTTTTCACAAGCAATAAGAGATAAATTCCCCATTAGTAATTTGTTGTACATGACTAAAGAAACCAAGGGTTGTGATACGTTGTGGAGAGAATCCATGTGAATAGAGACATGGTCAAAGTATAAGAGACTATATATACTCAAAAAGAGTTATAGTATGGATTGTAAAAGAATAGTTCAACCTCTTCGAGAGGCAGTTGGGGTGTTGCAGTATAAATAGAAGGATCACTAAGAAATTGATCAGGCCTTAGAGAACATGACAGAGAATTCCAAGCTCACAGAAAACTTCTCCAGATAGAAGAAGATTCAACAAGTCAATAAATGTTGAAGAGTGAAAGAAAATATAAGAATTTCTTTATGCATGTTATT
Organism: Pseudotsuga menziesii; assembly: GCA_001517045.1. Classification (NCBI taxonomy): domain Eukaryota; kingdom Viridiplantae; phylum Streptophyta; class Pinopsida; order Pinales; family Pinaceae; genus Pseudotsuga; species Pseudotsuga menziesii. The sequence goes on along the minus strand of LPNX010436539.1, from coordinate 62,863 downwards.
ACACATTTGTTGTGTAATGTTCTATCTGATGGATTTAAAATATACAGTTCCTAGTTTAGAGAAAGTTTATTCTAGATTGGATCCAGATGATGCTACTATGTGTAAGTAGTTAGTTGGTATTTCAATAGAACTTTTGTATTTTATGATTTTTACTAAGCATATGTTTGAGTACCTTTTGAGATACATTAGAATAGGATCATTATTACATGGAAGACCTATTATTTGATTGTGTTGTCCAACTATTATTTTATCCTGAGTTAAGTGTTGTATTTTGTGTGTAGTACTACAAAATCTAACTGTATTGTGGCTAGTACTATAGAAGCAAGATGTAGGTCTGACAGTCGTTCAGAATCAAAATGTGTTTTCTAGATAGTACTACATACTGAGGAGTAGTGTAGCTTGGGAAGACACCTACCAGGGTGAAAGAATTGAGCATATAGTTATTATGTGTTAACAATTAATGTTTCTAAAATACCCTATATGTGTTTTATGATAGAAAACATTTGAGATGAACTTTTACTTCAATGAATTCATGGTCATGTAAAATGACCAAAATTTGGCACAACAAAAGTTTGAGGGAGGATGCATTGGATTAAATCACCTTCCCAAGAATCCTTCAAAATGTCTAAACCTTATTCAGGTTGGTCAGAGGGATATAAAGTTGGAAAAGTAAATTTGGGGTAGAAAACATATTCAAAAAGCTCGATGAATATTTCAGGAACTACGATAAGATTACTCAGCTTCTTTGAATTTTCAAAATGATATCTAGGTGGAATTTTACTAGGTAATTTAATTACTGAAACTCAGTGTTAACCTTCAATGTTTTCTCTCTTTAAATACAAGTGTTTTTGAGGTAGATTCAAATATTACTAGTATTGTTGCGATGAAATTGAAGGAGTTTAGTGACTCACTCATTAGTTATCTTCTCTTAGTGTAGAAAAAACTCTGATATTTAGAAAAATTAAATTAGAAACATGGTAGGTAGGTAGGGAAAAAATCTCAAATTTGAAATTAAAATATTTACCAAACCTTCCAATGTGTTATTTTCTTATTAGGATCAAAGTGTGGGAATTAATGGCCAATGAGATTGTTTACCCATCCTTTAATGTGACACCTCCTTTTTATCGATGTGTTTCTTAAGTGGTTTAGTAGAATGAAAAAAACTTTCACAAAGCTTTACTATATCTCCAAATCATTTGATTTTAAACAAGGATCCCCATAGTATTCATTTTGGAGGATGTTTTCATTGTTAAAATGTGCCCATGAAAGGCTCTGAAATACAACATAGTCGTTGATCAAAGTTTGATGTGACGGTCAGATCCAACCAATCCACCTTACCAAGCCTTACAATTTGAAATAAAAATTTTATGAAACCTTTTTGACTTGTCCTTTTCTTATTCAAACAAAAATGTTGGAATTAAAACAACTATGAGAGTGTTTACCTATCCATTAATCTGATAGTCCTTTTTCAACTAGCATGTTTCATAACTAGTTTAGGGGTATAAAAACAACTTAGCATGTAGAAGGTAGTGAATTGGAGGCTCAATAAAATAGACTTAAAGAATCACATAGCACATACACAAGGAGGAAATAACTAGAACCCCTCCATGCAAACATTAATGCCCTTCCTCTACATTAACTTTGGGTTCTTCATAATGCACAAGATTTGCTCCCTCCTTCCTTAATTAGATTTTAACTGGATGTTCACTAACTTGAATGGAATTCCTACTGTAACATCCCCGACCCTCTGACCAGTGAGGAGGATGCTACCAAACCATCAAAAACCTCCGAGAAAATATCCCCATTAACATGAACATGCATAGAATGCTGAAATATAGAGCTTAAAACATAAAACATACTAAGATGCATAATCCTTCATATACATAGTGAAAGAAAACATACATTCATCCAAGCATACCACATGTTCATCATATTCATCAATCAATAAATATAAATGCAAAGATGGAATAATAAAAGATAATTATCTCATAAATAACTTGTTCCACAACTAGCTACGTTGTTGCCACGTTCCACCCAACCATAGGCCAGCGTGCTCATCAATCTCTCAGCAACACTACCACCCCCAAGCTGGGCATGATTCCCCAAGGAACAAGGGACTAATTAGGCTTACACATAGCCAAGGTACACAGGTCAGGAAAACCCACACAATAGGGTTTATCAGGCTATCAAGGAGCTCGAAGAAGCTATATGCTAAGCTGGTGAGCTCATGGAAGAGATAAGGATGCCTACACTAGAGCTAGCCTGACCTCTAAGACACCCACACACACCCGACACCAAGAATCAGTCCCTTCTCTGGTTCACAGTCCCTCAGGCCCTGACTTCCCTTGCTAGTGCTCTTTCGAGGTTGTGCAGAAGAAAGATAGCCATATAACTCTATCTGTGTGGCTCCCCAAACCCAAGTTTCTTAAGCATACCCAATCTTCAATCCCACTCCACATAGTCTGAAGCCCAACCACTGCATGCATGCAACAAACCAGTAATTAAAACTTGACAAGGGAAGACAAATCCTTGAATTGTTCTTGGCCCTATTGTGGCCAAAATGATTCCACAACAACCTACACCTACCCAAATCCCAAAGGCAACTCACCCAAAAAATGTGGGGAAACAACAACTAATGAACAACAAATGAGAAACACAGTCCATGATCAACAGTGAAATGTCTGGACAACTACCTAGTCCAAATAGGGATGCAAGCAGGAAAAATGTTCCCCAACATAGACAGGAGGAAAATATCTCACCAAAAAAACCACGAAAAACATCTCACAGTGAAAAACCACAGCAACATTTAACAATACGAAAATGGAAGAAGGGAAAAATGATCCCCTGCATGAACAGGAGGAAGAACATATTCCCAGAACAACAATCGTGAGAGAAGGGAGAACCAACCCCCACACACAAAATCGTGGATCCTTTTATCTCATCTCGGCGTGAGGGAAAATGAATAGCCCCCCACATCAACGAGAGTGGGAAAAATGGTCAGTATCCCAACAACACATGAGGAAACCACTCCCCAAGATGTACGTGTGACTGAACCATCTAGTGGAGAGTGCGTGGGGGCAGCCTTCCACCCACCACTACCCAGTATTAACTGCCTTCAACTAGCAAAGGAGCTCAAGTGGCTGACACACAGCTTTTCCCCAATGGCTCCCATGGGTTAGACAATCCCCCCCCTTAACCCTAGGAAATCATGCCCTTTTCATTTAACATTACACTGTCGTAGTTAGCTGTAGGTTTATTTTAATGAATGTGCATATTTACATGATGCAAAACTATTATGTGCCGGATAGCACAATATACCATCGGCAATGATCCCAATTGCCGAAACATAACACAACCAAATCGATGGTGGGGTTTTTGCCTTTAGCTCCTCACCATGATTAATTACAATATATACATCCTATACCTTTAATGAAAACGGGGTCAAAACCGGGGTGTTATAATCCCCTCCCCCTTGGACTAACACCATCTTCAGTGTTCCAATACATAGGAATACATATACCATTTGCACATCAAAATTTGGCTGATCTGTCCCATGTTCAATTATTTACTTAAACTTTCAGGACCAAGCCCCTCGGCTTCCATGAGCTTCTCTTGCTAGTTATCGGTTTTCGGTTCATCCCTAAGTCTAGGGAATTTTTTGTATCTTGAACATGAGTCCAATATTTTCTTGGGTCTTGGCAATTGTTTGAAGAAGACTTCTAGCCAATTCCAACAGCTTTTGGTCTGCTACCATGATCAATGTGCACTCTAGACTTCACTTTTCTCACCTATGAAATGCATGATTGAAATTATGTTAAACCAAGCATAATATAGGGATTAAAATCAGTCAATTTATTTCCCAATTGGAATGAAATTCCAAGTCTCATCAAGGAGACTTTCATATTTTTCATGCCTTCCCAACAGGCACATGAGCTCATTCATGTCCATTCTTGGGAAGGGATTTAACTATTCCAGCATTCATAATTATTTTAAGCAAATAGACACATTATATTTTCATCCATACATGCATTCAACAATCTTCTATTTTCACAATGCATAAGTATATATATATGATTAAAAGGAAAGAGATAGCAGCAAGAGTTTTCCCCCTCTTTGTCTTGTTCCACTCTGGAACCCACACCACCGCTGTGGCTTTTCATTCTCACAACCTCCTTCACTTCACCATGAATTCTGGACCAATCTCTCTTGGTCATGACACTTAGTGTCTCTGGTCTATTTCAGACCTCTCAACCATGGGGCCTCCCCACATGGTTTGTCTCGGATACTAGGAACTTCACAGTATCACTAGCACCTTTTTCATTACTACTCATTTTGAGCTCTTCAGGACAGTCACATTTCCACATGCACCCCTAGGATGCTCTTGTAGTCCACGCTTCCAAAGATACCTATATTCAAACATTGAATAAATTCACATGTTTAGTTTACTCTCATTAGTTTTTATCTCTTAAACAAGAGCTTAAACATCATAACCAAATCATATACGCATGCATATTCATAAGCAAGAATTGAAAAATAATCCAATACTTATATGTATTGTGCATTTCCTCGTTGGTCCGTAGGAGCCTACTTCACTTTGCAATCCTTAGGATCGCCTATGGACTTGGATGTTAGGTCAGCACGCAGGCTTCTTCACAACATCCTTTTATATATATATCAGGCACAGTCAAGCCAACCTTCAGTTGGGTTTATCAAACCATCAACAAATCGCCTATACTTATCTCAACAATACACTTATATCAACAACCAATCATCATCCAAGCCAACACAGTTGGGTTTATCAGGATATCAACAATAACACATGCACTTATATCAACAGTAAATGACCATTTCCAGGTTTCATTCCAGTAGTGAGCTCTAATTCCACTACCGCATATCACACAAGAGACCACTCCCTTCTCTGAGTTGACAGTCCCTCACGAATGTCTCCTTCTTTGTGCTCTTTAGTAGAAGGTAGGATGAGCTCAAGCCATTGTCCATTTAGTGCATAATACCAGACGACATCTATTTATCTTGACAACATAAGCAATATAAGAATATTCTTTAGCATTATTTCTCTAAAACTAAAATCATATTTCACATCATTGACTCTCAAGTATTGAGACACCAGGAGCATGTCCACTCCTTAAGGTGTAATGAATATTGAAAACCCTTTCATGATCCGACATCGAAAAAGTGTGCACCCTTTTCTGATGTGTGCCATGTAGGCCCTATTCATACTCAAGCAGTCAATCATCATGGAAATAAAATCAAAACATGTTCTGCATATGGAATTTTAATAATAATTTGACATGCATATTCTTAGCTAGGGTCACAGAACACTTATCCATTTGCCGATGTGGTATTCCTTTGTTAAGGAGGAATGGAGGCTCCCTTCTCTAAGTTGAAAATCCCTCGGTTTTCCATCCTAATTCCTCTTTACATTTCGTATCCACACATGTATTACCGACATAACCTATACCATCTCACTCATGTTGCTTACCAAACATGTCGTGCATATGAGACATTTCCAAAATGTCCAATGGAGTTTCACCCGAAACCCATTTCCATGATAAGGGAGAACCTTCCCATGAAGTTTGGATCCTACAGGCCATCACACATGATCTTCCTGCAGTGTGTACCCCTGGAAAATTCATCAAATAGCCAAACATTCAATCATTATCTGATAATACAATCCAAATTTGATTGTTCCATAACCAAGTAGTGACATTAATAATTAAATTCAATGAGAATTTGAAACTCTGTTTACTACAGAAATTGATTTGCTTGGGAATGAGATGATCCTCAACTATAGGTCTCTTGTAAGTAGCACCACTATGCCCATTATAATTTTATGCTTATTAGCATAACATGAATACCCACTTACAATGCGTCCTCCTGACATAGTCTTATGCAAGCCAATAGTGATTAGTAGTTGTCAACAATTTCTTAAATCCAAAATTCACTAATTCAAATTTAACAACTCATTATGCATACAAAATATTTTCATAGCCATGAGACTCTTCTCATAAGGTTTGGCTCTTTCACATGGTAGATTTTGTCGTTTGTCATGGTCTTACTCTCATTGCCATGCTCCAAACAATCTACCTGAAACCTGAACTCTAATCAGCCAAACACTTGGTAAGTCTTGATGCATATAACTTTTTCCATATATGCAACAATCACTGAAGCATTTGCAGAATTATAAAATTCAAATACTTCCATCTATTAGCATATCAATCTTACCCAAAACCCATTTACTTCACGCAATCATTATCATACTTTAAATTATAGGGTACAGTCACATCATTTATGCAATTTGAATGAAATGTTTAGATACCCCTTAATTCACAAGCATATCATTTGTACCCCCTTGCCCTTCCATGGAGCCTTTCAGGAAGCCAATTGATAATGACTACCTTCTTCATGCACTTACTATCTTGCATTCACATCATCTCTTGAAATGGTTCCAGAATTGTCATCAATTCATCATTTCAGCCATTAGTTATTCATAATGGCACATGCACTATCTCTATCCATTCATGCAATGCATCACAACATTTTCACCCATACTTATGTATTCATATCTACAATATTGACTCATACTTTTCATATGCATCTATTCAATGCATAACCACAAGATTTATGAAATATTTTAATGCATATCCACTCAATGCTACCTTGCATTGATTCAGGAATACTTTTTCATTCAAACATATCATGCATGGCCTAACCATGACTACTTCATATAGGATGCATTGCTACAATCAAGACCATCGGTACTTACTTTCTTTGGGCTATTAAGCTCATAACAACACATACATGCATGACACATTTTTGTATGAATGCACCCTAAATTTTAAATACCCAGATGGTATGAGATCTCTTGCTTTTTCCACTCCATGCAATTGTCATAATTGAACCCTTACCTTCATGGGTCGTACTTAAACCCTTGACGTTACCAGTTTGGTTGGTCTCTTGTAGGAGATTGTAGAAGTTGCTCACCAGCTTTTGATCCTGGTTTTGTTGCCTTATCCCTTTCTTCATAGGGTTGCTGGTCACATTCATTAGCATCGGAAACATATTCAACCATTTCCAAGTTGTCATTGGTTTTTCCACTAATGCCAACACCAATGTAATAATTACCATCAGGGGTTCATTATAAGAGTATAATTCTCACTACTCTTACCAACATGTAATATCCTATGCATGCAAGGCATATCCTCATACATTTCATGTATGAAACTTATAAATGTAATTATAATTATCAAGACAGGGTTTAAGGAATTTTCCCTTTTCAAATCCTTCATCTTTGCATGGAAATCCTCTTCCACACAACAACTGGTTTGTCCATACTTAAAGCCACTAGTGATTTGTAGTACCATATTTAAACTCTATGGATTCCCCCCTTGTTCCCTGCTGGATAAGCTTTCCAACTCCTATCCACATGCTTCATTCCGACCTCAGGTGTGAAAACCACACCACTTCTAACATGATGATTTTCATCAAATTTAGGAAAAACACACAACTGTATTTTGGTATGAATTGCCAACTTCAGCCACCTAGAAGTTTTCTTACTTTTCAACCCTAGAACTACTGAAAAATCCACTGAAAAACAGTTGAAAACTGCTTGAAAAATCCACTTCAAAAAACCCAAAAATTCCTGTACCCCTAGTCGCATCTCTTTCCAACTAAGTTTCTGACATTTCAGTGGCCAAAATATCTAGTTTTCTCCACACTCATCGACGGCCTGTTCATCTATTTCCTTCTGGAATTTTGGTTACCAAAATGATTAATTTTCTCCATCGTGTCGGGTCCGTAATCATCTAACATTCTGAACTTAATCAGTGATTAGAACCATTAATTCTTACCACGTCGGTGGTCGGGACGACATCTCACTGAGGTATCAGACATTTAGTCCCATAGATGTCCGCAATGTCAGTTCCACAGGCCTTGACTTTTCTGATCGGTGATCTCATTAACTATAATCTTCCGATGTTTATTGGTGATTCCAGTATGTCGGCAATCGGATCCTCTACCCATTGGGCAGCTAGTTCTCTAAGCCTCCACAACAGCGGGCATCAAACTAACTGGAGTTTCCGCGGCCATAACTCTGTGAGTTGTCGAACCACTAATTTTCTCCACAACATCGGGGATCCAAATCACTAACATTCCCATCGTTGCAGTGACCATATAGTAACTTGCCTCCGATGTGTCGGCGATCTTTAACTTAAACACTCTGCGGCGTCAATGACTTGAGCACTATCGGCAATCGAAAGCGCTAACCATCAGAGTGATAGTCTCATTGACAGCCACAATGATGGACTCACAATCAACCAACTCTTCTGACTTCCATCAGTGCTCAAGACTACTAAGCGCTATGTGTCGGTGATCAAAAGTTGAAAGTTGTAACCATCGGAATGCTAGTCCACGTGGCAGCCGCAATGGTCGTTCTCCATTTGGTAACTTTTCCCGATCAGTGGCTCTCGATTTGGTAACTTTTCCCGATCAGTGGTTCTCCATTTGGTAACTTTTCCCGATCAACTAAAAATTTATGATCGGTGGTTGGAACAACTATCCATCAGAGGGGTAGTATACTAAACAACCGCAATGAAGAACGCTCGATCAACTATCTTCCGCCGATTGACACTCTAATCATCTATCATTCGCCGATAGCTGATGGGTTCGACACTTAAAAAAATTGTTGAAATTTTTCTTCTTTGCATCGGCTCTTCCTTCAACTAAGTTTCACCCATCTACTTCACTAGACCTCGGTAGCTTCATTTTCTATCCATCAGCGATCTCATCCTCTAGTCATCGGCGATCCAAACAACTAAACTTTTCTTATCGTTGATGATCTCATGCCTTAGAAAAATTTTGGAAATTTTTTCGTTGCGTTGGCTGTCAGAGCAACTAGAAACTACTACATTGGATGATTAGTCTCATAGTCACCCGTAATGGCAGCAATCCAATCAACTATGGGTTTCGTGGCAACGCACCTGGTCTGTGGTTAAAACCTCTAATCATCAAGAGGATAGTTCACATGACAGCCACAACAGCAGATGCCTGAGCAACTAAATCCTTTTGATGATGTTCATCGGTGGTACAATCTTCTAACACTTTCTGATTTTTCTTCACTTAGGCAAAATTTTAGAAAAGTATCCCTCTTCGCATTGGCTCTCCAAAGAACTAGGTTTCGCTGACGTTTTGGCAGTCTTTAGAAGATCTCCACCAAAACTGTGGCTCTTCTTTCAACTAATAATTGTCAATCCCTCATCAAACCTTCACCGACGGTCAAAAGAGTATGTCGGCTTTACCTTCCTCTAATCATCGTTGATGTTTCGGCGTTTTTGTTGTCTAATTTCTGCCAACATATCATCAGCGCTTTCATCATATAATAATCAGTGATGAAAACAACTAATCTTTTCCAATCACCGATGGTCTCAACCCTTAGGAAAATTTTCATGGAATTCCTTCTCTTTCCTCCGCTGTATCGACACTCCAATCTTCTAATTTCCACCGACATTGCGGCATCTCCATCATCTATTTTTCTCGGTCATTTCGGTGGTCTTTAAGGGATCTTTGACAACGTGTCATTGCTCCCATCATCTAATCATTGACAATGGTATCAACTAACTTCCATCAATAATCGAAGATCAGACTTAGAAAATTTTTCCAAAATTTTCTTTCCTTCGTCTTTTCTCTGCCAACAGCATCAGCGATCCGAACAACTACTCATCGTCGTTTCAGCGATTTCATCTTCTATTCTCTTTCGATGTGTCAGCGACTCAAACAACAAACTTTTTTCACTGCATTGATGACCTAAATCTCTAAATTTCACCGATGGTTCCATCACTTAAAAATTTCAGAAAATTTCTTCCCTTGCATTGGCTCCTCAAATAGCTAAGTTTCTCCGACGTTTCGACGGTCTTCTGGGGATCTCTGCCAAAATTGCAGCTCCGGCTTCAAATTTTTTTCGACGAAACTTCCTTTTTCCTCTTCCAACGGTTTCCACTTCATTGGCTATGTGATCAACTAATTGGCACCAATCGAAACAACAAAACTTCACCAATGGCTGGGGTCTGTATCGGACGACCAATAGACTAATCTGTCTGCTGCATCAGAAGGGCTTCCCACTAAGTCTTTTGATGCGCCGACAGTCTGTCACTTAGAATTTTATTTTTTTTAAATTCTCTTCTATCTACCCCTCACTGGATGACCTTCCGACTACGCTTTCTGACGTATTGGGGAAGCTTACCACTTAGTTCTCCGATGACCCAATGGCTCGGCACTTAGAAAAATCTTTGTGAATTTCCTATCATTCATCGATTTTCTTCAGGGCAGAAGGAAAACTGCTTCTGCTAACTGGTTCTTTATGGACCTTTGAGGCCCAATAATACAATGATGGCTCTTTCATTGCATCTTCACGGCCCATTCAGGCCCATGCTGCAACCTTTGCTCTGGTACCATACTGTAACATCCTCGAGCCTCTGATCGGCGAGGAGGACGCTACCAAAGCATCAAAAACATTTGAGCAAATAGTCCCATGAACATGAACAGGAATAGAATACTGAAATATAAATCTTAAAATATAAAACATACTAAGATGCATAATCCTTCATATAAATAGCGGAAGCAAACATAAATTCATCCAGGCATACCACATGTTCATTGTATTCATCAATCAGTAAATAGAAATGGAGAGACATAATAGTCAAAGATACTTATCTCATAGAGAACTTGTTCTGCAACCAGCTACGTCGCTACAACGTTCCACCCAACCATAGGCCAGCATGTTCATCAATCTCTCAGCAACACTGCCACCCTCGAGCTGGGCATGATTCCCCAAGGAATAACGGACTAAGAAAGCTTACACATAGCCAAGGTACACAAGTCAGCCAAGCCCACAAAGTAGGGGTTTTTCAGGATATCAAGGAGCTCATAGAAGCTAAATGCTAAGCTGGTGAGCTCATGGAAGAGCTAAGTACACCTACACCAGAGCTAGCCTGACCTCTAAGACACCCACACATACCCGACACCAGGAATCAGTCCCTCATCTGCTTCATAGTCCCTCAGAACCTGAATTCCCTTTCCAATGCTCTTGCAGGGTTGTGGAGAAGAAATCTAGCCATCTAAATTTGTCTATGTGGCTCCCCAAACATAGGTTTCTCAAACATACCCAACCTTCAATCCCACTCCACACAGTCCGAAGACCAACCACTGCATGCATGCATCAAACCAGCAATTAAAGCTTGACAGGGGAAGACAAATTCCTAAATCATTCCTCGCCCTATCATGGCCAAAACAATTCCATAGCAACCTACAGCCACCCAAATCTGAAAGGAAACTTAGCCAACCAATGTGGGGAAACAATAGCCAGGAAACAAAAAATGATAACAACAATACATGAAAAATAGTGAAATGTCTAGACAACTACCCAATCCGAATAAGGATGCAAGCAGGAAAAATGATGCCCTGCATAGACAGAAGGAAAACATCTCACCAAGGAAACCACGGAAAACATCTCACAGTGAAAAACCAGGGAAACGTTTCACAGTACAAAAATGGAAGAAGGGAAAAACGATCCCCTGTGTGAACGGGAGGAAGAACATATTCCCAGACCAACAATCGTGAGAGAAAGGAAAACCAATCCCCGCACAAAGAATCATGGATCCTTTTATCTTAGCTCAGCGTGAGGGAAAATGAACAGCCCCTCGCATTAGCGAGAGTGGGCAGAACAATTAGTATCCCAACAACATGTGAGGAAACCACTCCCCAGCCTATGCGTGTGACTGAACCAACTGGTGGAGGGTGCATGGGAGCAGCCTGGCACCCACCACTACCTGGTATTAACTGCCTTCAACTAGCATAGGAGGTTAAGTGGCTGACACATGGATTTTCCCCAATGGCTCCCACAGGTTAGACAATCCCCCCCCCTAACCTTAGGAAATCATGCCCTTTTCATTTAACATTGCACTGTCTTAGCTCGCTGTAGGTTTATTTTAATGAATGTCCATATTTACATGATGCAAAACTATTATGTGATGGATAGCATGATATACCATTGGCAACAATCACAACTGCTGAAACATAACACAACCAAATCGATGGTGGGGCTTTTGCGTTTAGCTCCTCACCATGATTAATTACAATATATACATCATGTACCTTTAATGCAAATGGGGTCAAAACTGGGGTGTTACACCCACTCAATTTAATTGAATGTATACTAACTTGAGCTTAAAGTGAACTGACTAAACTGAATGTTAATATATTGAATTGAATGTGAATTGATTGAATTTAATGTGAGCTAATTTAACTGAACTGAATCATTAACTGACTGCATGACCACCAAGTTAAGAGGCTAATATATTGTCATTAGTGCTTCATATTCAGTTATGTCCATGCATAAACACTTTGCATGAATCAAGGATATGATCCTTGTTGAACTAATACATTCTTTATTTGCAACTGACGATTTACTAAATTGTTTACAAATTGTGGCATGCATGGGAAATTCAAATTCTTTTTTTCACTCTCTATGCTTATCTTGTTATCAATAATTATTCGCTCCATGGTCAACATGTGTATTATTTATCCATCATATCATATCATTCTCAAAATAATTGTCACACATACTGATGATCATATGTATTACCCCAGACCATACATTAGTACAAAACGAGGAATTAGCTAGTACGTGACTAAAAATTCTAGTCACCAAAGGTTTTTCAAGTGATTTACTACTAAATATGAGAAATTTTGATAGACCCGACTATAAATGACTAATTTAGTCACGGCATAAAAAATGACTAGCTAGAAGAATATCAATTAGTCATTTATGTTAGTCATTTTTAATTGTGTCATGGAAAATTGCAATTTTGACAATGAAGTGTAAATTTTGTAAATTGCCTACCCTCTATTAGTAATATTGGTTCCATGCTCCTTGATATTCAGAGATACAACAAAGCAATTGCACGGATTTGCTCTTGACCATATTTATCCGGCCTTGTGCACCATTGAAGCAAACTGTTAAGCATGTGCCAAAGGAAAATTAGGTTCCTAGAATTACGGATTAGGTACAACTAGAACCAGTACCATATCGATACCTAGAAACATCATAGCTTGTTGTTTATCCTTCAATGTAAGAGTCCCAAGTCCCATACTGAGGTTATTTTCTAAATTTAATATAACTATAATGATCTGTGACTGTCGAACTAACTGCACCAGTCAACGTAGCTTCAAAGACTCAATTATAATTAAACCGAGGTGCTGAACCAGAACCAGTTTCAGATCCATATGGATTAAATTTAGAGGCCCGACTACATCTCACATTTTTAGCTAAATATTTCGATTCCTTGACCTCTTATACGCCCGACCTCGCAGAATATATGTATAATGTAACAATGACCTCTCCTTATCACTATCAAGTTAAACCTCCTTTATGCATTACTGGCCAGGTAAATTTTGCATCTGATGTCACCACCCACCTGATTCATGATGTGCACAACTCTTCTCGTCCAACGTCATCGATCCAAGTTTATTATATATACTACTATAAAAAATACCATTAAAGCAAATATTATATAATAATAAAACAAATTTTATATTTATATAAAACACTAATTATTTAAATTTTATGTTAATCCTAATTTATAAAACTAAACAAGTTATATAATAATTATTAAAAAAAATATAATATATAACAAATTAAGATAATTTCTTTACTAATAAAATAATAAAAATAAAACACAAAAATGAAAAAATTACTAAAACAAAAAATCTAGATGCAAATCCAGTTGTCTATTCAACAATGCTTGACCCACATCTGTTTGACGACATTCATGGCTGATTTTCCTAAACCCCTAGAGATTTCATCCTCCAATTCCATCAATGACTACTCAACCATCTCGATGGTGCCAAATAATCTGTCCAAAAAGATCGTTGGCACCAAATATTTTGTGTTGGTTGGAGGCGAGGAGGGTTTGGTGGGTTATGAGGGGAAATTAGTGTGAATACTACAAACTGTTGGAGAAATTTTAGCACATGAAGGTTACAATTAAGAATAATTGATACTTGTTCAAAGGTACAGGAACAAGCCCTTTTACCATGGTTTCAGACTGTTTCAGGCATGCTTGATGGAGAATACATACCTATACTTTCCATATATGCAAAAAATGCAAGAAGAGAGGCTTTGGTTCTACAATAGGGTAAGTAAACGAGGGAAATGTCTCCCTCACTTCATCAAGATATACTAAAAATAGATTGAATGGAGTTTTCATAGAGGCTTTGATATGGTTTGGAGACCGATACCTTCAATTTCTCTCGAGCCGCCATGAGGGGCTTCCAATTGAATCGAAAGACCATTGTGGAATTAAAGATATTTGTTGGGTTTAGATCATTTTAGCAAAAACAATGCAGAAAATGAAGAAGATGATCCTTTCAAGGATATACATAGTTAGAATCATTGAGAGAAGAGGAGGAGAATTCAAGGAACATTGATGACTTGATGGATTTAGGTGTTGCCGAAGAATAAAATTGTGATTTGAAAGCTGAGGAAGATGTTGAATTGAAGCATGATGGTTTGGATAATGAGGGCATTGGGAATGAAGGTTGGGTGGATTTGTGTTTAGGGATAAATATTTTCTTTGAGAGGGTTGCTGTAAGCATTACGCGGATTCCCTTAGACAACCCACTAGTCTATGGTCGATTGCGATGGTTGCTGCTCCGTGGGAGATTATGTTTTTGGGGAAGCACTCATAGCACGAATGATAGAATGACGAGCAATTATGGCTATAGATATGTGATAATTACGAGGTATCTTGAAATTCTCATTTTATTTATATATATGCTTGTTTTTTAATTTTCTTATAGCCATACATGCTCTATAAGACCGCTTCTATTTGAATCAAAATGGAAAAGTCAAATTAATCAAGATTTAGTCAAAAATTTTACACTCTTTTTAAAAATTTGAGTCATGAAATAGCTTAGTTCATTTAGTTTTTTTCTAGAAAATGTGCACTAAAGAGAAAATTAAAGTTGAAATTATGAATTTTGTAAAATGGCATGAGATTTGTATCAAGAAAAACGTATTTCTAAATAGTTAGCACACCAAGATGATGGAATATAGCTCAAGTGGAAGAGATGTGTAGCATTTAAATTCAAAGAGGATATGAATTTAGATCGTCTAAACAATACCAAAACTTTTAAGAGTGTTGGCATCATTTCTCTCTCCACATCATGACTTGTTTGTTTGTGCATTTTAAAATCTAGAAGTATTACCTATTTACCATGTCAATGAACCATTTGGGAAGAATCATCTTTGCATTAGTGTAGGAGTAATGCCACATGTGTTATGGTACATACTGAGTGGAATGCAGTAGTTGGGAAGAGTTCAGTGTTGAATGGAAAATCATGTGGATTGAAAATCATGGTGGACACGCAGTCATAGTAGCCCCGAGAATTCCCATCCTCTAGTTGGTCATGAAAATTTACTTTCAAATCCATTCAAGACTCAGAAATTTAGTGGTTTATTGTAGATTCAATGATTTTGGTGACCGTTCATTTCTATAGAAGGGAGTGACTTGGTTATACTCAGTACTCAGCTCAATGTACACCCTGTTGGCACCGGGATTTGAGACCCCAAGTTCAAGTGAGGGGAGGCCGCTCCTGAGAAACAGCAGAACCGCTTTAGACTGCACCTCCGGCCCTGTGCAGTTAGAGAGGGATATCTCGTTTGTCACTAGAGTTTACTCCACATAAGGTTGTCAATCTTGTGTCTCACCAGAGTATACTCTGCATAGCATTTTCAATCGGCATGATCAGGGGGCTAGGATCTTCAATGGGGCAAAGTATGTTGAGGAGAGGTGCATGGTGGGATTACCGGGGGCAAGGAACCATGGGAAAATGGAGACGAAACCTATGTAAGAAATTATTACAAAGGGGAAGAATTAAATGGGATTGAAAATAGAGGCAAGATAGCCGTTGATTCCCCAATTAGGAGATATTTAGTGGGCGATCAGAGGACAAGAAGGGACAGTCCATTGTATGGAGCACCAACGAGATGAATTCCATGCAACTTTAGAAGAACCATTGATAAATGCCTGGAACAATAGTAGGAGCATAGCGAGTATGAATTCCTAATCGTTATACACTAAGTTGCACACATTAAAGAAATCAACAAACTAGGATGGAAATAGGAAACACATTTACACCTAAAGGAAATTACATATTGGGAAAAGCAACGACACATGAATCTCTACCATGAGAAACAGTTCTTTCACTGCAATTTATTCAAACAACAAATATCAAGTTTTACAAATGAGGAGCTTTAGACCAGGAATGTTTCCCAACCGAATTCACTAACTCCTTTCTCCTTCTATCGGGGGTGTTTTTCTACAATCCTATTCCTGATACTACCGCATTAAAGTTGTTACAAGTCGCCATCAGGAATTAATAGTGCAAGGAGTGGACTATCGCCACGTTTTACAAATATAAACAAACACCATGGAGATGTGGTGTGTGATAACACAGGCTAACAGTGTAGAGCCCCATATCATCCTACTTCATGAAAATGAATCCCACGCAGTGTGCTAACAGTCAATCGTCCACACAGGCTGTCCTAGACCTATTTTGTATCTCCTTGTCCAATTGACGCATGTCACTCAAAGGCTAACAAGAAGACCTGAATTATTTCCTCTACCATTCTCTTGAACTCATCCTCTGTTAGGTAAAATTGTTATAGGAGGAGGCTGGAGAAAAGGTTTCCAAATGCTTGGTGATGATAAGCGACTTAAGAAGCTTATCATCCTTGTACTATCTTCTTCCTCTTACAAGGAGTATTCTTCTATGAGCCATGCAGCCAGGTGTGCATTTGAACCTCTCCTCACCCATGACCAAACAACCAAGTTGATCCTCTAGGAATGGTGTTGAAGGCTCTGGACCCACCTGGTTCAAGTACGATCATTTTCTCCAACAGTTCTGCCACCATTATGATCTAGGAATTCGGAGGTCGTGACTACAGTTGGGAGTGTTGGAGGAACATCTCTGGGATGTCAAAACCCATGCACTGCACATCCCAAGACCGGGTTTTGTAGAAGCAGGTGAATCCCTCTTGGTATTTCACATCTGTGCCCCGGCGGTTAGTGATTTTCTAGTGTGGATAAATAGAACATAGATTTCATGTTTTCCTACCAAGAGTAACCCTTGTCGAACCAATTTCTCGAACCACACAGTCATGGTCATCTATGAAAGACTTTGACACTTCTCGGAATTCAACCCTATATCTCTTATCATCTACACAGTTCCATATCTCAAAGATCTTCGAAAGATGGTGTTATATAGTGCGAGTAGGAATGGCTTCGGGAAGGGCTATACCCTTAAAGTAGCTACGATGTTGGAATGTGTGCAGCTAGGGCAGGGTTTTTATCTCCTGATGTTCAATCATATTAATCGATATGGATAAGATTCCAAACCATTTCCACATGGATGCCAGGGTGGTTTCAATGGTTGCGGATTTGACACTCTCCTGCCCTTTCAATTACCTTGATGGTGGTGTCGAGCTATTTTAGTTCATCGTGTCCCTCAGCCTCATGTAAATGCCAGGTTTGTCACCTCAGTGAATCAAATCTCTATCTCTCTCATGGATTCCTTCAAAATGAACCACGTGCGACACTTGCAAACCTAGAAAACGGTGCTACTGGACAAGTGGCATCCACCTCAGGCATATCCCAAATGGCTTCGAAGGAATCGACCAATCTGCAATGGGGTATATTATACATGTGAACATCTCCTCCAATGTTATCTCCACACTATATGGGAAATATGTACCTCGGGTGTCTTCTGAGTCATTAAATCAAAGGAATATTTTATGTCCACTATCCATGTTCCATTCATCTTGCCGCCAACTCTTCTCTTCTAAACACTGTGGGAAGTTCTAGATCATGACATGTTCTTAACCATTGATTAAGATCGACCTTTCATGCAGTTGTCGATCAGAGTGGGCCCCGCCACATATTTTTCAATGGGAACCTTAGATATATGTTTGTGATATTTCACATTGCGAAATGAACCGCAACCATAGATTTATCCCTTTTCTCATCACAGGTGTCGATATTTACGACCTCTACCACTTTTTCATGATTTGAGATTGCGATTTTACCCCCAAAAGTATAGATCGTGAAATTAATTTGGGCCACAGATCTACCCCGAATCTCATCTCAATCGTTGAAGGCCTCCGCTCATTAGCATGTTTCGTAATCCGGGATGGAAGTCTTGATCGTACATATTTGCTCGCACGAAGTGGTTTGGAGTCGTCAATCCACCTCTGATCAAATGCAACCATTGAATATGAACCATGACCAATGTTAACAATGCACCTGTTGCTTTCCTCGTTGAAGGGTGGTCACATGAAATTCAAGGGACTAGGACACCTATCGAACCTCTTTCAAGCCCTTATATCAGTCTTTTAAAAACTGAGTTTTAACAACTGGCTCCATGAGGGATGTTATTCTCCCAGCGAGGTAGGAAAGAACCCCCATAGACCAAGTGCTAAAACCATTGGGCTTCCTTCAGTATTTCTTTGACATCTCCATTCTGCTCCATGCCACTACTTTAGCGAATTCATGCCACTGTTGCAATTCATAATGGTGACTGTAAACCTGTGCTAGTAACTGAAAATGAAAACAAACTGAAAACAGTAATGAGGGAAATGCTCGATAACAGTTGAGATTCTTTTCTCCTACCTACTCTACCTAACTTTGTACACAAGTCTGATTGAGTGAAATCAGACTTCCAATGAAGCCGATCAAGCAACTTGCCTAATATTCTTTTTCTTGTATGGTGCTTGATGGACAAAAATGAAACAGATACTTGGAGAAGGAAATGATAAACAAATTGATATTTAAGGTAGAGATGTGACCAATCATTTCCTTCACCCAGACCCTCCATGTATTCGGCCACAGGGTCATAGAAATCATGGCAACATCCAGCATGCTTTGACACTTGCTCCTGGGAAAGCTTCCTAGAGCTTCCTGCTTCCAGGGAGTCTTTAGGCCAACACTTGGAAGATTATAGACAAGGATCTCCATAATCTCTCTCCAATGGAATATCACTCTCTCTGCCCGAAAAGAAAAGGCCTAATGTGCTTCAAGAGGGAGGTATTCATCTTCTCCAGTGGAACCAAGTAGGCATACTCCTTCTGTGTGAGGTGGTGTTCCTGAAGGCGGAGTATTAGAAAAAGTGTTTATCTCTAAATTGCTGCATCCGTCTTCATTTATATACAAGCTTTTGGCCTGCATCACCTTCATTTATTTTTGCTTTTGTTTGGAGGCCTTAAGCATGTGTTGTATCAATTCGAAAGAGGCATAACACAAGGGTAGGCTATCATCTCCAGTTCCCTCATCATCTTTTCGCACTTCGACCTCCTAATTTTGCATTTCACTTTGATTTCTTTTATCAGAAGGCATTGTTTAAACAGCTGGCTCTCCAGGTGTATTATGCAGGTACTCTTATTCATATTCGTCATACACAGGTGCACCAAACTTCTTCTTAAAATCGTCCCTAGTTTACTAGGGACGGGGCGGGTCGCCATCTTCAGAGAATAATCTTGTAGGACTGCCTATTCCAGCATCAGGTCAGTTATATTTTTGTATACCATGAGAGATCTTTGATGTACCAGATGCTTCCTCGTTCTGCTTATAGGGCCCAACCAATTTGTATGTATATTTTATTTCACCACCATCATCCTGACCTGACGATTTCTTGGACATCTCAAGGTTTTCCTCAACCTCCAAACAATCAACGAATATTTGTTGCAGGGTGGCTGATTTTATATCCAAAATAAGCAAGGACAGGTCAGGGGAAAAGGAAGCTGCGTAATAAATCTTAGTAGCGTTCTCAAGAGGTTGAATTCTGTTACGCGTGTTATAATAAAAGCTTGCGAATCTTCTGTTAAAACTGGATATGGCCTCCCCCTCCTGCATCCTCAGGGAATAAAAATATGAAATTATTTTCTCCAGTGGCCTTCTCCTACCCCAAAACCTCAAGAATGTGCAAGAAATATCTTCCCAAGTGTTGATGGACTTAGGCTGCAAGTGGTTAAACTATACTTTGGCAACTCCTTACAAGCATCGAGCAAACGCATGTAGACATTGTTGTGTTCTATCTCAAAAAGGTCATAGAAATGCTTAAAGGCTTGCACGTGCTTCTCAGCAGTTGAGTTCTCTACTTGTGCATCAAACTTGGGGAGGTACTTCTAATATTCATGGGAAAAGCATGGAGGATAGGAGGCAATTGTAGCGGTTTATATTGTCTTGGAGAAATGGGGGAGACAAGGTTAAGTACGATAGCTAAACTATCGTCCGGGGTTTCATGAATTTCACCAGGGTGTACTTTGAAATCGGGTGCCCTCAGATAAATATCTAAGCCAAAATCAGATGTACAAGCCGATGCAATGCTTTCGGTTCACAAAGAATGATAAACAGGAACATATTCATGGCTCTGCTCAGGATGAGCTGGGCTATAGAAGATTGTTTTGATAAATCTAAGAAAAGATAAGAGAAAACTTACAAGATATGATAAGGCATCTTTGAAGAAACATGGACACGAGTCCTTGGACCTTTCGCCATGCATTTCTAAGCTTTATGAGGGGTCCATTTTCCAGGCGGGATCTGCAAGCCTTCCTTGGTCATTAGATTTCTAGGTCACATCACCAGTGGAGTCACTAAAGTCTGAATCCTTCAAGAGTGGAATCACTAGGTGAAAAGTGCTCAACCTTCTTGATGTCTAGCCAATTGTTCACCATCAATAGCTAGATCTAAGTCTTTGTCATTCTTTCCAGGGAGGATCTTTAACTTTGTCCTTGGCAACGACGCCAATTTGTTGGCACAGTGATTTGAGCCCCCAAGGTCGAGTGAGGGCAGGTCGCTCCCGGGCAATAGAAAAATTGCTTTAGACTACGCCTCTGACCCTGCACAATCAGAGACGGATCTCTTGTTTATCATCAGAGTTTACTCCACATAAGGTTGTCAATCTTGTGTGTCACCAGAGTCTACTCCACATAGGATTTTCAATTGGCATGATCAGGGGGCAAAGTACGTTGAGGAGAGGTGCATGGTGGGATTACCGAGGGCAAGGAACCATGGGAAAATGGAGACAAAACCTGTGTAAGAAATGATTAAGAAGGGAAAGAATGACGTGGGATTAGAAACATAGGCAAGATAGTCACTGATTTCCCAATTCAGAGATATTTAGCAGGCGATTAGAGGACAAGAAAGGATAGTCCATAGCATGGAGCACCAATGAGATGAATTCCATACAACTTTAGAAGAACCATTGATAAATTCCTAGAACAAGAGAAGAAGCATAGCGAGTATGAATTCCTAACCGTTATACACTAAGTTGTAGACATGAAAGCAATAAACAAACTGGGATGGAAACAAGAAACACATTTACACGTAAAGGAAATCACATATTGGAAAAAGCAAGGACACATGAATCTCTTCCATGAGAAACAGTTCTTTCACTGCAATTTATTCATACATAGTTATCAAGTTTTACAAATGGGGAGCCTCAGCCCAGGAATGTTTCCCAATCCAATTCACTAAATCCTTTATCCCTTTATAGGGAGTGTTTTTGTACAATCCTATTGCTAAGACTACAAAATTAAAGCTGTTACAAGTCGCCATCGGGCGTTAATAGTGCAAGGAGTGGACTATCACCATTTTTTAGAAATATAAACAAACATCATGGATATGTGGTGCGTGATAATGTAGGATGACATTGCAGAGCCCCATACCATCCTACTTCATGAAAATTACTCCCACGTGGTGTGCTGACAGTTAATCATCACACAGGCTGTCCTGAACCTATTTTTCATCTCCTAGTCTAGCTGGCACATGTCGATCAAAGGATGACAAGAAGACCTGAATCCTTTCCTCTACTATTCTCCCGACCTCATCCTTCGTCAGGTAAAACTGTTATAGGAGGTGGACGGAGAAATGGTGGCCAAATGCTTGGTGACGATAAGTGACTTAAGAATCTTATCATCCTTGTATTGTCTTCTTCCTCTTACAAGGATGATTCTTCTACGAGCCATGCAGCTAGGTGTGCATTTTGACCTCGGCTCTCCCATGACCAAACAACCAAGTGGAGCCTCTAGAAATGGTGTCGAAGCCTCTGGACCCACCTGGACCCAGTATGAGCACTTGCTCCAAGAGTTATGCCACCATTGTGAGTCGCGACTTCGGAGTTTGTGAGTGTAGCTGGGTGTGCTGGAGGGATGTCCCTAGGATGTCAAAACCCATGCACTGCACATCTAGAGACTGGGTTGTGTAGAAGCGGGTGAATCCCTCTTGGTATTTCACATCTATGCCCCAGTGGTTGGTGATTTTCTGGTGTGAATAACAAGAACATAGAATTCATGTCTTCCTACCAAGAGTACCCCTTGTCGAACCAATTTCTTAAACCACACAGTCATGTTCATCTATGAAAGACTTCAACACTTCTCGGAATTCAACCCTATATCTCTTATCATATACATAATTCCATGTCTCAAAGTTCTTTAGAAGATGGTCTTATATAGTGCGAGCAGGGATTCCATTGGGAAGGGCTATACCCTTAACATAGCTACGATGGTGGCATGTGTGGAGCCAGGGCATGTATTTTCCCTCCTGATGTTCAATCATATTATTTGGTGTGGCTAAGATTTTGAACCATTTCCGCATGGCTTCTAGGATGGTTCCAAGGTTTGCAGATTTGACCCTCTCCTTCCCTTTCAATTACCTTGATGGTGGTGTCAGGCTATTTTAGTTCGTTGCATCCCTCGGCCTCATGTAAATGCAAAGTTTGTTGCCTCAACGAGTCAAAACTCTATCTCTCTCACGGCTTCCTTCGAAATGAAACAGGTGCAACACTTGTGAACTAGGAAAAGGGTGCCATTGGACAAGACTTCCACCTCATGCATATCCCGAATGGCATCGGAGGAATCATCCAATCTACAATGGGGTATATTATATGCGTGAATGTCTCCTCCTCTGTCATCTCCACATTGGATGGGAAATCTGTAACTCAGGAGTCTTCTCAGTCGTTCGATCAAAGGAATCTTTTATGTCCACCATCCACGTTTCATTCATCCTGCTACCAAATATTCTCTTCTGAGCACCATGGTCAGTTCTGGATCATGACACATTCTTAACCATCGATTGAGATCGACCTTTCATACACCCATCGATCCAAGTGGGCCCCACCATCTTTCACAATGGGAAACTTAGATATTTATCCATCCTAGTTCGCATTGCAAAATTAACTGCAACCATAGATTTATTGCTTTTCTCATCACGGTCGTCAATATTCACGAGCTCTACCACTTTTTCATGATTTGGGATTGCAATTTTACCCATAAAAGTACATATCATGAAATTAATTTGGGCTGCAGATCTACCCCTGATCTCATCTCATCCGTCGAAGGCCTACACTCATTAGCACATTTCACAATCCGGGATGGAAGTCTTTCTCGTGCATATTTGCTCGCACAAAGCAGTTTGGAGCTGTTGATCCACCTTCAATCAATCGTAGCCTTTGATTATGAACCCTTCCAAATGTTAATAGCACACCTGCCACTTTCCTCATTGAAGGGCGGTTACATGAAATTCGAGGGATTGGGACCCCTATCAAACCTCCGTCAAGCCCTTATATCAATCTGTTAAAAACAGAGTGTTAGCGACTGGATCAATGAGGTATGCTATCCTCCCAGTGAGGTAGCAAAGAACCCCCATAGACCAAGTGTTGAAAGCATTGGGCCTCCTTCACTCTTTCTTTGATATCTCCATTCTACTCCATGCCACTGCTTTAGCGAATTCATGCCACTCTTGCAAATCATGCAGGTGACTGTAAACCTATGCTAGTAACTGAAAATGAAAACAAACCAAAAACATTAATGAAGGAAATGATAGATAACATCTGAGATTAGTTTTTCCTACCTACTCTACCTAACTTTGTACACAAGTCTGATTAAGTGAAATCATACTTCCAATGAAGACAATCAAGCAATTTTCCTAATATTCTTGTTCTTGTACGGTGCTTGATGGACAAAAATGAAACAGATAATGGGAGAAGGAAATGATAAACAAACTGATCTTTAAGGCATAGATGAGACTAATCATTTCCTTCACCCAGACCCTGCATGTATTCAACCACGGGGTCATAGAAATCATGCCAACCTCCAGCATGCTATGACACCTGCTCTTGCGAAAGTTGCTTGGAGCTTCCTGCTTCCAGGGAGTCTTCAAGCTGACACTTAGAATATTATAGACGACGACCTACAGAATCTCTCTCGAATGGAATATCCCTCTCTCCACCCAAAATTTCTATAGCAAGGGCCTGATGTGCTTCGAGAGGGATATCTTCAGCTTCTCCAATGGAAATGAGTAGGCATACTACTTCTGTGTGAGGCAGTGTTCCTGAAGGCAGACTATCAGAAAAAGTCTTTATCTGTAAACTGTTGAATCCATCTTCATTTCACTACAAGCTTCTGTCCTGCATCACCTCCATTTATTTCTTATTTTGCTTGGTGGCCTTAACCATGTATCGTATCAATTAAAAAGAGGGATAACACAAGGGTAGGATATCACCCTCAGTGCCCTCATCATCTTTTCCTACTTTGACCTCCTGATTTTGCATTGAACTTTGATTTCTTTTATCAAAAGGTGTTGTTTCAACAACTTTCTCATCAGGTATATTCTGCAGTTACTCTTCTTCATATTCGTCGTACACATCTGCACCAAAATCCTTCTTAAAATTGTCCCTAGTTGACCAGGGACAGGGTGCATCACCATCTTCAAAGAATAATCCTGCAGGACTGCCTATTCCAGCCTCAGGCCGGTCATCTTTCTATATACCATGAGAGATATTTGATGGGCCAGAGGATTCCTCCTTCTGCTTGTAGGGACCAACCAATTTGTATGTATCTTTTATTTCACCACCACTGTCCTGACCTGATGATTTCTTGGACATCTCAAGGTTTTCCTCAACCTCCAAACAATCAGCAAACATTTGTTGTAGGTTGGTTGATTTTCTCTCCAAAAGAAGCAAGGACAGGTCAAGGCAAAAGGAAGCTGCATAATACATCTTGGCAGCATTCTCAAGAGGTTGAATTCCCTTAGTCATGTTATAATAAAATCTTGCAAATGTTCTGCTAAAACTGGATATGGCCTCCCCCTATTGCCTCCTCAGGGAATAAAACTCTGAAAGTATTTGCTCCAGTGGCCTTCTCCAACCCCAAAACCTCAATAATGTGCAAGAAAACTCTTACCAAGTGTTGATGGACTTAGGCTACAAGTGTTTAAACCAGACTTTGGAATCTCCTTGCAAGGTTAGAGCGAACGCCCGCATGCAGAAATCGTCATGTTCTATCTCAAAAAGGTATGAAAAATGCTCAAAGGCTTGTACATGCTTCTCAGCAGTCAAGTTCTCAGATTCTCCATTGAACTTGCGGAGGTACTTGGGGGACCTGAATCGTAGCGGTTTAGGCATGATAGCTAAACTATCCTGCCATGTTTCATGAATTTCACAGGGGTGTCCTTTGACATCAAGCACCCCCAGATAAGGATCTAGGCCAAAATCAGATGTACAAGATGACACAATGCTTTCGGTTCGTAAAAAAGGATAAACAGGAACATGTTCATGGCTCTGCTCAAGATGACCTGGGCTATAGAAGGCTATTTTTATAAATCTAAGAAAAAATAAGAGAAAACATACAAGATATTATAAGGCATCCTGGAAGAAACGCGGACTCGAGTGCTTGGACCTTCCGCCATGCATTTCTAAGCTTTATGAGGGGTCCATTTTCCAGGCAGGATCTGCCAGCCTTCCTTCGTCATTAGATTTTTGGGTCACATCACTAGCGGAGTCACTGAAGTCTGAATCCTTCAAGAGTGGAGTCGCAAGGTGAAAAGTGCTCAAACTTCTTGATGTCTAGCCGATTGTTCATCATTAACAGCCAGATCTAAATCTTTGTCATTCTTCCCAAGGAGGATCTTCCAGTTCGTCCCCGGCAATGGCGCCAGTTTGTTGGCACTAGGATTTGAGTCCCCAAGGTTGAGCAAGGGGAGGACACCTCCAGGGAATAGAAGAACCCCTTTAGACTGCGCCTCTAGCCCTGCACAGTCAGAGAGAAATCTCTCGTTTCTCACCATAGTTTACTCCACATAAGGTTGTCAATCTTGTGTGTCACCAGAGTCTACTCTGCATAGGATTTTCAATCGGCATGATCAGGTGTCTAGGATCCTGAATGGGTAAAATTATGTTGAGTATAGGTGCATGGTGGGATTACCGGGGGAAAGGAACCATGGGAAAATGGAGATGAAACCTATGTAAGAAATGATTACAAAGGGAAATAATGATGTGGGATTGCAAATAGAGGCAAGATAGCCACTGATTTCCCAATCAGGAGATATTTAGTGGGTGATTAGAGGACAAGAAGGGACAGTCCATTGCATGGAGCACCGGTGAGATGAATTCCTAACCGTTATACATTAAGTTGTAGACATGAAAGCAATCAACAAAATACAATGGAAACAGGAAACACATTTACACGTAAAGGAAATTACATATTGGGAAAAGCAATGACACATCAATATCTACCATGAGAAACAATTCTTTCACTGCAATTTATTCATACACAGGTATCAATTTTTACAAATGAGGAGCCTCATCCTAGGAATGTTTCCTAATCGAATTCATTAACTCTTTTCTCCCTCTATCGGGAGCATTTTTATACAATTCTATTGTTGAGACTACCGAATTAAAGCTGTTACAAGTCGCCATCAGGCCTTAACAGTGCAAGGATTGGACTGTCTCCATGTTTTACAAATATAAACAAACATTATGGAGATGCAGCACATGATAATGCAGGCTAACAACGTAGAGCCCCATACCATCTTGCTTCGTGAAAATGACTCCAATGTCGCATGCTGACGGTCAATCGTCAACACAGGCTATCCTGGACCTATTTTGCGTCTCCTTGTCCAGCTAGCGCATGTCGCTCAGAGGCTGACAACAAGACCTAAATCCTTTCCTCTACCATTCTCTTGACCTCATCCTCCATTAGGTAAAACTTTTATAGGAGGAGGCCAAAAAAAAGGTGGCCAAATGCTTGGTGACGATAAGAGACTTAAGAAGCTTATCATCCTTGTATTTTCTTCGTCCTCTTATGAGGAGGATTCTTCTGCAATCCATGCAGCTAGGTGTGCGTTTGACTCTCTCCTCGCCTATGACCAAACAACCAAGTGGAGCCTCTAGGAATGGTGTCGAAGGCTCTAGACCCACCTAGTCCCAGTACGAGCATTTGCTCCAACAGTTCTACCACCACTATGAGCTGGGACTTCGGAGGTTGTGACTGTAGATGGGTGTGCAGGAGGGATGTAGTTGGGATGTCAAAACTCATGCACTACACATCCAGAGACTGGGTTGTGTAGAAGCGGGTGAATTCCTCTTGGTATTTCACATATGTGTCCCATTGGTTGGTGATTTTCTGGTGTGGATAACTAGAACATATATTTCATGTCTTCCTACCAAGAGTACCCCTTGTCAAACCAATTTATCGAACTAGACAGTCATGGTCGTCTATGAAAGAATTCGACACTTCTCGGAATTCAACCCTATATCTCTTATCATCTACACAGTTCCATGTCTCAAAGATATTCGAAAGATGGTGTTATATAGTGCGAGCGGGAATGGCTTTGGGAAGGGATATACCCTTAAAGTAGCTACGATGGTGGCATGTGTGGAGCCAGAGCGGGGATTTTCCCTCCTGATGTTCAATATTATTATCTGGTATTCTAAACCGTTTTCGCGTGGCTGCCAGACTAGTTCCAAGGGTTGCTCATTTGACCCTATCCTGCCCTTTCAATTACCTTGATGGTGGTGTCAGGCTATTTTAGTTCATCACATCCCTCAACCTCATGTAAATGCTAGGTTTGTTGCCTCAGCAAATCAAACCTCTATCTCTCTCATAGCTTTCTTCGAAACGAACCATATGCCACACTTGCGAACCAGGAAAATGGTGCCGCTGGACAAGACTTCCACCTCAGGCATATCCCGAATGGTGTCGGAGGAATAGACCAATATGCAATGGGGCAGATTATACGTGTGAACGTCTCTTCTACTGTCATCCCCACATGGGATGGGAAATCTGTACCTTGGGAGTCTTCTCAGTTGTTTGATCAAAGGAACCTTTTATGTCCACCGTCCATGTTCCATTCATCCTACCGCCAACTCTTCTCTTCTAAACACCGCAGGTAGTTATGGATCATGACACGTTCTTAACCATCGATCGAGATCGACCTTTCATGCAGCTGTTGATATGAGTGGGCCCCACCGTCTTTCATAATGGGAAACTTAGATATTTGTTTGTGTTATTTTGCATTGCAAAAAGAACCACAGCCGTAGATTTATCCCTTTTCTCAACGCGGCCATCGATCTTTGCAACCTCTACCACTTTTTCACGATTTGAGATTGTAGTTTTACCCGCATAAGTATAGATCGTAAAATTAATTTGGGCCGTAGATCAACCCTAGATCTCATCTCAATCGTTGAAGGCCTCCGCTCATTAGCATGTTTCACAATCCGAGATGGAAGTCTTGATCATGCATATTTTCTTGTGCGAAGCGGTTTGGAGCCGTTGATCCACCTCCAATCAATCATAGCCTTTGATTATGAACCCTGCCCAATGTTAATAGCACACCTGCCACTTTCCTCATTGAAGGGTGGTCACATGAAATTCAAGGGACGGGTACCCCTATCAAACATCCGTCAAACCCTTATATCAATCTATTAAAAATGGACTATTAACAACTGGCTCCATGGGGGAAACTATCCTCCCAACGAGGTAGAAAAGAAACCCCATAGACCAAGCGCTGAAACCATTGGGATACCTTCAATATTTATTTGAAATCTCCATTATCCTCCATGCCACTACTTTAGAAAATTCATGCCACTCTTGGAAATCATGCTAGTGACTATAAACGTGTGTTGGTAACTAAAAATGAAAACAAGCTAAAAATAGTAATGAAGGAAATGCTCGATAACAGCTGAGCTTATTTTCTCCTACCTACTCTACCTAACTTTGTACACATGTCCAATTAAGTGAAATTAGACTTCCAATGAAGCCAATCAAGCAACTTGGCTAATATTCTTGTTCTTGTACAGTTCTTGATGGATAAAAATGAAATAGATAATGGGAGATGGAAATGATAAAAAAATTGATCTTTAAGGTAGAGATGCGACCAATCATTTCCTTCACCCAGACCCTCCATGTATTCGGCCATGGGGTCATAGAAATCATAACAAAATCTAGCATGCTTTGACACCTGCTCCTGGGAAAGCTGCCTAGAGCTTCCTACTTCCAGGGAGTCTTCAAGCTGACATTTGGAAGATTGCAAAGGAGGACCTACAGAATCTCTCTCCAATGGAATATCCCTCTCTCCACCTAAAATTTCTATAGGAAGGGCCTGATGTGCTTCGAGAGGGAGGTCTTCAGATTCTCCAGTGGAACCGATTAGGAATACTTCTTCTGTGTGATGTGGCATTCCTGAAGGTGGAGTATCAAAAAAAGTGTTTATCTATAAACTGTTGCATGCGTCTTCATTTATGTACAAGCTTCTTCCCTGCATCACCTCCGTTTCTTTCTACTTTTTCTTGGAGGCCTTAACCATGTGTCATATCAATTCAAAAGAGGCATAACAGAAGGATAGGCTATCACCTCTAGTGCCCTCATTGTCCTTTCCCACTTCGACCTCCTGATTTTGCATTGCACTTTGTTTTCTTTTATCAGAAGGCATTGTTTCAATAGCTGGCTCATCAGGTATATTCTGTAGGTACTCTTCTTCATATTCACCGTACACAAGTGCACCAAAATCCTTCTTAAAATCATCCCTAGTTGAGCAGGGATGGGGTACGTCACCATCTTCATAGAATAATCCTGTGGGATAGCCTATTCCAGCCTCAGGTCAGTCATCTTTCTTTATACCATGAGAGATATTTGACAAGCGAGAGGCTTCCTCCTTATGCTTGTAAGGCCCAACCAATTTGTATGTATCTTTTATTTCACCACCACGGTCCTGACCTGACGATTTCTTGGACATCTCAAGGTTTTCCTCAAATTCCAAACAATCAGCTAACATTTGTTAGAGGGTGGTTGATTTTCTCTCCAAAAGAAGCAAGGATAGGTCATGGGAAAAGGCGGCTGCATGATAGATCTTAGCAGCATTCTCAAGAGGTTGAATTCCCTTAGGCATGTTATAATAAAAGCATGGAAATATTCTATTAAAACTAGATATGGCCACCCCCTCCTGCCTCCTTAGGGAATAAAACTATGAAAGCATTTTTTCCAGTGGCCTTCTCCTACCCCAAAACCTCAAGAATGTGCAAGAAATCTCTTCCCAAGTGTTGATGGACTTAGGCTGCAAGTGTTTGAACTAGAATTTGGCATCTCCTTGCAAGGATAGAGTGCGCGCCCGCATGCATACATCATCATGTTCTATCTTGAAAATGTTAGAGAAATGCTCAAAGGCTTGTACGTGCTTCTTAGCAGTCAATTTCTCATATTATCCGTTGAGCTTAGGGAGGTACTTGTAATATTTCAGGTGAAAATCATGGAGGATAGGAGGGAATTGTAGCGGTTTATATCGGCTTGGAGAAATGGGGGAGACAAGGTTAGGTATTATAGCTAAAATATTGTCCGGGGTTTCATGTATTTCATAGGGGTTTCCTTTGACATCAGGTGCCCCTGAATAAAGATCTAGGCCAAAATTAGATGTACAAGATGACGCAATGCTTTTGGTTCGTAAAGAAGGATAAACAAGAACATATTCATGGCTCTACTTAGGATGAGCTGTGCTATAGACGGTTTTTTTGGTCAATATGAGAAAAGATAAGAGCAAACTTACAAGATATGATAAGGCATCATGGAAGAAACATGGACTCGAGTGCTTAGACCTTCCGTCATGCATTTATAAGCTTTATGAGGGATCCATTTTCTAGGCGGGATCTGCTAGCCTTCCTTGGTCATTAGATTTCTGGGTCACATCACCAGCAGAGTCGCTAAAATATGAATCCTTCAAGAGTGGAGTCACCAGGTGAAAAGTGCTCAGCCTTATTGATGTCTGGATGACTGTTCACCATCAACAACCAGATCTAAATCTTTGTTGTTCTTCCTAGGGAGGATCTTCAAGTTCATCACCTGCAACAGCACCAGTTTGTTGGCACCAGGATTTGAGCCCCAAAGGTTGATCGAGGGGAGGCCACTCCTGGGCAACAGCAAAAGCACTTTAGACTCAGCCTCTAGCCTCATGCAGTTAGAGAGGGATATCTAATTTGTCACTAGAGTTTACTCCATATAAGGTTGTCAATCTTGTGTGTCACTAGAGACTACTCTGCATAGGATTTTCAATCAGCATGATCAGGGGGTTAGGATCCTGAATGGGGCAAATTATGTTGAGGATAGTTGCATGGTGGGATTACCGGGGGCAAGGAACCATGGGAAAATGGAGAATAAACCTGTGTAATAAATGATTAGAAAGGGAAAGAATGACATGGGATTGCAAACAGAGGCAAGATAGCCACTAATTTCCCAATCAGGAGATATTTAGTAGTTGATTAGAGGAAAATAAGGGACAGTCCATTACATGGAGCATCGATAAGATGAATTCCATGCAACTTTAGAAGAACAATTGATAAATTCCTGGAACAACAACAGGATGATAGTGAGTATGAATTACTAACCATTATACACTAAGTTGCAGATATGAAAGCAATCAACAAACTGGGATGGAAACAAGAAACACATTTACACGTAAAGGAAATTACATATTGGGAAAAGCAACGACACATGAATATCTTCCATGAGAAATAATTCTTTCATTGCAATTTATTCATACATAGGTATCAATTTTTACAAATGGGGAGCCTCAGCCCAGAAGTGTTTCCCAATCCAATTCACTAACTCCTTTCTCCCTCTATTGGGAGCGTTTTTGTACAATCCTATTGCTGAGACTACCAAATTAAATATGTTACAAGTCACCATTAGGCATTAATAGTGCAAGGAGTGGACTATCGCCATGTTTTACAAATATAAACAAACATCATGTAGATGCGGCGCATGATAACGCAGGCTGAAATTACAGAGCCCCATACCATCCTGCTTCGTGAAAATGACTCCCACACAGCGTGCTAACGGTCAATCATTCACACATGATATCCTAGAGCTATTTTGGGTCTCCTTGTCTAGCTAGCGCATGTCACTCAAAGGCTGACAAGAAGACTTGAATCCTTTTTCTCTACCATTCTCTTGACCTCATCCTTCATCAGGTAAAACTATTATAAGAGGTGGTCGGAGAAAAGGTGGCCAAAATCTTGGTGACGATAAGTGACTTAAGAATCTTATCATCCTTGTACTGTCCTCTTCCTCTTACGAGGAGGATTCTTCTGTGATCCATGCAGCCAGGTGTGCGTTTTACCCTCTGCTCGCCCACGACCAAAAAAACAAGTGGAGCCTCTATAAATGGTGTTGAAGGCTCCAAACCCACCTGGTCCTAGTACGAGCATTTGCTCCAACAGTTCTACCACCACTATGAGCTGGGACTTCAGAGTTCATGACTACAACTGGGTGTGCTGGAGGGATGTCGCTGGGATTTCAAAACCCATGCACTGCACATCTAGAGACTGATTTGTGTAGAAGCAGGTGAATCCTAGTACCCTTTCAATTACCTTAATGTTGGTGTCAGGCTATTTTAGTTCGTCACGTCCCTCGACCTCGTGTAAATTCCAGTTTTGTCGCCTCAGCGTATCAAACATCGATCTCTCTCATGACTTCCTTTGAAACGAACCAGGTGCGACACTTGTGAACGAAGAAAATGGTGCCACTGGACAAGACTTCCCCCTCAGGAATATCCTGAATGGCATCGGAGGTATCGGCCAATATGCAATGGGGCATATTATACGCGCGAACGTATCCTACTCTGTCATCTCCACACTGGATGGTAAATCTTTAACTCGGGAGTCTTCTCAGTCGTCTGATCAAAGGAATATTTTATGTCCACCATCCACGTTCCATTCATCCTGCTTCCAACTCTTCTCTTCTGAACACCATGGGCAGTTCTCGATCGTGACACATTCTTAACCGTCGATCCGAGTGGGCCCCACCGTCTTTCGCAATGGGAAACTTAGACATTTGTCCGTGCTAGTTTGCATTGCAAAATGAACCACAACCATATATTTATCCCTTTCCTCATCACGACCGTCAATCTTCGTGACCTCTACCACTTTTTCACGATTTGAGATTGCGGTTTTACCCGTACAAGTATAGATCGTGAAAAATTTGGGCCGCAGATCTGCCCTAGATCTCATCTCAACCATCGAAATCCTCTTCTCATTAGCATGTTTCACAATCCAAGATGGAAGTCTTGCTCGTGCATATTTGCTCGCATGAAGCGGTTTGGAGCTGTTTATCCACCTTCGATCAATCACAGCCTTTGATTATGAGCCATGCCCAATCTTAACAACACACCTGCCACTTTCCTCATTGAAGGGTGGTCACATGAAATTTGAGGGACTGGGACCCCTATCGAACCTCCGTCAAGCCCTTATATAAATCTGTTAAAAACAGAGTGTTAACAACTCGATCCATGAGGAATGCTATCCTAATAGTGAGGTAGCAAAGAACCCCCATACACCAAGTGCTGAAACCATTGCTTCGCCTTCAGTCTTTCTTTGACATCTCCATTCTACTGCATGCCACTGCTTTAGCGAATTCATGCCACTCTTGAAAATCATGCTGGAGACTGTAAATCTATGCTGGTAACTAAAAATGAAAACAAACTGAAAACAATAATGAAGGAAATTCTTGATAACGTTTGATATTATTTTATCCTACCTACTCTACCTAACTTTGTACATAAGTGCGATTAAGTGAAATCAGACTTCCAATGAAGTCAATCAAGCAACTTGCCTAATATTCTTGTTCTTGTACAGTGCTTGATGGACAAAAATTAAATAGATAATGGGAGAAGGAAATGATAAACAAACTGATCTTTAAGGAAGAGATGAGACCAATCATTTCCTTCACCTAGAACCTCCATGTATTCGTTCATGGGGTCATAGAAATCACAACAACCTCTAGCATGCTCTGACACCTGCTCTTGGGAAAGCTACCCAGAGCTTCCTGCTTCTAAGGAGTCTTTAGGCTGACACTTGGAAGATTGCAGATGAGGACCTATAGAATCTCTCTCCAATGGAATATCCCTCTCTCTACCCAAAATTTCTATAGAAAGGGCCTGATGTTCTTCGAGAGGGAGGTCTTCAGCTTCTCCAGTGGAACCGAGTAGGCATACTATTTCTATGTGAGGTGGCGTTCCTGAACGTGGAGTATCAAAAAAAGTGTTTATCTGTAAACTGTTGAATCCGTCTTAATTTTAGTACAAGCTTCTGGCCTGCATCACCTCCATTTCTTTCTGCTTTTTCTTGGAGGCATTAACCATGTGTCGTATCAATTCAAAAGAGGCATAACATAAGGGTAGGATATAACCTCCAGTGGCCTCATCATCTTATCCTGCTTTGACCTCCTGATTTTGCATTGTACTTTGATTTCTTTTATCAGAAGGTGTTGTTTCAATAGGTGGCTCCTCAGCTATATTCTATAGGTACTCTTCTTCGTAATTGCCGTACACAACCGCACCAAACTCTTTCTTACAAATCGTCCCTAGTTGACAAGGGAAAGGGTGGGTCGTCATCTTTAGAAAATAATCCTATAGGACTACCTATTCCAGCCTCAGGCCTGTCATCTTTCTGTATACCTTGAGAGATCATTGATGGGCCAGAGGCTTCCTCCTTCTGCTTGTAGCACCCAACCAATTTTTATGTATCTTTTATTTCACCACCACTGTCCTGACCTAACGATTTTCCTCAACCTCTAAACAATCAACAAACATCTACTGCAGGGTGGTTTATTTTCTCTCCAAAAGAAGCAAGGACAGGTTAGGGGAAAAGGTGGCTGCATAATAGATGTTAGCAGCATTCTCAAGAGGTTGAATTCCCTTAGGCATGTTATAATAAAAGATTGCAAATCTTCTATTAAAAATGGATATGGCCTCCCCCTCTTGCCTCCTTAAGGAATAAAACTCTGAAATTATTTGCTCCAGCGGCTTTCTCCTACCCCAAAACCTCAAGAATGCGCAAGAAATCTCTTCCCAAGTGTTGATGGACTTAGGCTACAAGTGTTTAAAATAGACTTTGGAATCTTCTTGCAAGCTTAGAGAAAACATCCGCATGCAGACATCGTCATGTTCTATCTCAAAAAGGTCAGATAAATGCTCAAAGGCTTGTATGTGCTTCTCAGCAGTCAAGTTCTCAGATTCTTCGTTGAACTTGTGGAGGTACTTGTAATATTTTCGGAAAAAATCATGGAGGATAGGAGGAAATTGTAATGGTTTATATCGGCTTGGAAAAATGGGGGAGACAAGGTTAGGTATGATATCTAAACTATCGTGTGGGGTATCATGAATTTCACAGAGGTGTCCTTTGACATCGGGCACCCCCAGATAAATATCTAGGCCAAAATTAGATGTACATGATGATGCAATGCTTTCGGTTCATAAAGAAGGATAAACAGTACCATGTTCATGTCTCCGCTCAAGATGAGCTGGGCTATAGAAGGATGTTTTGATAAATCTAAGAAAATATAAGAGAATACTTACAAGATATGATAAGGAATCCTGGAAGAAATGCGGACTCGAGTGCTTGGACTTTCTGCCATACAGTTCGAAGCTTTATGAGGGGTCCATTTTCCATGTAGGATCTTCCATCCTTCCTCGGTCATTAGATTTCTGGGTAACATCACCAGTGGAGTCACTAAAGTCTAAATCCTTCAAAAGTGGAATCACCAGGTGAAAAGTGATCAACCTTCTTGATGTCTGGATGATTGTTCACCATCAACAGCTAGATCTAAATCTTTATCATTCTTCCCAGGGAGGATCTTCAAGTTCATCGCCGGCAACGACGCTAGTTTGTTGGCACCAAGATTTGAGTCCCCAAGGTCAAGCGAGGGGAGGCCGCTCCCGGGAAACAGCAGAACCACTTTAGACTTCGCCTCCGGCCCTATGCAGTCAGAGAGGGATCTCTCATTTGTCACCGGAGTTTACTCCAGATAACATTGTCAATCCTGTGTCTCACCAGAGTCTACTCCGCTTAGGATTTTCAATCGGCATGATCAGGGGTCTAGGATCTTGAATGGGGCAAAGTATGTTGAGGAGAGGTGCATGGTGGGATTACCATGGGGCAAGGAACCATTGACAAATGGAGATGAATCCTATGTAATAAATGATTACAAAGGGAAAGACCGATGTGGGATTGCGAATAGAGAAAAGATAACTACTGATTTCCCAATCAGGAGATATTTAGAGGGTGATTGGAGGACAAGAAGGGATAGTCCATTTCATGGAGCACCGGTGAGATGAATTCCATGCAAATTTAGAAGAACCATTGATAAATTCATGGAACAACAGCAGGACCATAGCAAGCATCAATTCCTAACCGTTATACACTAAGTTGCAGATATGAAAGCAATCAACAAACTGGGATGGAAACAGGAAACACATTTACATGTAAAGGAAATTACATATTGGGAAAAGCAATGACACATGAATCTATGCCATGAGAAATAGTTCTTTCACTACAATTTATTCATACACAGGTATCAAGTTTTACAAATGGGGAGCCTCAGCCTGGGAATGTTTCCCAATCTAATTCACTAACTCCTTTCTCCCTCTATCGGGAGCATTTTTATACAATCCTATTGTTGAAACTACTGAATCAAAGTTGTTACAAGTCTCTTTTAGGCGTTAACAGTGTAAGGAGTGGACTATCGCCACATTTTACAAATATAACCAAACATCATGGAGATGCATTGCGTGATAACGTAGGCTAACAATGCAGAGCCCCATACCATCATGCTTCGTGAAAATGACTCCAATGCAGCATGCTGATAGTCAATCGTCCACACAGGCTGTCCTTGATCTATCTTGCGTCTCCTTGTCGAGCTGGTGCATGTCACTCAAAGGTTGACAAGAAGACCTGAATCCTTTCCTCTACCATTCTATCGACGTCATCCTCCATCAGGTAAAATTGTTATATGAGGAGGCCGTAAAAAAGTTGGCCAAACGCTTGGTGATGATAAGCGACTTAAGAAGCTTATCATCCTTGTACTGTCTTCTTCCTCTTATGAGGAGGATTCTTCTGCAAGCCATGTATCCAGGTGTGCGTTTGACCCTCTCCTTGCCCATGACCAAACAACCAAGTGGAGCCTCTAGGAATGGTGTCGAAGGCTCCGGACCCACCTGGTCCCAGTATGAGAATTTGATCCAACAGTTCTGCCACCACTATGAGCTGGGACTTCGGAGGTCATGACTATAGCTGGATGTGCTGGAGGGACATTGCTGGGATGTCAAAACCCATGCACTACACATCCATAGACCGGGTTTTTTAGAAGCGGGTGAATCCCTCTTGCTATTTCACATCTGTGTCCCAATGGTTGGTGATTTTATGGTATGGATAACTAGAACACAGATTTCATGTCTGCCTATAAAGAGTACCCCTTATTGAACCAATTTCTCAAACCACATAGTCATGGTCATCTATGAAAGACTTCGACACTTCTTGGAATTCAACCCTATATCTCTTATCATCTACACAGTTCCATGTCTCAAATATCTTCGGAAAATGGTGTTATATAGTGTGAGCAGGAATGGCTTTAGGAAGGGATATACCCTTAAAGTAGCTGCAATGGTGGCATGTGTGGAGCCAGGGCAGGGATTTTCCCTCCTTATGTTCAATCATATTATTCGGTATGGATAAGATTCTAAACTATTTCTGCGTGTCTTCTAGGTTGGTTCCAAGGTTTGCAGATTTGACCCTCTCCTACCATTTCAATTACCTTAATGGTGGTGTTGGGATGTATTAGTTCATTGCGTCCCTTAGCCTCGTGTAAATGCCAGGTTTGTCGCCTTAGTGAATCAAACCTCTATCTCTCTCACAGCTTCCTTCGAAATGAACCATTTGCCACACTTGCGAACCGGGAACACGGTGCCGCTGGACAAGACTTCCACCTCAGGCATATCCTGAATGGAGTCGGAGGAATTGGCCAATATGCAGTGGGGCTGATTATACGTGTGGACGTCTCCTCCGCTGTCATCTCCACACTGGATGGGAAATCTATGTCATGGGAGTCTTCTCAATTTTCTGATCAAAGGAATCTTTTATGTCCATCGTCCATGTTCCATTCATTTTATCACCAACTCTTCTCTTCTAAACATCGCTGCCAATTCTCAATCGTAACATGTTCTTAACCATCAATCGAGATCGACCTTTCATACAGTCGTTGATCCGAGTGGGCCCCAACATCTTTCGCAATGGGAAACTTAGATACTTGTTCATGTTCTTTCGCATTGCGAAATGAATCGCAGCCATAGATTTATTCCTTTTCTCATCGCGGTCATCTATATTTACGACCTCTACCACTTTTTCATGATTTGAGATTTTAGTTTTACCCGCACAAGTATAGATCATGAAATTAATTTGGGTCGCAGATATGTCCCGGATCTTAACTCAACTGTCGAAGACCTCCACTCATTAGAACGTTTCGCAATCTGAGACGAAAGTCTTGATCATGCATATTTTCTCGTGTGAAGCAGTTTAAATCCATTGATCCACCTCCGATCAATCGTATCCTTTGATTATGAACTCTTCCCAATGTTAACAGCACACTTGCTGCTTTCCTTGTTGAAGGGTGGTCACATGAAATTCAAGGAACTCAGACCCCTATCGAACCTCTGTCAAGCCCTTATATCAATCTGTTAAAAACGGACTATTGAAAACCCGCTCCATGAGGGATGCTATTCTCCCAGCGAGGTAGCAAAGAAGCCTCGTAGACCAAGTACCGAAACCATTGGTCCACCTTTAGTCTTTCTTTGACATCTCCATTCTCCTCCATGCCATTGCTTTAGCGAATTCATGCCACTCTTGGAAATCATGCTAGTGACTGTAAACCTATGTTGGTAACTGAAAAATGAAAATAAACATAAAACAGTAATGAAGGAAATGCTCGATAACAACTGAGCTTATTTTCTCCTACCTACTCTACCTAACTTTGTACACAAGTATGATTAAGTGAAATCAGACTTCCAATGAAGCTGATCAAGCAACTTACCTAATATTCTTTTTCTTGTAGGTGCTTGATGGATAAAAATGAAATAGATAATGGGAGAAGGACATGAAAAAAAAATGATCTTTAAGGGAGAGATGCGATGAATCATTGCCTTCACCCAGAACCTCCATGTATTCGGCCACAAGGTCATAGAAATCATGGAAACCTCCAGCATGCTCTAACACATGTACCTAGGAAAACTACCCGAAGCTTCCTGCTTGCAGGGAGTCCTCAGGTTGACACTTGGAAGATTGCAAATGAGGACCTATAGAATCTCTCTCCAATAGAATATCCCTCTCTCCGCTTGAACTTTCTGTAGCAAGGGCATGATGTGCTTCGAGAGGGAGGTCTTTAGCTTCTCCAGTGGAACCAAGTAGGCATACTCCTTCTATTTGACGTGGCATTCCTAAAGGTGGAGTATCAAAAAAAGAGTTTATCTGTAAACTGCTGCATCCATCTTCATTTATGTACAAGCTTCTGGCTTGTGTCACCTCCATTTATTTCTACTTTTGCTTGGAGGCCTTAACCATGTGTCATATCAATTCAAAACAGGCATAACACAAGGGTAGTCTATCACCTCCACTTCCCTCATCATCTTTTTCCGCTTCGACCTCCTGATTTTGCATTGCACTTTGATTTCTTTTATCACAAGGCATTGTTTCAAAAGCCGGCTCATCAGGTATATTCTACAGGTACTCTTATTCATATTCGTCATACACAACTGCACCAAAATCCTTCTTAAAATCGTCCCTAGTTGACCATGGACGGGGCGGGTCGCCATCTTCAAAGAATAATCCTGTAGGAAAGCCTATTCCAGCCTTAGGCCGATCATCTTTATGTATACCATGAGATATATTTAACGGGCCAGAGGCTTCCTCCTTCTGCTTGTAGGGCCCAACCAATTTGTATGTATCTTTTATTTCACTACCACCGTCCTGACCTGATGATTTCATGGACATATCAATTTTTTCCTCAACCTCTGAAAAATCAACGAACATCTGTTGTAGGGTGGTTGATTTTCTCTCCAAAAGAAGCAAGGACAAGTCAGGGAAAAAGGAGACTGCATAATAGATCTCAGCAGCATTCTCAAGAGGTTGAATTCCCTTAAGAATGTTATAATAAAAGCTTGCAAATCTTCTGTTAAAATTTAATATGGCCTCCCCCTCCTGCCTCCTCAGGGAATAAAACTTTGAAATTATTTTCTCCAGTGGCCTTCTCCTACCCCAAAACCTCAAGAATGTGCAAGAAATATCTTCCCAAGTGTTGATGGAGTTTTCCTGCAAGTGTTTAAACCAGACTTTGGCATCTCCTTGTAAGGATAGAGTGAATTCCCACATCTAGACATCATCATGTTCTATCTTGAAAATGTTAGAGAAATTATCAAAGGCTTGTACGTGCTTCTTAGCAGTCAAGTTCTCAGATTCTCCGTCAAACTTGGGGAGGTACTTGTAATATTTCACAGGAAAATCATGGAGGATAGGAGGAAATTGTAGTGGTTTATATCTGCTTGGAGAAATGGGGGAGACAAGGTTAGGTACGATAGTTGAACTATCATCTGGGGTTTCATGAAGTTCACAGGGGTGTCCTTTGACATCGGGCACCCATGAATAAAGATCTAGGATAAAATTAGATGTACAAGATGATGCAATGCTTTTGGTTTGTAAAGAAGGATAAACAACAACATATTAATGCCTCTACTCAGGATGAGTTGTGCTATAGAAGTCTGTTTTGATAAATATGAGAAAAGATAAGAGCAAACTTACAAGGTATGATAGGGCATCCTGGAAAAAACATGGACTCGAGTGCTTATACCTTCTGCCATGCATTTCTAAGCTTTATGACGGGTCCATTTTCTAGGAGGGATCCTCCAGGATTCCTCGGTCATTAGATTTCTGAGTCACACCACTAGCAGAGTCACTGAAGTCTGAATCCTTCAAGAGTGGAGTCACCAGGTGAAAATTTCTCAACCTTATTGATGTCTAGCCAATTGTTCACCATCAACAACTAGATCTAAATCTTTGTCATTCTTCCTAGGGAGGATCTTCAAGTTCATCCCTGCCAATGATACCAGTTTGTTGGAATCAGGATTTGAGTCCCCAAGGTCAAGCGAGGGGAGGGCGATCCCAGCCAACAGCAGAACCACTTTAGACTGCACCTTCGGCCCTACGCACTCAAAGAGGGATCTCTCGTTTTTCACTGGAGTTTACTCCACATAACATTGTCAATCTTGTGTCTCACCAGATTCTACTCCGCATAGGATTTTCAATCGACATGATCAGGGGGCTAGGATCCTGAATGGTGAAAGGTATGTTGAGGAGAGGTGCATGGTGGGATTACTTGGGTCAAGGAACCATCGACAAATGGAGATGAAACCTATGTAAGAAACGATTACAAAGGGAAGGACTAATGTGGGATTGCAAATAGAGGCAAGATAGCTGCTGATTTCCCAATTCAGAGATATTTAGTGGGCGATTAGAGGAAAACAAAGGGATAGTCCATCGCATGGAGCACCGACAAGACGAATTTCATGCAACTTTAGAAGAACAATGGATAAACTCCTATAACAATAGCAGGATCATAGCAAGTATGAATTCCTAACCATTATACACTAAGTTGTAGACATGAAAGCAATCAACAAACTGGGATGGAAACAGGAAACACATTTACACGTAAAGGAAATTACATATTGGGAAAAGAAACGACACATGAATCTCTTCCATGAGAAATAGTTCTTTCACTACAATTTATTCATACACAGGCATCAAGTTTTACAAATGGGGAGCCTTAGCCCAGGAATGTTTCCCAATCCAATTCACTATCTCCTTTCTCCCTCTATTGGGAGCATTTTTATATGATCCTATTACCGAGACTACCAAATTAAAGTTGTTACAAGTCACCATTAGGTATTAACAGTGTAAGGAGTGGACTATCACCATGTTTTACAAATATAAAAAAAACATCATGGAGATGCGGCACGTGATAACACAGGCTGACAGCCCAGAGCCCCATACCATCCTGCTTCATGAAAATGACTCCCACATAGCGTGATGATGGTCAATCCTTCACACAGGCTTTCCTGGACCTATTTTGTGTCTCCTTGTCTAGATGGCGCATGTCACTCAAAGGTTGATAGGAAGACCTGAATCCTTTCCTCTACAATTCTCCTGACCTCATCCTCTATCAGGTAAAACTATTATAGGAGGAGGCCAGAGAAAAGGTGGCCAAACACTTGGTGACGATAAGTGACTTAAGAATCTTATCATCCTTGTACTATCTTCTTCCTCTTACAAGGAGGATTCTTCTATGAGCCATGCAGCCAGGTGTGCATTTCACCCTCTCCTCGCCCATAACCAAAAATCCAAGTGGAGCCTCTAGGAACGATGTCGAAAAATCCAGACCCACTTGGTCCCAGTATGAGCATTTGCTCCAACATTTCTACCACCACTGTGAGCTGGGACTTTGGAGGTTGTGACTGTAGCTCGGAGTGCTAGAGGGACGTTGCTGGGATGTCAAAACCCATGCACTACAAATATAGAGACCGAGTTGTGTAGAAGTGGGTGAATCCCTCTTAGTATTTCACATCTATGCCCCAGTGGTTGGTGATTTTCTGGTGTGGATAACCAAAAATAGATTTCATGTCTTCCTGCCAAGAGTACCCCTTGTCGAACCAATTTCTCGAGCCACACAACCATGGTCGTCTATCAAAGACTTCGACACTTCTTGGAATTCAACCCTATATCTCTTATCATCTATAGAGTTCCATGTCTCAAATATCTTCGGAAGATGGTGTTATATAGTGCGAGCATGAATGGATTTGGAAAGGACTATACCCTTAAAGTAGCTACAATGGTGTAGAAATTTAG
>LPNX010436539.1:0-12903 GCA_001517045.1 Pseudotsuga menziesii | reverse complement strand
AAATATTGATAGTAGCTATATCCATTCATAAATTGATATGTCGAATTTATTGAAACATTGGTATATATACTTGTTAATTGGTTGATTGATAGATGGATAGATATATGAATTGATGGATGGATGGATAGATAAATAGATTGATTAACTGATTGAAAGTTTTTTTGATGGATTCAACTTTTGAGAAGAGTAAATCCCTTGAAAACTTTTCCCTGGAAAACTTCCAATTGTTGCAAAAAATCCTCCACACTTAAATACTGACCAGAATATATGGTTAATGTCACATGTGTACAAGATATTGAAGAAATTGGTGTCTAGGGTTCTAGGTTTAGTCCACTCAGTTATAGTTATACGACATTGATGACTCATTAAAGATTGGTCACTCTTTGAACTTTTTTGTCCTTTCTATGTTTTTAGATGACTTATTTTTATCATTTGTTTTAGATATGGGCTGGGGATGCCTCAATCTCTATTGTGCATACTATCCCTATATATCACTTTTCAGTCGATATATTGGTTCCCTTGATAAGCATTAGTGAAATTCATATTGCTATTGCAATTTATAGTAGTAGCTTTCTAAATTATTTTATAAGAGGAAAACTCTTGATTTGTTTTATGTTGTTTAATGGATGGGCAGTAAGTCACCATAGGTTGAAATTTTAGTATAGACTCCTCAATCCTTGTTTGGAAACTCCGTAATATGAAATTCATCTGAATAAACAAGATTTTCATGCATTTGACATTCTATGATGAAAAATATTTCGAAAAACCATATAATGGATTCTGGAAATGATAAGAAAAGGGAGGCTTTGTATGGAGTTCAAATATTAAAGGATTTAGCGAGACTGAATGCTATATGTATTACTTTCCAAAATTCTATGTTTTTTTATGGGTATTATACCAACTATATATTA
The DNA here is from genome assembly GCA_001517045.1 of Pseudotsuga menziesii. Classification (NCBI taxonomy): domain Eukaryota; kingdom Viridiplantae; phylum Streptophyta; class Pinopsida; order Pinales; family Pinaceae; genus Pseudotsuga; species Pseudotsuga menziesii. Next base: position 11,992 of record LPNX010436539.1, on the reverse strand, counting down.
GCATTTTAATGTTTAGACAACTTTTTTTTTATATCTATGCTAATTAAGGAACAATTTTGGTGTTTGCCAAATTATTAAGAACTACGAGGCCACTATTTTGTTTTCACAACATATTTTGATGATATTTATGAAATAATTTGTGATGGGTTGGTAGTTCCTGGAGGAAGGGAACCTTAGTACCTGGCTCTAAATGAATATTTTCTTAAATTGGTTAAGTAGTTTTCTTATTCAAACAAGCCCATTGCTTCTATCTGTCACGTGTAGTTGATTCTTACTGGTGTAGGTGTATTGAAAGAAAAAAAATGTACTACATATCCTATTGTAAAGCACTTCATTATTGTTGCAGGTGGAGTGTGTAAATATCTAGAGCTGATATCAACTTGCTTTGTTGATAGGAATTTACTATTTCCATAATGGTTGGCTTGATTTTAGTTTTTTACAGATACGATTACAGATTTCTACAGGTATGATGTTTTAGGGTATGATGAAAGGTCCTTGAAAAAATCGATAATCACCAATTTTGAAGTAAAGGAGAGGAAGGCTCCTGTTTAATGTTTTACACTGTTGGGGGAACTTTTGTAGTGTTCCCTATGTAAAAACATAGCTTAGCTCTACGAAAGTTCTGAGCATGCACAGTTTGGTCTGAAACAAGGTCAAATCATTTAAACCATAAGGTTGCAACAACCTCACAAAGCACTGTAAGTGTTTGCAGGCTTAATGTACCTTTAAAATCAAAGTGATTATATATTTGGTTTTTTTATGTCAAAGAAAATAGTAATTCATGTTTATGGCTTCCACAATTTGGGATAATATTTGTGTGTTATCTCCCAAGATAATTTATTTTCGTATGAAGAATTTAATTCATGCAATGAGGAATATGAATGTCACCAACAGTTTTGAAAGCCTCTATTTTTTATGCAAATTTCACAAAGTTGTAGCTTCAGTGGCTTGGCCGAGGATTAGAACATCTCATTAGCCACTGAAAGATGGAAGATAAATAACAGGTGGAAGATCCCTTTGGTGGTAAGGCATATTGCTAACCTTTTTATTGCCATCGAAACATTCTTAAACAGTGATCGGAGAATATAGTGGCTCAAAGTTCTACCACTACGGAGAAGATAGTGGCTAAAAGTTCCACCACTGCGGAGAAGACAGTGGGATTAAAAGCTCTGATGGTAAGAAGTTTTGAGTTTTGATCACCGACATTGCGGAGTCTTAGTTCACTGCAGATTCATAACGGTGGAAGAAAAACAAACTATGGATTCCATGATCAGATGAGAACTTAGGTGATTGGAGGGTCTAAGGACTAACGATCAATGAAATAATCCACTAGGGAGCTGCAACGGCGGAAGAAAAAGAGACTAAGGATTTCGATAAATGAAAAAAAATATTTCGATAGTGCAACAATAGAAGATCATCGACGATCGAAAGACGTAAAGACTATGGATAGGTGATTTAGTTCTCTGAGGAGCCACAACGGCAGAAGAAAGACATACTGCGGGTTTCGAAGACAATATAGACTCATCGGAAATAGGAGGTTCTAAGGGCTACAGATCGGTGATATAAATCCAAGAAGCTCTATAGTGTCGATGAGGCGACAAACAAGGATTTCAATCAATCACGAAAATTATTCTGAGTAACAGTTGTGTGCATCGGTGATTAACAATACTATCCATCAACGGCATAGAATACTAATGCCCCGGTTCCTTCATCAATCAACTTCTGGCAGCAATACAATTAGTTCATTTCACCTTCGAAGCTACGACAGAGTTCAGATAAAAGGTTTTGATGCATAAGCATTTCAGCTCCCAAGCACCGACGAGCTGGTGATGGAGAACGCTAGCGCTGAGATTTCGAGCGCCAATGGCATAGAAGACAGAACTTCCGATCAGCGACCGCAATGGTAAGGTAGAGAATCTAGTGGAAACACTAGGATTTGGAGTGTCAAAACATCGATAGCATTGAGACTTAGAGTGCCGATGAGATAAAAAGAAAAATCTATGATCGATGACTATGGGGACAAAATAGAAAATCTAGTGGATTAAACAAGAAAAAGCACTTCAGTTAAACGCTGATACACTGGTTGTTGGCAGCAATTTCATACTGAACCAGTAGTGGGGATGATCAGTGACCACTTCAGTTATTAAAAGATCGCTCAGTGAAGTAGATATGCACAGTAGATAAACAAATATTTAGTAAGGGTTTGAAGCCCTAATCTTGAAAAACTATCACTTTCAATTATTTTTGGTGTAAACAAATCGGATTTTCAGGATCTGTAATTTTTGTAGAAGGATATAAAGCCCATGATTAATTTATTAATAAAGGTTTGAATCCGGGGATTCATAATCGTGTTCTATTATCAAGCGTCTCATCTATTTTATTCTAAATATAAGCTCTTTTGTTGTGATTTGTTCAACCATCTCTTTCTTTACTGTGTTTATTGCCTGAATGTGCATTCAGGTCATTTTCATATTTATTAAAAAGATGATAGCTGTCATTAGTTTGGTTATTTAGTGATATTTGATTTATAAATACCATCCTCAGTAGGATTTATCCATTTATATCCATGTGTTCTGTGTGTAATTCTGCCAGCCTGGTGACTTCTCCATCCCTGCACCTTTTTTTCAAACTACTGAACATGTTGTAACTAAAATCCTTGTAAACGAGTGAGCTTCATGTATGTGTTGAGAGTGATAGGTTATATAGGTTATCCAGCTTGATCCATATCATAAAACCCTAAAAAAACACCTCAAGTTACCAGTCATCCTCGAGCTACAACCTAGAGGAGTTTCCTGGAGTGCTAACAAAGTGGCGCCATTGTCGGGGAAAGGAGATTGAATCTTAACTTCCCTGGGAGATGACATAGATCCGTGCTTTGATGATAGACAAATCTTGGAAACTATTACAATTGTAATCATCTATCTGGTGACTCCATTGATATAAGGTGGCTTCCAGAAGACCAAGTACCAAAGCAAACCCAAAGGGGCCACCAGCAACACTCGTTTCAAATCTAGAATAAATCTTGAGGAAATCTAGGGCTTTACTAAGATAGACCAGCAGTGCTGCACAAAATTCTACATCAGGTATTTCAAGAAATATTTCTACTGTTATTTCTTTTGCTGAAACTTTTAATTCCCATAAATTTTTAGATACATCAGAAAAATCTAGGCCTTGGGCATCTTCAAGCATTGCTACTTGTGAAAATCCAATCCCTGGTGACTCCACTGGGATAAGTATACCACCTCCTTCTTAGAAAATATCCTCATCAGTGCTGCCTTCCACATCCCTCTCCATACACATTTCCAATATGGCTACCCCTCAATTGTCTAATATGGAAAGGATCCTGGTAGCTAGGTATGCACCCCTAATTTTGCCAAATCCTCTCACAGCCATGCCTACTGGGGACTACCTCAATTATATTCCTAAGTTTATTGGGGAAGGGGATTTCACTGCTGAATAACATCTAGAGTATTTTTATAGCTATGCTGAAAATATAAATATAGAACACGAAGATGTATGGACCAGAGTTTTTGTGCAAATCCTAGATGGCCAAGCTAGGAAGTGGTTTAAAGAACTTCCTGCTGGTTCAGTAGTAGGCATAGAGGACCTAGATGACGTTTTCATAAAAAATTGGGGAGAGAGGAGAGACCACCTCTACTATATCACAAAATTCAGCAACCTGAAAAGAGAAAATAGTGACTCTGTCTCCAAATTTACCAAGAGATTCAACAACACGTACAACAAGATCCCCACTGAGATTAAGCCCACTGGTACCTCAACTATGATAACTTATGAGAATTCCTTTGACTCTAACTTCTTCCTACTTCTCATAGAAAGGAGGTTTTCCTCCTTATCACTCATGCAGGATGCTTCCCTAGAGGTAGAGTCAAACATTCTAGCATCTCAGAAGGTCAAAGGGAAGGTAGATAGGAGAAAGTAGACAACAGACTATAGTGGGCCTTCTGCATCAGAGAACAAGATTGAAAAAATGACCAAACTTTTAGATAACCTGACTGCTGAAATGTCTAGATTGAACGACCAAGGACATCTGTTGGTAAGGGGTAAGGGGCCAAGTTACTTCGCTCCTCAAAACCCAAATTTTGTTCCTTATAGAAGAGGAAACCCCCCGGTTCATATTATCAGAAGGGAGAGAAATCAAGGGGAAGATCAAAGGATAAGAGCTCCATTTCAAAATGTTGTATTAGAAGAAGAGCCAACATTTATTGAAGAAGAAGGAGAAGATGAAGACACTATCCACTGCATGGAGGATGAGGTGGACTACTCTTTTCTGACACAAGCAGAATATGAAGAAGCCCTGATTGATGAGAAAATCATTGAAGAGGCTGTCTATCAGGCTAATGCTCAGGGAGGTTACCAACTGAGGTCTAGGTTGGTTGCTCCCCTAAAAAATAATGTTGTACCTGTCAAGCTGCGTGATGCACCAGCTAGAAAGGTTGTTATTTTACCAAAAAAAGTGGTTGTCCCATCCAAAGCATTGCATAAACTAACACCTTTAGCCACACCTAATCAAGTCCAACTCAAACCTACAGCTCATAAGGTACGGTTTCCCGATAGGGTGCATTATTCTTTTAACCTTGAGTCTGAAATTCAAAAGTTGAAAATCCCTTTCCCTTTAATTGAGTTGATGAAGAATGATGCATTTAAAACCTCCATTCTGAATTCCCTTTAGCCCAAGCTACACCATGACACTAACTTTGTGAACTTGTAAGATGACAATCCTGTTGTAACCGAGGGCCCCATGATCGAAGACATAAAAGACTCCTTCCCACCATTCTATATATAGTTTAAAATCCATGATAAAATCCTCCATAACTGTCTGTTGGATTCAGAAGCCTCTCATAACCTAATGCCAAAGGCTGTGATGGATGAAATCGGCCTCAGCATTACCAAGCCCTACCACCATTTATTCTCCTTTGACTCCAAGAAGGTCAAGTTCTTGGGCCTCATCAAATACCTTGCTGTAAACTTAACTCAGCTACCTTTGAAAAGTGTAATGATGAACATCGTGGTGGTTGATATTCCTCCAAAATTTGGCCTCTTGTTGTCCCGATCAGGGAGAAAAAGATTGGGAAGCACCATTCATATGGATCTCATGTATGCCACCATTCCCATGTTTGGAGGGGAGACTAAGAGAATGTATAGGGAAAATCAGCTAGCATACATCATAAGCAAGGAGAGCCACAAAATGAATCACCCGATCTACACCGTGGACACCAATTTTGGGTGTTTCATCTTGCAAATAGATGATAATCAGCAGACATTCGTTCAGCTCAATGAGCCCACCCGTCTGTAACCTAAAGAAGTCACAACAATGATCTGGACCATGTATTTTGATCGGGAAAGTGCTCAAAACTCAGCAGGCATGGGTATCATGTTGATCTCCCCATCTAAGGAGAACATTCACTTATCTTATAAGCTCGATTTAAAAACCATGAACAACGTAGATGAATATGAAGCCTTGCTGCTAGGATTTAAAGCAGCCAAGGATATGGGATCCTATGCGTGAATATTTTTGGGGACGTAGACCTCATCATACAGTAGGTCAAAAACACTTTTCAGACAAAGAATATCAGATTGAAGGCTTACAGGGATGAGGTATGGAAACACAGAGACTCCTTTATGTTTTTTGAACTATCATATATTCCTAGGGATTTGAATCACCTGGTTGATTCCCTGGCTGTCTCTACAAGTCTGTTTGCTCCTCCTTTACCCCCTAAGCTTAGCTATGACATTCAGGTCAAGTACAGACCCTCTCTACCAGCCAATGTAAAATTTTGGAGTGTTTTTGAAAATGATGGGGAGCTTAGTAAATTCCTTTAGTTAGTGGATGAATTATCTGACGTACACATAGACCAGGAAAATCTAGAGGAATCCAAGCAGTTGAAGTTAAAAGGGAAAGTGACTGAACATAATATTGTCCAATTGCCCAGCAACTACATACCCCGAGGTCTAGTATCATTGGAAGAACTGTTTGATCACAATGACATCCCTTTCAAGCCTACCAAAAGGGAGCTAGATCCTGCTATCCAAGCACAAAAAATAGGCAGCCAAAGCCATCCAAAACTGATAAATCTATCCACTGGGCTGACTCCTGAACATAATTCTGAATATTACAGCTTGATAAAAGAGTTTGTCGATGTCTTTGCATGGGAGTATAGTGACCTAAAAACATACGACACCATTATCATCCAACACAGGATTCCTTTGGAGAAGGACACCCTTCCTTTCAAATAGAAGATGAGACCTATTAGCCCTCTTCTATTACCAGTGATTGAGAAAGAGATCCAAAAACTCCTCAAAGCCAAGATCATAATCCCCCTTAGGTATTCCAAGTGGATTTCAAATCTAGTAGTGGTAAGAAATAAAAATGTAGAAATCAAGTTGTGTGTGGATTTTAGAAGCCTGAACAAGTGTTCCAAAAAAGACAACTATCCAGTGCCCAAGATGGAACACCTGCTGTAGAAAGTCTCGGGGGTCAAGCTCATGTCCTTCCTTGATGGCTTCTCTAGATACAACCAAGTTGCTGTGCACCCAGATGACCAAGAGAAGACTGCCTTTACCACCCACTGGGGTACATTCATGTATGCTAAAATGCCATTTGGGCTAATAAACACTCGGGCTACTTTTCAGAGAGCTATGGACCTAGCTTTTGTAGGGCTAAAAGATAAATTTGTTCTGATATATTTGGATGACTTAACAGTTTACTCTGATAGCTATCATGACCACTTGTAGCACTTAAGGAAGGTATTTATGGAGTGTAGAAGGTGTAAAGATTGATCCAGTAAGAGTGGAAGCAATTCAATAGCTTTCAATACCAAGGTCAAAAAGAGACATTGAGTCCTTTTTAGGAATTATAAACTTTGTCAGGAGATTCATTCCAAATTTATCTGACCTGGTAAAGCACATAACAACCATCTTAAAAAAGGATGCAGAGATCAAGTGGATCGACCAGGCAAGAAATGGTTTTGAAGACATTAAGAAACCCATTATGGAGGCCCCAACCCTGATTAGTCCCGAGCATGCACAGTTTGGTCTGATACATGAAGTACACTCAATCCAACAGGAACTTTCAGTACAGTTAGTCCAACTTCTACAATTGTTTCCACAAAAGAGAATCTCGTTGATTCTATTGAAGACCTCAATATCAATAGAAAACATGACCGCAAGTCACAACATGGATGACTCCATCATTCCCCTGCAATTCGAACCCTTACCTAAAGGTCAAGTATCCAAAACACAAGAGACCAAATATGTGGACAATTTAAGCACAATGTCTAATACTGAAATGGATTTATCTGTTCAAGGTTCATGGGATAATTCAACAAGTAAAGATAATCATTGGTTTCTCTTTATTATCTAATTTTGTTCCACATTTCTTACGAACATACAGAAGAACATGTCGTAAATATTGGTGTAGAGAAATTTACTTTTGACCCCAAGAAGAAGGTTTAAAACAAGCAGATTCATAAAAAAAACCAAGCAAAATGCAAGCCAAACTATTATTCTTTAAACTAGAGATCAAATGTTGTCTACGACACTAGATACTTCCCAAAGAACAATAGAATCCACTTATGTTATACTAACAAATTTTTACCAAACTCGAGTAATTCTTTTGGAGGACGACCTTAATAGAGAGATACAGAAATTTAAAACCTAAAGCATCAAGTGGATTACTCTAAGATGTAGGTTTCTGATCTTACAAATTTCCTCAAATATTCATGCAAGCTAGTTATCATCAATTAAAACAATAAAGCAAGTGTGTATTACACAATATGGGTAAAAAGGGGAAATAACAAGTTTTTTTTAATGGACGCCCCTGTTTCATCCTATTTCCCAGGCCTGGTGACCTTGAATTCCAAAGTCACTCAATCAAAGGCCTTAATCAAGAATGGTTAAGAGAATCTTACTCCTATTTGAACACATTTAAAACACAACATATTTAAAATATACCCTATGCACTCTAGGCCAGAATCTTAATGACAATCGAATCTTCTTGATTATGTTAAGCACAACATGAACGCACTCCCACAACATTTCAAGAATGGCTTGAAGAAAGAAGGAATTCTTTGATGGGATGGGTCTATACCATCCAACATAATCATGAGTTGGCACTCCATTCATATATCATAGGGCCCATTTGAACTACTGGTGAATAGAAGAAAAAATGGTTAATTGAAGGCCGATTCATCTATATTGAAGCTTCAATATGATATTGCACATTTTTCTCATGATCTGTACATTAAATAGAAGACAAACTGATTAATTGATGGTCCATCCATATATATTAAAGCTTCGATATGAAATTGTACATGTTTCTCATGCTTTGGACATTAGTAGTGCTTTTTAAAGTTTAAAGTCATGTCTAAAATAAGTGTGGAGGAAACTATCCCAGATGCTTGGAATACCTGTAGATGTGTAAAATTTAAAGGAAACACTAACAAGACTTCAAAATTTTGTCTATAGGCTCAAAAAAGGAAACTTGGTTTTCTAGAAGAAGATGGGGATTCGAAGCAGCTTACCAATTCCATTTCAAATAGACAAAATGATTTTTGCGAAGAAAAGTTTAGGTTTAAAAGATGCATCAAGATATGGCACGATTCATGGTAGGTTTGTTATTCCCTTATTAGAAGTAAATTAGTTAATTTTGTTTAATGGTATATTTATTTTCAAAGGTTTTGACTTCTCCATTTAGCATCTACATAATGTAATTTCTTGAAACTTAACAAAACATACTACAACAGTGATTCTATTCATATTCAAATCAATGGTATCATGGGAATTTCATGTTTTCTCTATAATTCATGTTATGAGAATGAGAGACTCTGTGAGAATAAATAAATATGCAAATCACTCCCAATACACTCCTATATTGACACACTAGTAGTAGAATAATGATCAACCAACACATAGTCGATAAAAAAAATTCTAACAAAGGGAGAGTGGAAGGTATCAATAATAGGTGATGCAATGATGAATACATAAGCAAATTTAGTATTTACATCAACTTTTCCAGTCGCTTGTAAGTAGTTAAAATAAATACAGAATCTTCCCACAATTGCTATACATTTTGATGTATCATAACGGCACAATGGTTTAAGAGTTGGCAATAAAATGGAAAGCAAGGATGACAATAACATTAGGTGACAGATAAATAAAATTCCTTCGAATGTATTTTATAGTTATGAAGGTAAGATATTAAGAAAAGCATGGAGATGGAAGGAATGGCTTACACATGCAATCAAAGATGCAACACATTAAGGATGATTCAGGCCAAAGTAGGCTTGTATGGTGATTAATTAGATGAAATCAAAACAACTATCAATGTTCTGTAGTTCTAGTTGGCATGGTATTTGTGTTAGTTTCACTACTTCAAAAGTGTCTAGGAGGAGGAAGAGAAATGTTAGATACCGAGGGAAAATTGTTCATGATTCCTAACTATTACTATTAGCCACTCACCAAGTTCCATTCTTCATTTCATTTTGTAGGGATGGTAGATGAAATTTTGCTTGCTTCCAGTATAGTTTGGTTGTCTCATATTATGATGATATGTACTACTCAAGTGTTTCATTTATACTATTATAGTACTCTAGTAACCAGGTAGTTTTTTAGAGATTAACATCAAAGGAAAACTATGTACAACTAATGGGAAGAATCCAGCTCAAGTAATACAACCTGGTCATTGGTTATGACCACAAATTACCACTTGGACCCTCATTGACATTTTTTTCCTATATACATTAAAAATAACATATACGAAAGGACCCTTGGACCCTTGAGAAACTATAAGGATTACTATAACTATTTTTCAGCAGGATTGTACATGATATCTTCTTGATTTTCGACATCACCATTTTTGTGGTTTCTTCATAAGATTTCCTTGGTGTCCTATTTTCCTCTACTCATATACATCCATGTACTTTCTAAATATTAACACTTGACACCTCATACCCCAAATATAATCACTTTCATAGCCTAAAAAAATTATCTCATACAAAAGTGAAACTTTCAAAAATATAAGATGATGATGAAATACACAAAATGTTGATTATGATGAACAATGCTAGACGAGTAACAATTCATTTCCAAACCAATCAACCTTCATGCAACCAAGAAAAACCAACAACTCACCTTTGTAATATTCAATAACACAAACTTGGAATCAGGAAGTACGTTGACAGACTATGCAGACAAGTCAGATGTTGAATTCTGAATGGTGATAGTTATATCATGTCTAGCATCGCTGGTTGAAATAAAAGCATCGCATGGCCCTTGTTTTATTCTCTAAAAAAGTGTCTGTAGCATCATCCAAGCTACGCTTTTTAAGTACAAAGTTTTTAATGCATTGAAGTGCAAAATTTTTAATTTTTCTGCTCCAAACCAAAATCTGTGTACTCACTAATAGGTTATAGATGTAGGTACATCGATGGAGCAGGGTTACACTTTTTGGCAAGGCACTTTCGAAAAAAACACAAAAATGTACCTCGATCGAGCAATTTTTAAACCCTCAATAGAGGTCATAAAACCTCAATCGAGGGCTTAAAAAAACCTCAATCTAGGTTTTAAGAATACCTCAATATAGGTTTTAAGACCTTGATCTAGGTTTTAAAAAAATGTCAATCTAGGTTCTTAAAAAATCTCAATCTAGGTTTTAAGACGTCGATCTAGGTTTTAAAAAAACCTCGATCTAGGTTTTAAGACCTCGATCTAGGTTTTAACAAAACCTCGATCAAGGTTTTAAGGCCACGATCAAGGTCCTTGTGCAAATTTTTTATAAAAAGAGGTTTAAATAGTAGCTCGATCAACGGTTTAATAAAACCTCAATCGAGCTTATTTACAAACCTCAATCGAGCTTATTTAAAAAATTCGATCAAGGGATGTGAATACCTCGTTCGAGCTAATACCTCGATCGAGGTCCTGAAAAATAGAGAATTATCCCTCTTACAGGAAAACCAATGTTTCTCTATGTCTTCTAGGGGTGTAAACCCTGCCATTCATGGCACACAACTGAGTGGAGTTCATACTAAAAACAAAAAAATGTACCTCGATCGAGCAGTTTTTAAACCCTCAATAGAGGTCATAAAACCTCAATCGAGGGATTAACAAAACCTCAATCTAGGTTTTAAGAATACCTCGATCTAGGTTTTAAGACCTTGATCTAGGTTTTAAAAAAATGTCAATCTAGGTTCTTAAAAAATCTCAATCTAGGTTTTAAGACGTCGATCTAGGTTTTAAAAAAACCTCGATCTAGGTTTTAAGACCTCGATCTAGGTTTTAACAAAACCTCGATCAAGGTTTTAACGCCACGATCAAGGTCCTTGTGCAAAAATTTTATAAAAAGAGGTTTAAACGGTAGCTCGATCAACGGTTTAATAAAACCTCAATCGAGCTTATTTGAAAACCTCAATCGAGCTTATTTAAAAACTTTGATCAAGGGATGTGAATACCTTGTTCGAGCTAATACCTCGATCGAGGTCCTGAAAAATAGAGAATTATCCCTCTTACAGGAAAACCAATGTTTCTCTGTGTCTTCTAGGGGTGTAAACCCTGCCATTCATGGCACACAACTGAGCGGAGTTCATACTAATAGATTAATCACCGAATCCTCTATCCATTAAGATATCATGCATGCATTTTCGCATTCATATGGTTTTTATTTTTAATTAGTTCTAAAACTGACACTTAGAAAACCAGACGATAACTTCAAAGTAGCTCAAAGAAAAATCTGCAGGGTAAAATATACACATCCAAAAATTTCTTAAAAATGGGCAGGACACACATCGACGTGTCCTCTTTAAAAGGGTATCTTTGGTTTTTCAATTTTTGAAAAGAGTGAAAAAAAGATGGGATGGACACACGTGTATAAAATGATGTTGAAATCAGATGTGGTCACTTTCGAAAAATAATAAATAATTGTATATTGCAAAAGAAATTAACAAAAAAAAATGCAAACCACAGTACATTTTGTGTAGAT
>LPNX010436534.1:0-10837 GCA_001517045.1 Pseudotsuga menziesii | reverse complement strand
TTTTCGTACTGTTGATCGTACTTGCCAGTCGACAGAGGTGCGTTACCTGTGAACCGCTTAGTCATGTCGACGATTCCTCGCTTACAATCCAAAAATGCTTTCATCTGAGCAATACAAAGTTCGGGCAGATCCTTATTCAGCTCTGGATTGTCAAGACATTCTTGAGGGTTATGTCTCTCTATCATGACACAGGGCGATCTCTGCAAACATATAGCGACAGCCTTCTTCTGATCTTTACAACTAGCTACCATTCTTTGATATCTACAAACGCACTGCAAATTTATTTGTGTCTATTCTGTTCCGATTAATTGTTATGGCAGCCTTTTAATATACTATCCCTCTTTCTTTAAAGCTGCCCGCATAGCGAAACCTCGTTATGTTATTGTTTCAAGCACTTCAGTTTTTTTAATAATTAAAGGGATCTAAGAACACCGCAAACAATTGAGAAAGTAAACAAACGTGCACACGCAAAGGTAGTTCTCATGTCATTGAACTTTCTTCCAGGACGCCCCAATGCTACCCCTCAGACAGCTTGTCAAGCAACATGGCAAAATCATACCATCTTTGCATATTGTTCAGGGAATAATTTAATCATACTTACCAACAAATTCACTAGGTTACAGACCATATATACACAATCAGACTGTACTGCGGTCGATATTAACAGCCAGAATGGATTCATTGCCCTTTCCTTCCACAATAGGGTGCTCATCTACAAGCCCATTCATCAAATTATGCAGAATCCCAAGTGGACCCAATGTTGCCAGTTGTTCCATGATGACACGCCAGTAAACTGCCTAAGATGGTCTTCTGATAATGAGTTAGCCATTGGATCTGATTTTCTTTCTTTTTGGAAAATTAAGGATAATTTTGGTGTGTATCAACCTATTTTGCAGTGGAACCAAAAACAGCCTAAACCTGTTTATAATGTGATTATATCACAAGATTCGCAGCTGATAGTCAGTATTGGGAAGTACGACTGTAATGCTAAACTATGGAAGCGTGTTTCAATAGTCGGAGAACAAGCCATCTTTAACCTTACTATGTTGCCTCATCCGAAACCTATAACTGCAATGCGGTGGAAAAAAGAGCCAGACCAGGTGAGTAAAAACAACACTGCCTCTCATGCTCTTTATACGCTGTGTGAAGATAAAGTTCTGAGAATATGGTCTTGTTTTGAAATGGAGAAAAACCATACTGTGCAAATATGGGGTGAAGTGCCTCTTTCCCCCACGCAGAAGTTCTGCGTGATAATAGACAATTGGATCATTAGGCAAACTCTCAGTGTGAAAGACTCGGAAATCTTTGATATATCTGACTCAGACATTGTTATTCTGGGTTCAATGACTGGGGAAATGGAAGTTTTGGCTTTGAATAATCTTTCCCAAGATCCTCCAAAACCAATGACTAAAAAGACCATTTCCCATAAAAAAGTCAAGAAAGCAACTATGCTAAACGATACAAGATATTTGTACCTCCCCGAAATACAACCCTATGACAATGTGAAGGGCAAACTTTCTTTTCTCGTCCACGATTTACAAGGTGTAATCAGACATTTACTAATCGACATTCTGCAGCTTATAAACAATAAAACCGAAGATCTGAGTGCCGCTTTAGAGCACAAATTTACGGGACATAACAAATCTGTGCAGAAGTTGGTAAGAAGCAGCGACGGCGAAGCTTTATTAACCACTTCGAGATTCTCAGAAAATGGCGTTTGGTACCCACAAAAGTTAAACCATGGGGTTTCACTGCGGTTACAAAATACAATACAAACAGAATCTCCCATAAAATTTGCAGTTGTACATGAGTTGGGTAAACAGGTCATCTGTCTTCTCGAAAATGGGGCTTTACAAGCCTGGGAATGTCCAACGAATCGTAAGGAGGACAGTGAACAGAAGCAATCATATTTACGTGTGGAAACGAGACTGAAAGAGGAGAAAAAAATCCATCCAATAGTTATGTTAAATACACCTGAGCCAAAGCATAGTCATGAGCGTCATTTCACCGCGTTAATATTCTCTGATGGTTCAATCAAAGCTTTTGAAGTCTCTTTAACACGTGGTATTTTTGAAGTAAAGTCTGATTCATTAGATATCGATGGTGACGACATATACAAGATCTCCATTATTGACCCTGTACATCAAACTTTTGTGAGTAACAGGCCTTTGATTTCTTTGATTACTAAAAAAGGTCTTACCAGAACGTATAAAGCCATCGTTAATTATAATGATAGGCATGTCCAATGGATCAAGGCATGTGAAATTAACACCGGAATAATGAATTGTACATGTATTAGAGGATCATCTACAGGTAAGTTATGTATTGTTAATTCTACTGGTAAAGTAATGTCACTATGGGACCTGAACAGGGGAGTTCTTGAATACGAAGAAACATTTCATAATCCTATCGAGGATATAGATTGGACAAGCACGGAATATGGCCAAAGCATTGTCTCTATCGGATTTACAGGATACGCTTTACTTTATACTCAATTAAGGTATGATTACACGAACAACACACCTAGTTACCTACCTATTGAAAAAATTGATATCACAGCACATACAGCTCATAATATAGGTGACTCCGTATGGATGAAAAATGGCACGTTTGTTGTTGCTTCCGGAAATCAATTTTACATCAAGGATAAATCTCTGGATTTGACTGATCCATTTACGTACCAATCAATTGGTTCAAGAAAAATTTTATCAAATGATATTCTCCATTTAAGTAGTGTTTTAAATGGTCCACTTCCAGTTTATCATCCACAATTTTTGATTCAAGCCATTTATGCGAATAAGTTACAACTTGTCAAGGAGCTGTTATTAAGATTGTTTTTAGCGTTAAGAAAATTAGACTTTGAATCGCAAGATGTATCTAATTTGGATTCCAATCTAGGAATGGATCCATTAAAGTACTTTATTGCTAAAGATAGAGACTATCCGGTCGAATCTTTCCCTGATCCATACCCCTGTTTCAATAAGACAGTGTCTCTAGCACTTACTGAGCAACTAACGAAAACAACTTTGCCTTATCTAACCCGCCACCAGCAGATCACGCTTATCACAGTCATTGAAGCAGTGGATGAAGTCACCAAAAATGAGAATATAGTAGATTACAACGGTGTTAGGTTCTTGTTGGGCGTGAAGTTATTTTTATCACATAAAAATATTCAAAAAAGCATATTGATGAGGGATGTGTCTTGGGCATTGCACTCAGACAATAAAGAAATATTATTATCTTCTATTGACCGCCACATAACCTCATGGAATCGCGCTCGAGAATATAGAATAGCCTATTGGATTAAGGAGCAGGACTTGGTGAAGAAATTCGAGGATATTGCAAAATATGAATTTTCCAAAGATGATAAGAGGGATCCAAGCCGTTGTGCTATTTTTTATCTTGCGTTGAAGAAAAAACAGATACTATTGAGCTTGTGGAAGATGGCTATTGGTCATCCTGAGCAGCAAAAGATGGTTAGATTTATCAGTAATGATTTCACTGTACCGAGGTGGAGAACGGCAGCACTCAAAAATGCTTTTGTTCTGCTAAGTAAGCATAGATATATGGATGCAGCAGTTTTCTTTCTCTTAACTGACTCTCTAAAAGATTGTGTCAACGTTCTTTGCAAGCAAGTGCATGATATGGATTTGGCAATCGGTGTATGTCGTGTTTATGAAGGTGATAATGGACCCGTGTTGGGAGAGCTATTGACAGCGCAAATGCTACCTGAAACAATAAAGGAGAATGATAGATGGAAAGCAAGTTTCATTTACTGGAAATTGAGAAAGCAGGAAGTGGCTATTAAAGCTTTGCTGACTGCTCCGATTGATTTAGAAAACAACTCAAGCATTGTTGATAAGGAAGTCTGTGTTAACAGATCATTCCTTGTTGAAGACCCTGCTTTGCTCTATCTATACAATCACCTGAGAAACAGAAACTTGAAGTATTTCATTGGATCTCTAAATGTTGAAGCAAAAATCGAGTGTACTCTGATCTTAAGAGTTACTGATATTCTTTGCCGAATGGGTTGCAATTACCTGGCGGTTTCACTTGTGAAGAATTGGAAGTTCATCGAAAGAAATTCCATACCAGTTCAGAAGCTATTAAAGAGCCCCACCAAGGATAGAGCATATTCTGCTATTGGCGCCATGGCGTCTGAACCAATTTCTACTGCTAGGATGAGGCCCAGTCTTTTTGATAAGTTTGGCTCGCCAAGTGCTTCAGATATAGAGTCACCTAATCCAAAGTTACCAAATAGCTTATTAGACGACTTCTTGCAACCACCACCAAATAGCACTTCTTCAAATTCCCTCGCTCAAAGTTCTTCTTCTGCACCTAGAAGTATACTGGATGAGTTCGTCTCTCCTTCATATTCTCAGCATAAAGAGAATTTAACTCCAAAAGCGCCAAACGACTCTGTGGGTGAAACAGACAACTCAGAAAATAGGAAAGATAAACTCTCTAAGGACATATTAGATGATCTTTCATCACAAAAGCCACAGAAGCCAAAAAAATCTGCTATTACCAAGAACTTACTAGATGACTTTGTATGATATCATATTTTTTATCAAATAAATGGATTTATAAATAAAAATAATTACATCTTATTAATGTAGTGTTTTCATATTGGGTTATTTAATCTCAAATTTCAGCCTTACAAGTAACTAATTAGGAGAAAAACTTTGATATATTCTTTCTTGTCTTTTCCTTATTCTCTTCTATGAGCCTATTGACATATTCTATTCTTTGTTCTATAACTTCGTCATCGGGATTTTTCTCTTTACAAAAAATATAATCTTGTAAAGCTTCGTCTAGTCTCTTTTTTTTTAAGTAACTGTTACCTCTTCTATAATAAGCCTTTGCTTGATCTCTGTTAGGAACGTTATCCATCTCCAATAAATACGTAGCATACATGATAGCATCATCGTATCTTTCCAGATTAAAGAGCACCAAAGATAAATTTAGGTAAATTTTCATCTTTAGGTTAATAAATTGGATGTTTCTTTCTTTGTCTACGTCGGGTTCAGGCATGTATTCATTGATATAATTTAAAGATTTTCTGTATTTGAAAAAGGCATTAGAGTAATCCTTTTTCTTAAATAAGAGCGTCCCAGATTCTTTGATTATATTAGCAGCCTCAAAAGCCTTACCAAAATCATCGTCACCGAAATGTGTATCATCGTCTGGATATTCTTCGTATACGTCACCGCCAATTTGGTCATTAGAAGCGTTGTAAAGCGGGACACCCATAGTTTTTTCCCACACTCCACAGTCGCTGATTCTAACGTCTGATTCAGGGACTCCATCAGAATCTACCCTGCAGTTTTCTATAGTGCGAACCACTGATTTTCCATGAACCACCTGCCCAAAAATAGAATGCTTGCCGTTCAAATGAGGTGCGGCGTATGTAGTTATGAAAAACTGGGAATTGTTCGTATTTGGAGAACCTAAATTGGCCATACCTAAGGTAAAGGGTTCTACAAACTCTCCCAAGTTTTCGTCTTCAAAATTCCCGTAACAGAAAGATTCATCATCGGTTTTCACTTCCTCTTTATCAGCGTAAATTGAACATCCACCTTTTCCAACAGACGATGAAGAGGAATCCTTTTGTGTCCCAAAGACAATGTCACCTGCCTGGATCATAAAATTCTTAACGACTCTATGAAAACCATTTCCCTTATAGCTCAGGTACTGTTGATCCTTCAAAGGACTCTTAACATCACCAGCGCATAACTTATAAAAATTCTCTGTTGTTTTAGGAGCCTTCTCACGAAAAAGTTTGCAGACAATACGACCAATTGGTTTTTTATCAATGGAGATGTCTAAATATACAAGGGGATCTTGAATCATCGCGTTGGATGTAGGTTGTTGCTGCCGAACACCTTTCAGAATAACGACTTTTTTTTCTTTGCAGTTTCTCATTTTTATGATTTTCTAATCACTTCATCACTCAGCGCATTGGAAAAAAAACAATATATAGATCTCTTTGTTTACATGTTGGAACTAAGACCTTTTAATATGGATACTTTACACAGAGAATTGAACCATCTTAGTTAAGTTAATTCGCAACTTTGGTAAGAAGCGCCCAGGTTTAACTAATACGGCTTCATATACAAAATGCACGACGTGCCAATGGAAACTGTTTTGGCCGTGAACCCAGCTACGATGATTGTCAAAGAGTGCATCAATCTTTGTTCTGCCATGAACAAGCAGTCCAGAGATAAATCACAAACAAGTGTGGCCGCGTTGCTGGGCGGAGGTAGTGATATATTCTTGAGTCAAAGTGATTCGTTTGTTGACAGCTTCCACAATTTGCCTACTTCTAGCTATCATGATCCTCTGATATCTGGTTTAGTACAGCTGCGGCTAAAAATTAACGACTTGAAGGGTTTAGATTCATTAAACGCCTTGGAACTTTTGAAACCATTTTTAGAAATAGTCAGCGCTAGTTCAGTATCGGGTTATACTACTTCTCTGGCTCTGGACTCGTTGCAGAAAGTTTTTACACTAAAAATCATAAACAAAACATTTAATGATATTCAAATTGCCGTTAGGGAAACCGTTGTTGCGCTAACACATTGTAGATTTGAAGCTTCAAAGCAAATTTCGGACGACTCTGTTTTATTAAAAGTTGTAACATTACTACGCGATATTATAACCTCTTCCTTTGGAGACTATCTCTCCGATACTATAATCTACGATGTTTTACAAACGACACTTTCCTTGGCATGCAATACGCAGAGAAGCGAGGTTTTGAGGAAAACGGCTGAAGTTACAATTGCAGGGATAACCGTTAAACTATTTACAAAGTTGAAGTTACTAGATCCACCTACAAAAACAGAAAAATATATCAATGATGAAAGTTACACCGACAATAATTTGAAGGATGACATTATAGGTACGACTACCTCTGATAACGATTTGAGTAGCACTGATGATGACTGTGCTGTTCCAGACGATAATAAAAATGAGAAGCCAGTCCAACAGGTCATAAGGGAACAGGAAAATGATGAGGAAACGGCTGAGAAAGCCGAAAATGTCGAGCCAAATTACGGAATAACAGTTATAAAGGATTATCTTGGATTATTGTTATCACTGGTTATGCCAGAGAATAGAATGAAGCACACAACTTCGGCCATGAAATTATCTCTACAGTTAATCAATGCAGCCATTGAAATATCCGGTGACAAATTTCCTCTATATCCCCGGTTATTCAGCTTAATTTCTGATCCAATATTTAAAAGTGTTTTATTCATTATACAAAGTTCTACCCAGTATTCTCTTTTGCAAGCAACTTTACAATTATTCACGAGTTTGGTTGTGATATTGGGTGATTATTTGCCTATGCAGATTGAACTGACTTTAAGGAGAATATTCGAAATTCTAGAGGATACCACAATCAGTGGTGACGTTAGTAAGCAAAAACCACCTGCAATCAGGGAATTAATTATTGAACAACTTTCAATACTGTGGATTCACTCTCCCGCTTTCTTTTTGCAACTTTTTGTAAATTTCGATTGTAATTTGGATAGGTCGGATCTTTCGATTGACTTTATAAAAGAGCTAACTAAATTTTCTTTACCAGCGGTGGCCGTTAATACCTCTAACAACATTCCTCCAATTTGCCTAGAAGGTGTACTTTCGCTTATTGAAAATATATACAATGATCTGCAGAGATTTGATAGGGCAGAATTCGTAAAAAATCAGAAAGAAATTGATATTTTGAAACAGAGAGACAGAAAGACTGAATTCATATTATGCGTTGAAACATTTAATGAAAAGGCAAAGAAAGGCATTCAAATGTTAATTGAAAAAGGATTCATTGATTCGGATTCTAATAGAGACATTGCTTCATTTTTGTTTCTCAATAACGGACGTTTAAATAAGAAAACCATCGGTCTATTACTTTGTGATCCAAAAAAAACTTCATTGTTAAAAGAATTTATAGATCTATTCGATTTTAAAGGGTTAAGGGTTGATGAAGCGATCAGAATTTTGCTGACGAAATTCAGATTACCAGGGGAATCTCAACAGATTGAAAGAATCGTTGAAGCATTTTCATCAAAATATTCTGCTGATCAAAGCAATGATAAAGTGGAGTTAGAGGATAAAAAAGCAGGAAAAAATGGCTCAGAGTCAATGACAGAGGATGGCATCATTCATGTACAGCCTGATGCAGACTCTGTGTTTGTGTTAAGTTATTCGATAATCATGTTAAATACCGATTCACATAACCCGCAGGTTAAAGACCATATGACTTTTGATGACTACTCTAACAATTTACGAGGATGCTACAATGGAAAAGATTTTCCTCGTTGGTATTTGCATAAAATTTACACGTCCATCAAAGTTAAGGAAATAGTAATGCCTGAAGAACATCATGGAAATGAAAGGTGGTTTGAAGATGCCTGGAATAACTTAATATCCTCAACATCTGTGATGACAGAGATGCAAAGAGATTTCACAAACCCTATTTCTAAGTTAGCGCAAATAGACATACTTCAGTATGAGAAAGCAATTTTCTCAAATGTTAGAGATATTATCCTGAAGACTTTATTCAAAATATTCACAGTTGCTTCCAGTGATCAAATATCATTACGTATCTTGGACGCCATTAGTAAGTGTACATTTATCAACTATTACTTTTCTTTTGACCAGTCATATAATGATACTGTACTTCATCTGGGAGAAATGACAACGTTGGCACAAAGTAGCGCAAAAGCGGTGGAGCTAGATGTTGACAGTATTCCTTTGGTCGAGATATTCGTCGAAGACACTGGGTCGAAGATATCCGTTAGTAACCAGAGTATAAGACTTGGACAAAACTTTAAGGCTCAGTTATGTACCGTATTGTACTTTCAAATCATTAAAGAAATAAGTGATCCTAGCATTGTTTCTACCAGACTATGGAACCAGATTGTGCAACTCATTTTGAAACTATTCGAGAATTTATTGATGGAACCTAATTTACCATTTTTTACAAACTTTCATTCACTCTTGAAACTTCCTGAACTACCATTGCCAGATCCAGATATATCGATCCGCAAGGCAAAGATGAGCAGAAGCCTTCTGTCTACTTTCGCCTCTTACTTGAAAGGCGATGAAGAACCTTCGGAAGAAGACATCGATTTTTCCATTAAAGCATTTGAGTGCGTTAAGGCTAGCCATCCTCTCAGTTCAGTCTTTGAGAACAATCAACTCGTCAGTCCTAAGCTGATTGAAACTCTTCTCTCTTCACTTGTGATTGAAAAAACGAGTGAAAATTCGCCCTATTTCGAACAAGAACTTCTCTTTTTGTTGGAAATATCCATTATATTAATATCAGAGGCTTCTTATGGACAAGAATTTGGAGCACTAATTGCTGATCATATGATTAATATTTCGAATTTAGATGGCCTTTCCAAGGAGGCTATTGCAAGACTTGCCTCGTATAAAATGTTTTTGGTTTCGAGATTTGATAATCCACGGGACATTTTAAGTGATTTAATAGAACACGACTTTTTGGTAAAAAATGAAATCTTCAATACTAAATATTATGAAAGTGAATGGGGGAAGCAAGTAATAAATGATCTGTTTACACATCTCAATGACGTAAAATACAATGAGCGGGCTCTCAAAAATGTAAAATTTTGGAATTTTTTAAGGATATTAATATCAGCCAAAGACCGCCAATTTGCCGTCTACACATTTTTGGAAAAATACATTCAAAATGGTGATATCTTTGTAGATGATGGGAACTTTATGAACATATTAAGTCTGCTTGATGAAATGTCATGTGCAGGTGCCGTTGGCACAAAATGGGAACAAAATTATGAAAATTCAGTCGAGGATGGGTGTGAAGCACCTGAATCCAATCCATACCGTTCTATTATTGATCTTTCTAGTCGTTCCATTAATATAACTGCAGACCTACTTTCGACTGTTGGGAGGAGTAATTCAGCACTCAACAAGAATGAGATTATAGCTGCTATTCAAGGTCTCGCCCATCAATGCCTCAATCCCTGTGACGAACTAGGTATGCAAGCATTGCAAGCATTAGAGAACATTCTGTTATCTCGAGCAAGTCAACTACGTACGGAAAAAGTTGCGGTGGATAACCTACTAGAGACAGGATTATTACCGATTTTTGAGTTGGATGAAATCCAAGATGTCAAGATGAAACGAATTACTAGCATTTTATCCGTTCTTTCTAAAATCTTCTTGGGCCAACTTGTGGAAGGCGTAACAAGTAACGAAACTTTTTTGAGAGTGCTTAACGTATTTAACAAGTATGTAGATGATCCTACGGTGGAAAGGCAGTTGCAAGAGTTGATTATTTCTAAGAGGGAAATCGAGAAGGAGTAGACCAACGATAATGTAACTATACCAAGAAACTTAGTATGATGGAATTTTTTCAAGGAGTCGTAAATTAGATTTTCGCAGGTAATAATGCGATATATAAGCAATCTCATTTAAATATCGACGGTGGCATTTATACCATCATTTACTGTTATATTTATCTAACGCGTCGCGACGCGTTAGATAAAATACAACAAGATTTTTTTTTCGTGTCACCAATGGCATGAAAGCTTCGAGAATAATTTGAAGGAAATTTCACTTAATGGGAAAAATAAAAATGTACCCTTATCGAGATTACTCTTTTACCCTCAGTTCAATTAAAATTCATCATGAACCAAGTAAAAGTTCCTCTAATTACGAACGAGCAAGCAAATTAGTATTGTGTGGGAGACGGGATGGAATTATTTAACAAGGAAGAAGCGAGCTTCGAGACTCTGTTAAAACGATTACTCGTTGTCTGTGAGTCCCATAGCAGGTACCATGGTTCGAGCTTGGA